>VZRE01016158.1:20099-140402 GCA_013396775.1 Cephalopterus ornatus | reverse complement strand
CCCCCCCCCGGGACTTCTAGATACTTTAAATCTCATCGTTTTTTGGGAGTTTTTTCTGTGTTTGATAATTTATTCTGAACTAGTGGTTTTACTCTTGATGTTTCAGTTTGGATTGATTCCCCTGCTGCTACCCTCTCTTCTGCAGCACTTATTGATGATTATTTGGACTTGCAACACTGTTTTTGCTGGTGGTCTGCTGTAAATACTGGCAAGCCTATCCTTAATCTTGGGTTTATCTTTGCAGATTAGTACAGTGATGGAAGTATTCCAAAAGCAGAAATCTTGAACGGATTGTCTGTTACCACGTTTCAATGGCTTATGTGTCAGAAATCATGTTTTTCTCCCCTTTGAGATTGACTGCCTACTCATCTTTGTGTGAGAGTCTGGGTTCATTGTGTTGCATAATTTTTGGGTTTGCAATTAGTTATCTGACAGCTATTGTACCTCTGTCATTTATTTTCTCATAATCCAGTTCTCCTGACTCATTTTCCTCTGTTTTATTTCATTGCTTCCCCAACTCTGACTTTATGATCTTGATATTTATTTTTGAGTCTGTGTAATCTGATTTAAGCACATTTATCCTTCTGGTGTGAGCTACAGGAAGGGCAAATGAAGAACTGGCATCATAGCCTGCTCTTGCAGCTTGAAATGTGTTGAAAAGAGCTGAGATTGCTGAGCTACAAGAGGAGTACTATGCTGCTGTGGCCTGGTTGGCTTCAGTATCTATGAAGCTGACCCAGTATTTCTACACTGTGTTGTAGTCTGCTCTATAGACACACTGTGATAAAATGAGCTGGTAATAAAATAAGCCCAGGCCTGTTTATTATTACAGTTTTTTTAAATTATGTTTTTAGCCTATTGAAAATCTGTCCATTCTTCTGCAAAAATCTTTTTTTCAAAGTTCTGTCTTAAATTTTATTCGTTGTGATAAAAAGCATGATTAATTCAGTGTCTTAATTTCCAGAGCTTTACCTGCACTTGCTAGTAAAATTCTTGCTACTAAAATCCTTGCACTGTATTTTTTCCCAGGCAACTTCCTTGCCATGGCAGTGATCATGGTTTCCCCATTTTCTCCCCTTATTTGTCTAGCTCAAACATCACTATTGGTGATGTTTTCTTTCTCTTTTCCTTCAGCGATGTCACAGCTATTTTTATTAACCTAATTGATTTGTTTTCATTGTACAAATTATTTCTTCTCATTTTCAAATATGATGTAATTTCACTTCTCTTCATCTTTGTTCCACTTCTTGTTCTGCTAACTCTCCCCTTTTCCTCCATTTGGCTTTGTATCTTTTTCTACCATGTTTCCTGTGCTTAAAATAATCCAAGCAGGCTATTGGCAGGCCCAAAATACATACTGTATTATCATCCTAGTGCTTCTGTTGAGCATTCTTGATCTCAAATGCTTGAAATTTGAATTTGAAAAGTCCTTGAAAATAATAAGAAAAGAAATGTCTTGAGCCTCTGTGATTTTCTAAAAGATTTTGCAAATATGAATCAAGTGCAAACCATAGTGGCAGAACATTGAGAAGCTCTACTTGTGTTGTGTTTCTCAGTGGAAAGGAACTAATTCTGCATGGCATATGGAATGATATCTTAAATATCTGTACAGCCAGCTGGTAGAATTACTTTATTTTCATCTATTGAATTCACCATATACTTTTGTGACTAAAGTTTGGAAGAATTTCTGGGCTGACTTACCCATTTTCAATTTTTCTGATCTTTCCTAAGTTTTCTTCCATGGCAATAATTTTTCAGGCTGCTATCAATGAATAAAATAATTTGTATTAGTTTATGAAAATTATAAATTTACCCAGAATGAGTAGGTAAAGTGATACTGTACCAAAAAAATCATAACTGAGTTCTTAAGGCTAAAAATATTATTGATGCATAACTTCAACTCAGAGATTTTGTTGCAAAGACAAACTAGAACTGAACAGGATATGTGTGCCCAGCAAAGGCACGTACTTTGAGCAGGCATGAGCAGTACTTTTGCTACAGAACATTATTCCATGTTCCTTGGCTGTTTTAAATTGACTTAATTATCCTGTTTTTCAACTGCTAACTGTCTTGTACATACTGTTATCAAACAGCTGTCACCTCTCTCTCATTTTGCTTTATTCAAAGGATAGGTAAAAATTTCACTAGCATTTGATCTTGAAAGCAATGGTTGCATCTTAAAAATGGTATTTTTTTTAATCATGATGCTTACTGTACTTGGAGTGTTTTGGTAGATTTCCTTTTGTTTTCGCTTACTGATGTCCCTTGATGCACAAGAGACTTGCCTGGCTCTTGTCCCAGGACAATGATGTCTGCTGCCAGATCTGTACCTTAAAAAGTACCTTTGCAGACAAAGACATCTCCCTGTTTGAGTGTCCTTTCTGAAACACCATTCTTGCATTAATCGCCCCTCTGCAGCTGACCTCATGACTGATCTTTAATGGTTACAAGGAGAAATATTGTTGGGACTGAGAAACTACTTACTTGTTTGTGTCCAGATTTGGCACTGACAAATTAAAACAGAACTATCACTAGTATTAGCTGATCAGTTTGATTTAGTTTGGTTTTGTGAACTGTAGAGTGATTTCTGTTTGAGTAAGGTGACTTTTCCCAGCTATTCTGTGGTAAAAAGTGAAGGTATTTGTTTTTAGTGATTATAAATGTTATTTTAATTTCAAGAGAATTAGTTTTGTGCTAAATGTTTCCACGTACGCTTCAATAAATGTAGTGCCAGCAATAGATCATTTTGAAACAGCACACCTTCCTGCTGAAATCTCCAGGAATCTTCTATCAGGTGCCTGACACCTCCTTAATCTGATGCTCAGGCTTGTCATTTGAATCAATAGTATACTAGATAGGATGCCTTCAGCATGCAAGGCTTCTGCTATAGAAGGTATTTGAAAAATAAATTCAGATCTTATGGCCAGCCACAAACTCCAGGAGCACTAATCTTTCATTTGTCTCTCTCTTTGTCTGTAAACAGTTGGTTAAATTGTTGATTAAAGAGAATTAAGTGAATCACACTCAAGTCAAAATGGATATGTATGAACTACATAAGCAAATTATGTTGTTGCCTTGAAAAGCAGCAGCTAATGTCAGCATTCCATAAAATACAACCATTAAGAGCAGTTTGGAACCCTCTTTTGTGCACATTTTTTTTTATTAATTTTATTAATGAAGAAATAATGAAGAATGCTACAAATTTTGTTAATGAGGAATAATTTCTGCTGATTTATGTTATGAGTATAATCTGTATGTGTTCAGACTTCTGATGGGAACATTTAAACATAGGTCGAGATATACATAAAAGACATGTTTTTTCAACATTGTTAGTGTGGTATAGGTTTGGGAAGGCTTTGCAACACCAACCTTGAATTGTTATTTTATCTGCCTGTAGTCTGAACAAAGAGAAATAAATCTAATACTTCTATTACTGCTAGGATGTAGTTTGAGTAGCTTAGGAAGGCTTTGATTTATTTTACCAATACTGTAAGTAGATTATGGCTTCATTTTAAATCTCAAACATCACTGTAGCATCTATAGGAACTATAAAATATTGCCATACGTAAAAGTAGCCAAGAGTGTCTTATAATTATTTAAATTAAAACCTACCTACCTTTATTTCTGGTTGTTTTCAGTATGGATTGTGTGTCTACTTCTGTAATGGTTCTGGAGACTTCACCGTGGCTGGAGAAATGTTCTCAGCAAATAGAGTTTGATAGGTGGTTTTGCAGTTATTTCACACAGTGGTTTGTTATAGGACTTAAGATATTTGAAATATATTTAAATCACATAAAAGACATGCATTTATTTTCAGATAAAACAGCAGCTAAAATAGAAACCAAAAAAATCTGGGAAGATGTGCTCAAATGAACATATGTGCAAAGTTTTCATTTTGTAAGCATCATTGCTTCCAGCAGTCTGTCAGGACAGGACATTTACTTAGAGGGTTCAATTAAGAAGTACAAGGCAGTAGTGACGCAGTACTGGTCAGAGTTATGCTTTGTAATAATGACAATTAGTTTGCTTCCAGAATGAAATTTAGGATAAAAAGTGAGGACTTGAACCGGACTGGTGGCTGTCATTCAGACTTGTTTTTCATGTAGAATTCTGTCATGGATAATACTGTTATTTAGAACACTTTTATTAGATTTTAAAAAAACCCATACATATACTTCAGGGATATATTTTCGTAGTTTTGTAACACTGCTCTCAGTTCAAGATGATTCAACTCAAAACCATTAAGATCAAGAAAATTAATGAAGTAAATATTTTCTAGTACTTGTATTTTTGGGGAGGAGGGAGTCAGTACTTTCTGACAAATCTTTCAAATCACTAATTTTTGAAGTACAATATTTTTTGAAAGCTTTGTCTTTGATCCTTTATGAAGAGGTGGGCAGTGATCCTGTAAATATGGATGATGTGTCTCAGGCTTTGTCGTAAATCCCCGGAGATTGTGTGTTGTGGGTACTTCTGCCTGAATGACTTGAAAAGAACACTGCAGGAAAACAAGTTCAGTAACAGTGGAAGAGATCAACTGGAAATGAGATTGCTAATTGCATTTTCATCCTTGAAGTGTTTTTTACATGAAAGCCACTAATTTCTATAGGTAGACCATAACATTTAGAGCTGAAGAGCTCAGAACACTACACAGAAACAACGTGTACAGGCCATGGATAAATGAGGTCAAAGGCTGTAAGATGCAAACACCTATTTTCTTTCAACTTATGCTGGGAAATAGTTTTACCTTGGCTTTTACAGCACTGGTCAGTTGTCTATTGTATTGTTCAACGGCATGCCAGTTGATAGTTCTCTCTATTCCTATGGAAACACAGGTATTGAAGCAAATCTTGCAAGAGGCTTTAGGCTCTTAGTTTAGACACTGCCTTGCTTTCACTCAAAATGTCTGACAGTCAGAACTGGCCTGAAGTCGTGCTGATGTATTGCCTAAGATGCTTTGCCAGACAGATGAACACGTTCAGCTTGGAAACTGGTAAATAAGGTTTCTGTTCAGCTGGCTGAGAGATTTTTCTCCAGTTGAGTGTTTTACTTTTGAGTCTGGAATGCTGCTAATGAAGGTTGCTAAAAGGGTACTTTGTGAGATTAAACCCAATGTCAAAAATCAGTGATGTTTTTGTCATGGTTGACTTGAAAGGATTAGCAAAACATCACATATTTAAATCCACCAGTGGTTTGTTAGATAGGAGGCGTGGCATCATCTTTGAACATGCAGAGGTAATAAAGAGCTTACGGATTTTTTTTTTTTTTCCCCAAAAGTGTAGTTCAATGGATGACTGCTAAGGGTTATGTCTAAAACAGTCCTAAAGATTTTCTATTACTTAATTTTTCAGTTATGTTGTTAATCAAGGTGTTAACTTTTAGTTTTTATAGAATCATAAAATGGTTTGGGTTGGAAGAGACCTTAAAAATTCTCTAGTGATAACGATTTATTTTTACTCAAATTAAAACTACCTAAATGCTCGATTACAAGTTTTCTTGAATTAAACCAGTTGAGCTGTGACTAAAGTTGTTTCAGAGCTTGAATAAATGCTGGTTTAAGTCCCTATAATTAATAAAATTAACATTATTATATTTTATCTGTCTGTTCAGGGAGTGGTTGTTTACATTCACTCCGCAAAACCTTTACTGTGGTTGCATGTGGAAAACCAATCTGACTATCATCTGCCACCTGATTAGGGAATGCAGAGAATGGGAGGGAGTAGTTTTTCTACTACATCTGCAGACTTTGTTCATAATGTAGTTAGTATGCACTGCCACGGTGAGTAGACAGTGTGCAGAAAAAATGAGCTAAGAATTATTACCTTCAGCATCTAATTCTTACTCAGGTGTACCAAGTGTATGTCACAAACATTGACGGGAGTATTTGAAGGGATTGAGAATGCCCTTATAACTGTTATGTTTAATAGGAACACTTCAGTGTATTTATTCTATCGGACTTCTCTATCAGATTGATGAATATGATCCCCTTTATGAAATAATTTGATTTATTCACCCTCTCTTGGTGTGGTTTCATTGAACACTGACAGTATTTTTGTGTTTTAATGAAGAATGATTAGTCAAACTCTTAAGATTTACGGATAAAATAGAATTCCCTTTCCTATTAATGGTTTACATATCAAAATAATATTTATTATGGCAGAGATGGGGAAAAAAGTTACCAGGAGCTTGTCTGTGATTCTAATTTTGTGTATTCTTGATACAGCATTTGAAATTAAAGTATATTAAAATGTACTAACTTTTAAACTTATTAAAAATTTTATGTAAATTTTCTCTTGAGCTTATTTGCTTGAATTAGAATATTCTATCTGTTGAAGTTGTATGGCAAAATAGCACATGATAACCAGAGAAAAAGCCTGATATTTTGATGGTGAGTTTACTCATTTTAACTAGAAATTTGTGTTCTAAGTGAGTATGTTGTCTTTGTTTATTTTCTGGAGTTGTCAAAAATAATTTGCTGATATTCAAGGAGAATAAGAATGCAGTCATATATGTTAAAAGGTTTATAGCTGTTGTAACCAGGCAATGTTAATTCAGTTTCAGTGTATTAGAAATCAAGTAGTTTAACTATTTCATGCATAGATAATATTTAAAATCATAAATGTTAATTTATAAGTTGAAATAATTCTAATTTGCAGTTAAATTCATATATTTACTTGCTAGCCTGTCTTTTACTAACTTCTCCTCTGAAGAATCCCTGTGAGATTTATGACAGTTAGCTGATAATAATAGCGTATCAAAATACTCCTTTTGTTGTATAGATTTGAGTTGCTTTTGGAACAGTATTCTGTCCCCACATATATCAAATTAAAAGCATGATAGAACAGCTTCTGCTTTTGTAAGTGCATAGTTTGTTCCCTGAAAAGCTACTAAAATTGGTAGATATTGGTTACAGAAAGTCCTTCGTGTGCTCCATGTAAGTTGTTTCTGATGTTCTTAGAACCTGCTTCTTCTCACAGGGATACTAAAAGATGAAATAACCTTTAAAGAAACCACATGCACAACCCCTTTTCTTTCCAAACCTGTTAAAATTTTCAGGGTTTGAAAATTTCTGACCAAGTTTATTTTTGGGCTGAAACATCCTCTCTTTGGCAGCTCCTCCCTGGAAAGAGAGAATGAGTGTGTATGTTTGTGTACAAGTAAGATTATCTTCTGTAAGATCAAGTAGGTCAAAGACAACAGTTTTTAGTCTCTGAAGAGAATCAAGTTAAATTCAGTTACCGTTTTTGTTTTAAAGAAAAAGTTCATGGATTTGTTTATCTTTTAAAGGCTCAGCTAGCAATTAGGGAGTTGAAGTTTTTTGACTTTACTGCTTGAAAGTGTCTGACGGCAAAGAGCTGTTCTCAACTTCGGCTTTAGCATCTCTGCTAATCTGCTGGCAGAGTGTGCTCATTCAGTGCAAAGTGGCTGCTATGTTCTGCTTGGGATTTAAGCTAAAATCTAAGTTACTTTCATGTTGTACATATTTTAGCTCAGTGAGTGTCTGAGTGCATGATATTATTTAGTATTTGTCAATGTATAGATTTCTGCTGACTTCAGAAACTCACACATCACTATTAAAAAGTATAGACAGTTCTGTGTTGCAGACATGAGTAGGAAATCTTGACTCCAACTTTTAAGGAGTCCTGGGTTTAAAAGGTTTAACATCTAATATGACTGTTAAAGATCATACCACTGGTTTTTTTTGTTCTTGTTATCTTAGAATAAGAACTAGTATATTTGGGGCAGACTTCTCTGGAAAAGGAGATAGTGGCCTGGTATGCTGAATTTCTGTGTACCATTCTAGTTCTTATTCTGGGTCTAAACCAAAGCAACAGGGTCCATGAGTGTATATGCATGTAATAACTAATACAATTAGTTTTTCTGTTCTAAGGATGATGTAATGTATCCAGCTATACTTTCTTAAATACTATTTAGGAATTTAAAAAGGAAAGTTAAAACATTAATAATATTTGAAGACAATAAAAGTATAATCACTGTCCATGCTATGATTGGTGTGGTATTAGAAGAGCATATGTTTTATCTTTGCAATTAATTCAACTGTAATAATTTTATGGTATTCTGTTTGTGAAAGAGTAAAACTAACTGAATTATGTATTATATTCCTCTGAAGAGTATTTATTGTTAAATAGTCTCTCTTTTCACGAGAGAATACTGAGAAAATTGTGCTAAAATGTCTTATGTAAGTGCTGCTTAATTAATAATGAATATATTTCAAAAATCAAAATTTAATAAGCTAATAAATTATTAAACTATGGTGGGATATATAATTATCTGATCTCTGAAATTCTTTCTGTCATGGATGGTGGACTTGCTGCAGTGTTACTCCTTCTCTGCTGTCTTCAAATGCACCTGTTTAAGCAGGCTGACCTTCACACTTCTGATTTTGTGGGGACTTTCATTTTACCACTTGCCTGCACTCTTGTGTGCGGTTGCTGACCAGGCCTAGTTACTGCAGTGCTCTCTGTTAGGGGCAGTGGTCAGTGATTAGTGCCTGATTCTGATAAATCTCATCTTAACAGTGCAGAAATAGCAAGGGACGAGGTGCGAGAGAGTTTTCATCAATAAATCATTCTTTGGGAATTGTAACATTGCAGGATTTAGGGTATTCAATAACATTTTTGAATACTGATAAGTGATGTTTTAACTAGGAAGAGAAGTAGCTGAGAGAAATAGCCTATTTTGACATCAGAAGCATGTAAGAATTTAAAATTATATGGGGATAAATATGTAAACATAAATAGCAAATTACTGTCAGCAGTAAGTTCTTCAAGACTAAATATGGGTATTTCTCCAGCTGATTTTGTAGAAATAAATTCAATAGGTTACCTTTTTAGGCCTGCCTGTACAAAAATATTAACTGTAGTGCTAGATGGAGGATAGCAAGCCTAATGGGAAGTAAGGACACAAAATGTAAGGGTATGGTAAATAATCATTTGATAACGAACTGAAAACAAATACAGTTGAAATATGAACTGTGGGATCAGCAGGCATGTTGCACCTGAATCAAGAATTAGCCAATATTTTTCATTAACAAACTTAGCATCACAAATAGTATTTTTTTAAGGACACTGAACAGTTACACAATGTTAGGCATTATTGTCAAAGATAGAGTGGTATACCAGAAGAATGAGAATACTGAAAGTAATTGAAATGGTTAGAAATATTATAATCCAAAATGCGAATCAGGGGAGCAAGGGAGGGGCAGAAAAAATTATTCTATGTATTATTAATTTATTATTTGAAAATGACTGAGAAGGATGTCAATGTGCTAAGTGATGTGAGAAATGCCTTTTTTTCTATATTCTGACAGGATATATGCACTAGCAGTAGGCAATTATCATTGTGATTCAGTAGGGTACTTCGTGGGACCTCTTGTGTTATGCCCTGTAATCTCCGCTTGCTTGTGTTACAACTAGTTACAACTAGAATGAGTGCAGAGAGCTGATGATATCTTGAGGGTGATGTGGGGTTTATCCTTTGTTACTGAGATAAAGAGACCAATGCTTATTTAGATTTTAAAAGCTGCACTGTGTTTTCACGAGTAGAAGAATGAAGTGTGTGCTTGTGTGCGTGTGTTGTCTTAAAGAAACCCAACAAACAAAACCTAAAATCTCCAGCCTGAAACTGAGAGAAATGTGAGGGGCGGGAAAAAAAATCCCAAGCTCTGTAACTCCACTTAAAAGAAATCTCTGGGGATTTTTTGAAAAGGATTAGATGTTCTTACTCCCCATTGTGCTGGAGAATGGATTTACTAATCCAGAGGGTCACTTTTAACCTTCAGTTCTAATTTGTGCTTTATTTGTAAATATTTCTAAGGCTGTCTACGTTGTTGCAAGTAAATGCCCTGACTGCATCTTCAGTGCTTATGACTGTCAGCAGTGAAGAGTCCTTAGAAACCACCTCCTTTGTAAGGGTTTATATTCTTTTGGTCTGTGTGTTCCCAGTACTGGGAAAGCAGGTATGTAATTTTGAATTGGAGCCAAAGTAGCATCTTCACGGTTTAACAGCTTGGCATTCTTTTTAATGACCCCTGCCATGTTTACCAGGAGGTTATGCAGAGATGCTGGGCTGCCTTTTGCCGGGTTCTCTGGCAACCCTTACAGTCCACTAAACCTTCACAGGCCTGTTGTAGGTATTCCCAAAATAAAGCATAGCTGTGCAGTAACAGTAGTCAGCTCATGCTCGCTACGGTATAAATTATTACAAATCACTTTCAGGTCATGTGAAATATTTCACATGGATTGTAATTATTATAGTATTTGAAAATGTGGTCTCAGCCATGAAAAGGGAAATAAGCAATTTGTCTACAGGCATTGGCCCCTTTTAACCTACTGATGACAAGGTGATGGTAGCCTATATGTGGACATGCTTTTGATGCTTGGAGAGATGCACATATTCCTCCGACTCCTAGCCTTATCTTGTACAGCTCAGTTTCTCCCCTTATAAGAGGTGTGATATTTATCTATGTAGTAGGCTTTTAAAATCCAAAGATTAAAAGTGTAACATCAGAGATATATCCACATTACAGAGTAGGAGAAGTGATTAGCCAGAGTTTAGAAGCACACAGTTATATAGTGACCAAGTTAACTCACCAAGAAATAGTGGGATGAGAAGGGAAATAAATTTTCACAGAGCTCTGTTGCACATCACCAGAATGTTTCTAGAACCCAGGTGAACTCTTTAAAGCAAGCTTGTATGTTTCTGAAATACTTAAAATACTTAAGTGTCTTTCATCATTATGAATGCCCAGCAGAATTTTGTTCGGGATTCTGCAAAATATTCCTGATTGGCAATCTAGACTACAGAGAAACCGATAATGCTGTCATTCATTTAAGGTTTAGATGAAATAGTTCTATTTCCACCTTTAATCCTTCCCCATTTCTTCTAGAACAACAGTGGGTACAGTGATGGGATATCAATTTACTGAGGCTTCAGCCATACAAAATGAAAGTAATATAAGAAGACAGAATATTAAAAGTCTAAGTTTTGGTTCTATCAATGTGTATACTTGTCTACTGTCTTTTAGTGTTAGCTGTAGTGTGGAAAAGTGTCTGGATCCTTATCTAATTGAAGATTGTTCAGGAGACAAGTGTGGTGAAACTTAGTTTCAATATATGCACACTTGACATCAATGTGAAAATGACGCTTCCACTTCAGATGGTGTTTTATTATATAACAACACTCAGCAATCCAGGCTTTTACATTTGTGTATTTTATATGATGTTACTTTAAGTGCCCCTATTGGTGTTACAGACTTTGACTTTCAGTTCACAGAAAGAAATTCTTACTCTTTTCACAGGAACTGTTTCCTTTGAATTCTGAATCAGAAAAGCATCAGTTTTTAGTCAGCTATGAGGAGAGGAAGTCAGATGTTCCTAATAAGTATTAATTGTAGTTGTTCTTCTTTCATTTCCTGAGAGCTGAGCAGTGATTCCAATTGCCACTGCTGGCATTGCCAGGCTCCTGCCAGATGCAGCAGAGCCCTGTATGTGACCTCTGTGCTGGCAAGTTAAGCTGTCTGGGTGTCAGAGGGAACGTGCATGTTATCTCTCAGCTGAGGAGAGAATAACCTGTCACTTGTTAAGGAGGTTAACACTTGTTTATGCTAAGAAATTTCTGGAGGAATTTTGCTTATGTGAAGAATGAAACTGTCCACATGAAACAGGATTATATACAGCAATTTGTTGTTAGCTCTGTGTTAACATAAGTTTCAGGTTTTAACGCTGTGCCTTGGAATGTATTAAATCATCTGCTTGTGTTGAAAAGGTAAATTAAAAAAATCCACTAACAACTCTGAATCTTTCTTATACTGCTAGATATCATGTGGGGAACAAAAACTGCCAAATCCTCTTTTTCATTTTGGGTGCTGCACTATTTGCACAGCTGTGTTTTTGTGATCGCTTCTTCTGTGTTGAGTTGGTTGGTCTGTTGTGCTACCTGTTAATAGAGAGAACCAGCTAGTAGAGGTGGGTAACATTATTTAAACCTTCCCAAACAGCAATACAAGAATATGGTTGCTCTAAATGTTACAGTACTCTTGAACTGTTCTGGACACTGGACCGGTAGTAACCCGTGTATGTTTGGTCGGGGAAGGGCTGAAACCTGACCCAGAAGGGCTCTAGATATTCGAGTGGCTTTGCAGTGGTGCTGGAATCACTCTCTTTCCTGATACCCATATGCCCACATTAGGTTCAGTCACGTAACAGATCTCCTGTTCATTAATTTGCTAAGGAAGAAGAGGACTGCCACTGATCGAAGGAAAGGAAAAAGAAATGTAATCTTCCCACTGCTGAGGGAGGTACCATGGGCCAAGTTCTGAGGAAGTGTTTGAAACAGAAGCACATGGCGACTGGGTGACTTAGAGCAGGACTCTGTGGGCTTAACAGAGTAGCATGATGTGAAGAGTGAGGTTGATGTTTTTAGTGCATTGGTATTACAACCAGTAATATCAGTATCAGCCTAATCATAACACCACTGTTATCAGAACAGAGCTAGTTTTTTCCGGAAGTCTTTCACTTAGGTGACCATATGGAATGGATTGACTGTGGCTGCTTAACAGATGCCCACCCAGCTGCTCTCTCACTACTCTTACTCAACGAGCCAGGGAGATAAAATAGGTTGAAAAAGATACTTTATATGAATAAAGAAATAATCACATTAGGCCCAGAAAAGTAGGTAGAGAAGTTTACTGGCAATTTTCCATTAGAGCCTCTTCCTTGCAATAGAATCATATGGAAAGAACTAGGCAGCTGGTTTTTTTTTGGTTTTTTTTTAATGGATTTGCTATTTTGGGGAGAAGTTTTTCAATTTCAGGGATAATCTGAATTCTGGCAAATTCATCGATTCTGACTAAGATGTTTCTTTCATCACTCTTTTTCTCTATTGAAACGTTCAGGAAAGGAGAGGTTTTCTGACTGCTTAGTAGTTAAGCTTGGGGTCCAAAACTTTCTTCAAAGCCATTGCTTGATGGCAGAGCAATGGTTGCTTATTGAACTGTCTGTCTACCGAAAACTGTGTTATACTCCGTTGCAGTTAGTATATGTGGCTGAAATTTTCTGGTTATGCTGAAGCCAGTTATGAGCTGTGCTGTAGTTTGCATACAGAGTTGACTCTTTCAACTAAAAATAGTTTTAACTGAATCTAAAGGAATTTTAAGAATTGGCATTGGAATGGCAAATTTTGGCTACCGGGAACAGAGTTCTCTGTACTAGTATTTAATCTTGTTTGCTCAGAATGTTTTCACAGTATGACAGAATCATTTTTGAGACACTATTAATGGTAAGAGACCGTGAACTGACTCAAAGTACTTTATGCTGCCCAGGGGTTTTTAGACCAATTAAGTACAAGCTTGAACACTTTTTATACACAAGAATTTTATAAAAATGAAGGAATTGATTTTTCGAATTAGGCATACATTTTCCCTTCCACCACCTAGAAAGACCTAAATTAAATCTGCCTTCAAGACATGTTTATACATTGCATATATACAAACTTAAGCAGTAATCAGTTGAAAGTGGGGAAATTTTCCTTTGTCATTAAAAAGGACTGTATAGTTTTCTAACAAGTGAAAGGAACACAGTAACATTCTTCAACTAAAGAAAAGAACAGCAATCAGAAGTAAGAACATGAATAAGATAATTCAAATAAGTAATGTAAGTACAGGTGTTTTCTGTTGTGTTTTAAAAAAATCTTAATTCATTTGGAAGAAACAGAATCTGTTGTGTTTCAGAATGAAAAGATTTATTACAGATTCGTTTGATAAGGAGAGGGATTGTTGGTGGCTAAGCATGCAAGGGAATAATGTGGTAGTAAATGGTGGAAAAATGTGTAACAGCAAAAATAAAATACAGTATAGGCAAAGAAATTCTAATAATAAAAAGGCATATTTCCTTAGTCTTATGAATTATTTTAAATTTTTTAACTCTTCTTTACAGTGGAATTCATTCAAAAAGCAGAATATACTTGTAAATCTTCCAATAAATATCCACCAACAAGAGAAAATCAATTTTTTTTCTTTCATGGGTATGCATGCACTTTGAGCAGAAAATACTGAAAACAAACCAAATGCATTATCCTCTGTGATGTAGAAACGTAGCTATATTTCTTCCAAAACTAATATTCTCTCAAGTTATTTAATATTATCTTCCTCCAGTCTAATTGCCAACCCCATCATGATACATTTGAGATTTTTTTGCTAGTTTTTGGTTTTTTTTTTAATGAGTTTTGTAAATTCTTCTTCTAGATGCCTGTAAAATACAGTGGTAATAATGAGGAGTTCTCTCTTGCTTAGCTCATTCCCAAACTTGTCATGAGTTCATTTTGAGCATGTTCTCTGTGGATTAGTAGCTCTGCGGACATTTTGCTGTTCTGCCCCTGTACTTCAGTGTATGCCTTGATGGGTGTCTGCATATTAAAGGGACAAAATCCTAAGGTTGTGCTTTCCCTGACACCCAGCAGAAGAAAGAGATTCATCTGCTCCCTTCTCACTGTGAATGCTGTAGTGGCCGTGCTGTCTCTGGCGAGAGAAGTTTGCATTTTCAGGCAGGTTTGTGGTAAGTTTTTTTGGCAGATTTTTCTTGTAGGCTTTCATTGAAGAGCAAGGACCGATGACAATAAATGGTCAGAGGCAGGAAGAGGTTATTTTGTCTGAGCCCATTCATGATTTGCTTTCCCTGGTTTGTATTTTAAAATAAAATAGGGTAGTGGGGGGGAGAAGATCACATTTATTTATTTTGGCTGTACTTGGTGAAATCCATTCTGCATGCATAAAGCTCAAGTCTTCCATTTCTATTAGACTAAAACCAGAACAGTAATATATGTAACATATGCCCTTCCAGTGTTTAAGGCTGCTTTGAAAAAGGAAACTTGAATATTTTCATGCCCTGGCACTGGATGCTGTGGGGGCCTCTGGGATCCTTTGGCCCATCTCCACCCTATCATTCTGCTGACAAAGCAATTTGCAATTCTGAGTCTTATGAGATACAAAAGTGCCCCCATTCATTAGCACTGCTTGCCTTTGTCTACTTGGTTACCCTTTTTCATTGTTTTTCCAAAGACAGCCTAAAGGGACTAAGTTAACATACAAGATTTATGAAAGAATTGTAGCAGACAGAAGTATGTTAATTTGCAGATAGTTCCATAAGCAGAAAAATCTGAAGACATGACTTCTATTGATTTGGGTGTCAACTTTCCTGTGTACATTGTCTAATAAAGCTTCATTAAATGTTCCAGCTTTTCCCTGAGTGGGGAGGAATTAGTACAATTTATCTTTTCTTCTGAACTTTCTCTTGTCATTATATTTATTGGTAATTGTCTACACCCTAAATTGGCAAAAGCTAATATTTTGGGAAACATTGGAAGACAGTGAGTAAAATTAGGAGACAACACACTGATTTCACTTTTGGAAAGGTTGAAAGTTTGAGTGGGGTAAGAATAGAGATATTTAAAACATGATCACACAAGATAGGTCCAGATGTTTTGCTTTAATGAATTATTGCTCCAGCTGTTGCTGATCCTCCGCTGAAACTTAACTATTGAAGGTGATTTCATAAACCCAACAGACTTTGTGAAGCGGAAGCATCAAAATGTTGTGTGTAGCATCTCTGTTCTATGGAAAATAACCTCCAAGTAAGGGGCAGTAGCAAGTCCAGGCTGGCTATCCCTTAGATCACTACAGCTTCTTCATGATTGCATGATCATATCTTTAATTTTTGACTAGCTTCTTCAGTGATTTGAGAAATAAAGCGAGATTGTTTTCTTTGGGATTGATCACAGGAACATTTCTACATTATTTCTTTTGAAAACATGGTGAAAAGCTAGTGGAAGTCCAAAGTGTGAGGTATTTTCAATGTGACATTGAAACTGTCCCATCCATTTATCATCCATGCTGTAGATCAGAACTCCTACATTTCACAGTTTAAAAATGTAAGAATGTAAAAATGTAAGAAGCAATCACTTTTGCATATATTTGTTACTTATTCAGATGGTAAATTTTATCTTTCTGAATCATTCATTCCTCATCATTTTTCTTAATTTCATTTTTAAAATTGTGTTCTTTTGTCATGTTTTAGTCCTCATCTGATAACTGTTTACCACGCTGAAACCAGCTTGTAGTGGTCTTATTTAATTTTTACATGGTTATTGATGTTAACCAGTTAGGAAACTCTGATAACATTGCAGAATTTTCGTCATTACTGAACCCTGTCTTACACACTCTGCTAATGGAATATACATATCTAGTACCAGCACAACGGACTTAAAAATGAATAGTTCATGTTTTTTAACCAAAAAAAAAAAAGTCTTCATTATATGTTTCCAAAGCTTAGAGTTGTTTTGATGCAGATTTTTTAGTCACTGTAATACAACAGTAAATATATCTAAAGAGTATCATAATTTGAAATAAACTTCTGGTATTTTTCTTTACCCAGGGAAATTACCGCTTCATGAAACTTTTACTGGCTCGTAGAGGGAACTGGATGCAGAAGGACTTGGAGGATATGACACCATTACATTTAACTACACGTCACAAAAGCCCAAAATGTTTAGCTTTGTTGTTAAAACATATGGCACCTGGAGAAGTGGATACCCAGGATAGAAATAAGGTAAAAGTACTGCTTATTTTAAGACAACACTTTTAGCAACTATAGAAGTTGATTTTCTATCAAACAAATGTGTGTGAAAAATTATCTCAGTCATAAAATTTTTCTAGGTCTTCAAAATAGAAATATTAATATTTTCCTGATGTTAATGATGTTGAAGTTCATTGCACTGACTTTACTGATGTTTTTCTTGAGAATAGGTGCAATAGTAGAGGATTCAAAAATCCTCTCCTTTTCTTCCTTGGTAAAACCTTACATTTAGAATCATTTAATGATAAGAGTCATTAGAAAACTTTGTGCAGAAGGCCTTCAAAGCATTTGTCAATACTAAAGGTGAGATTCCATAAAAAACGGAAAGAAAAAAAAAAAGGAAATTCCTTCACACTGAGCTGAATGCAGCTTTCCTGTTGGCAGACATCCTTCCTAACACTGGGTGATGATTGATTTTACTCTGCGCAGAGGCCACTGCAATGGTGGTGTTATTGATACAGTTCTCCATAGGTGCTACCTTTTAGAAGCGTGTCATGGTTTAGCTTCAGCAAGTAGCCAAATGCCCACTCAGCCACTCTCTCACTCCCCCTCCTCAAGGAGACAGGTAGAGAAAATAGTTGGAAAATCTCAGGAGTTGAGATAAAGACAGGAATATTGATCACCAGTTACTCTCATGGGCCAAAGAGACTCAACGTAAAGAAAATTAGTTTCATTTGTTGAAAATGAAAATAGTTTTGTATAGTAAGAAACTGAGAAAAAATTAGAATAACACCTTCAAACCACCACTCCCAGCACCTTTCCTCCTGGCTCAGATTTACTTCCTCACTTCCACTCCTTCTCTTCTATACCCAGGGATGGTCCAGGGATAAAAATATCCATACAGTGAATCTATCTGGTTGACTGTCCTTTTTTCTGTATCTCTGCAAGTACAAATGGACAATTTTGAGTCTCCTCTTGACTCTCCACATGACTCTTGAGTCTCCACATGACTTTTTTGTGTGGGATAGAATGTGATGCCATTTGTCCAGAAGATTTCCTAACAGGGTCAATAAAAGGTATCAAGTTGTTGTTGTTATTATTACTATCATCAAACTGACCATTTGGCAGCAGAAGGTCTGCTTTCAATGCACATGTACTGTTGCTTCCATGAGTGTGTCATTTAAGAGAGGGATGTGATGATGAAGTTGATTGACATTCTGGCATGAGACTTACAATTGAAGCAGAACACCAGTTAGTCACTTTGACGTTTATTTTGTGAAACTGCAGACTTCCTTGAGAGAAAATGTAATCTTAAGATCTCAGAGTTTTATATTACTACCTTCTTAGAATAAAAAGCCCTGCAGGCTAATTTTCTGCATCTGTAGTGATAACAATTACTTGAAAGGCCAGGAAGTCTCCAGATGACTTTCCAGGTGTATCATATAGTGCCTGTAGTGTCTTGAGTTGTGTCATGTCCCTTTGCAAAGTTGAGTCATGCTCTACCACATCAATAAAATTACCAACCTGCTTTGGAATCACACTGACTTCTAAGAGCCTCAGGAAATAATCTACTGATGTTTATTAAAAAGGACTGTCATTATAATGACCACTCATAAGAGATGACAGGTCGTAGAAGAAAAGTGGTACTGTTTTTAAAAAGCTGATTTACTATTACTCTTCATACGGAGAGGTACCGCCAGTCCACATGTAAGGTGGTGTAGCTTAGACCTATTTCAGACCTTGCTAGCAAAGATATGTGATTATCTGCTTGCTCAGGTAGATGGGCATCTTGTTCAAAGCCTGTTTTCACTGATTTTGAGTTGCCAGCCACCCTAGGTACATGTGCTCTGTTTTCTGTCAGTCCTCTTCACTGAGGTGTAACAGAAGATGGCTCATTTAGCTGTTGTTTAAAGCTGGTTTTACCTGTGGTCCTGCCCCTCTGCTCAGTACTGGTGGCATGACAAGTGGAATGCTCTGCATCCTTCAGGGTTCTCTAGTATAATAAGGGCATAGACATACTGGAGCGAGTCCATTGGAGAGCCAAAAAGATGATTAAGAGGTAGGAGCATCAAGGAGGGGCTGAGACATCTACAAATGTTTAGCCTGAGGAAGGGACAATCCAGGGTGATTTTATCCATGTGTGTAAACACCTGATGGGAGGCAGTAAAGAAGATGGAGCCAGATGCTTCTGAGTGGCCTCCACTGAACTTGGACGAGGCTGTGGGAACAAGCTGAAATGTGATAAATTCTGTTTAAACATGAGAAGGTACTTTTGTAGTGTGGAGAGGGTCAAACACTGGAGCAGGTGGTCCAGAGAGGTTGTTGAATCTCTGTCTGTGGAAATAAGTAAAAATATGACTGGACAGTGTCCTCATTAATCTGTACTATTTGACCTTGCTTTGAGCAGAGAAGTTGGATGAGATGATCTCTTTCATTTGGTGAAAATGTAATGAAATCATATTTCAGGTTCTAACCAACTTTAATTTTCATATTACAATAATTTTTCAATGTGTTTGTAAAACTTGTGAAAATTGTGTTCCAGCAAACTGCATTGCACTGGAGTGCCTACTACAATAACCCAGAGCATGTGAAACTTCTCATAAAACATGATTCAAATATTGGAATCCCTGATATTGAAGGAAAAATCCCACTTCACTGGGCAGCTAACAATAAGGACCCTAGTGCAATTCACACGGTGAAATGTATTCTGGTAAGAAAGTCTATTGTATATAACATTTTCTGTATTTTCTGCATTCTGTATTTACTATTTTGCTCTGGTAGAAATATTTTTATTCTCTTGAATGTTTTTATTTTAGTCCACTGGCTCTTTGAGAATAAAATCATTAGCTTTTCCTAATATCCAGAATTTTGTAAAAAAATAATCCTAACTATTTTTTCTCTCTTGAAAGGGGTTTATTCTGAGTTCTATAGATAAATGTCTTTGCTCTAACTCAGGGACTATATGTGTGCTCTTAATTAGTTTGATATATGTAACTGTTCATTTGGAGAGTAAGGGAGGGAGGACGGGCTTGCAAATTTTCATAGTTACAATGGCCAGTCATATTGCTCATTTCAGTTGCATCTTGCATACTTATTTCTTTGTTATGTATCTTTTCTTCAATATTTGAAAGGTTTTTTTCCTAGTTAACTGTGCTGAAAAGTCTAGTTTAATTTGGCCTCTCCGGTCAGAATTCTGGGAATACTTGATCAAGTGTCAGTCAGCCCGCGATCAGTTTGTTGAAAGACCTTCCACTATTTTTGTGGATGGATTTAATACTTTTTGCCTTGATGGCATATTTTCTCTTTCTATGGTGTTTCAGTTTCATTTTCTACAGTGACAGATATAATGGGTACAATGCAATCATATGCTCAGCTTGATTTTTACCTTGGTTTTTATTTTGTAGAAATCTCTGAACTTCATTAACATGGAAAGATAAAGAAGTCTCAGTTGAAATTTTCTCTCCCTTTACAACAATCTTCCTGTGTCTTTGTCTTTCAAAGGTCTTTCAGAACTAGACACATAGTGATTGTATGCCAACTAGTAGGACTTACGTGTCTGTCTGCCTGATTAGCTTGGAAGTTGAGAATTTAAGTGTGGCATGTGAAAACTTGCTTTGCTTTTCTCCAAATCACATCAGCAATCTTACAGTTACTGATACTTTTTTTACTATGAAAATAGTTTTCGAGAAGTTGCCAGTGTTAAAGCAATTTTATTTCTGTATTACTTCTATTTATTGAAGATACTTGTAATTTGTATTCGGTTGTGAAATAATTTGTTACAAACAAAATTTTGTCTACACTAGAGAAATAAATTTGCTGAAAAGTGTGTAAGGATCTCTGTATTCAAAACAGACATTTTCAAATGTTAGTCAAGGCAAATGTTTTTAATAGTTGTGCTGTGTTGGCCTCAGTCAACAGCCTAACACCTGCGCAGCTACTGATTTACCTCCCTTCTTGCTAGACAAAGGAGATAGAAGGCAGGCAAGACTAGTGGGTGAAGATAATGGCAGTTCAGTATAGAAAGCAAAAGTCATAAAAAAAGTTCATGTTTTTTAACCTACTTCCCATCAGCAGGCAGATGTTAGCCACTCCTAGGAAAGTGGAAAAAGAGTTTCATGAGGCATGCTTAATTGTGCTTGGGAAGGCAAATGGTGTAGCCATGGGCATCCTCCCTGCCCCCTCCCCCTGTCCCTAAGCTTTTTTGCTGAGCATATTATATGGTATGGAATATTACTTGGGTTAGTTTGTGTCAACTGTCCCAGCTGTGTCCTGTCGCAGTCTCTTGCCCACCCCCAGCCCACTCACTGGGGGAAGCAGAGTAACAGGACAGGGCAGGCCATAAAAATTTCTCTAAATCTGTAATGCTGTGCAAGCCTTACTCATTAACAGCCAAAACAGGTGTGTGTTATCACCTGTTTTAATCAGAAATATAAAGCCCAGCACCATACTTGCTGCTGCAAGGAAAATTAACTCCATCTCATTGAGATGCACTACATACAAAAGGTCAAAATTACCTGTCTCCATACTGGAGGTGTTCTCAAATGTTTTCTTTAGGTAATACAGAATCATGGTCATGCCTAGTTTTTTTGTTTTGTTTTTTTTTTAACTCTGACAGTTAAAAGAATCATGGAATAGTTTGAGTTGGAAGGAAACTTTTAAAGGTCATCTAGTCTAACCACCCTGCCATGGGCAGGGGCATCTTCAGCTAGATTAGGGTCCCATCCAACCGACTTTGAACACTCCTGGGAATGAGACATCCACAGATTCTCTGTGCAACCTGGTACAATGCCTCACCACCCTCACAGTAAAGAATTTCTTCCTAATATCCAATCTAAACCTACCCTATTTCAGTTTAAAATCATTCCCCCTTGTGCTATCACTATATGCCCTTGAAAAAGGCCCTCTCCAGCTTTCTTGTATGCCCCCTTCAGGTACTGGAAGGCTGTTGTAAGGTCTCCCCAGAGCCTACTCTTTTCCAGGCTGAACAACCCCAATTCTCTGAGTCTTTTCTCACAGGAGAGGTGATCCAGCTTCCTGATCATCTTTGTGGCCCTCCTCTGGATTCACTCCAGCAGGTTGATACCTTCCTGTACTGAGGACCCCAGAGCTGGATAAAGTACTCTAAGTGGAGTCTCGGGAGAGAGAGTAGAGAAGCAGAATCACCTCCCTCAACCTGCTGGCCATGCTCTTTTTGGTGCAGCTCGGGACAGAAGTGGCTTTCTGAGCTGTGAATGCCCATTGGTGGCTCATGTCCAGCCTTTCATCCTGAAGCACCCCCACGTCCTTCTTGGCAGGGCTGCTCTCAGCCTTTTCATCCCCCAGCCTGTATTGATACAGGAGGTTGCCCCAACCCAGGTGCAGAACCTTGCACTTAGTTTTGTTGAACTTCATGAGTTTCTCATGGGCCCACTTCCTGAACTTGTCCAAGTCCCTCTGGATGTTATCCCATCCCTTAGGCTTGTCAGCTGTACCACTCAGCTTGGTGTTGTATGCAGACTTGCTGAGGGTGCACTTAATCCCTTCAACTATGTCATTGATTAATACATTAAATATTACTGGTTCTATTATAGCCCATGAGGGACACCACTTGTCATTAGTATCCATTGGGACATTGAGATGGTGACTACTACTCTGGATGCAACTGCACATCTAGTTCCTTATCCACCTAAGAGTCCACCCATCAAATCCATCTCTCTTCAGTTTAGAGAGGTGGGGGACCATGTCAAAGGCCTTACAGCAGTCCACATAAATGACATCTGTAGCCCTTCTCTTGTCCACTGATGTAGTCACTCCATCACAGAAGGCTACTAGGTCAGGCAGGACTTGGTGACCATCAGTTCCAGTGTCATGTCCCCTCTGGTAGGGCTATCTGTTACCTGTCTCAAGAAGTTATCCTCCACTCATTCCAGGAGTCTCCTGGATTGCTTACAGCTTGCTTGCTACTCCTCTAGTGGATGTCCAGGTGGTTGGAGTCCCCCAGCAGGACAAGAGCCTGTGAACGTGCTGTCTCCTGTAGCTGGAGCAAGAAGGCTTAATACATAGTCTTCCCTTGGTCAGGTGGCCTCTAGTAGACACCGACTGTGAGGTTCCCTTTGTTGCCTCAGTCTCTGATTCTTAATCGCAGGTTTTGACCTGCTCACAGCAGTTTTTCAGAGACAGCACTTTGCACTCTATCCATCTATTGAACCTCTTTCCTTCCTGCCTGTCCTGTCCTGTCCTTTCTAAACTGCCTGTAGCTGCACTCCAGTCATGGATTCATCGTACCAAGTTTCAGTAGTGGCAACTGGGTCATAATGGGTCATAGCTTTCTTGTGGAGGCTTCCAACTCCTCCTGTTTGTTGCCCATGCTGTGTACAGTGGTGTAGAGGCACGTCAGCTGGGCTGAAAAGGGTGTATTCTTGATTCCATCTAGGCTTTTTCACACATCAACTTAATGGTTTATATAACAATTAGTAATATCTATATATGTTTGTTGATGGAATAAGGTAATAACAAGTTTAAATGAAAAAGTAATTTAGCTATGCTGTAAAAGTTGATGATACAGAAACATTGTTACTAGGTAATCAATCTGTTGATTGAATCTGTTGTTGAGTATAAATACCTTTTTGTGATGGTGGTGATGGTGCCTCTGAGTTTAATTCTTTAATAAGATCTTCTCTCTAAACGGTTTTTCTTACTTGTCTTGATAGATATCTGCCTAGCAGAGCTCACTATTTTCCCTTCTTTTTTTTAGATACATTTTGCCATATTACTCAGTTCCAGGTCTATTGTCCAAGCATTATGTTTGATTCTCATTCCTCTCCAGGTCTTCGTATCTGGGCTAATTTTATAGTTTTTCACATTCTTTCTGCATTGTATTTCTAGTGTACATACCCATAGGGTGAAATTTTCTGTCAACTTGTGTCTTAACTTATATAATTGCATTTCTAAGTTCACGAACACACTGTCTTGTAGTGATAGGAGTACAAAAGCTGTATGTCTGTGTCACTGTTGCCTCTCCATTTTTAAAATGACATCCAACACAACCCATTTGTCTTTGCTTTCAGGACAGAGTGCTGTAAGCAGTGTGCCATTGCACAGCTAGCAGTCAGATAGCGATGTCTGCTGCTGGTCAACCTGCCTTGGCAGCCTCTGTTGCCTACTGACTGAGTTATGAAAAACAGCACTGCTGTTGTTTCTCTCATGCCGTCTTTAACACTGTGGAAGAATTCCCCAGAAAATCATTTTTCTCTAGTGTCCTACTTGGAATTCTCCAGTGCTGCTTTACAAAAACTTGACAAAACTTTAGCTGTTTTAGTTTTATTGAGACAACAGTCTATGGTACTGACAAATATTGTCTTGTTTTTCTATACTCTGCCTTTGGATGTGGCCATTTGTTGGCTCCTGTCAATAAGGTCATCTTTCTGTTTGATATTTGTATAATACCAAGTCTATGGATATTGTCAAAATAAGCCATAATGAAAAGAGCTCAACTGAATTCTGAAGAAATAGGTTGGGTTTTCAGGGGTCACAGTTATGCACAAATTGGTTATATCTAATATTTAATTCCATGAAATACAGCGAAAATGGAACTCTACATATGTAGAAAGTAAACATGAAGTAGAGAGGAGCTCTGATCTGGAGATCCTCTCATGGTCAACTTCCTTTTCCACCTTTCCAGATTCAGCAGTGCTTGATTACACGAAAAACGTTGGGAAGATGTAAGGAGAAAAGAACAGAATAAGGTTCCGTTAATATGATGGAAGCAACTGCTTAGTACTCTCTGTCTATTTTGTATCTCTTCTCTTTATTTATTCTTCATGGTAAGAGACATGACATTTATTTATACCACACTTTCCACTATTGCCTACAATTCCATTGTTCTAATTGCAATAGAAAAATGCTTAGCTTCTGTTCCTTCTGTGTATTTTTCTTAAAATATTAATACAGTATGATGGTTTAATTATAGCTAGTTTTACACCAAACCCACTGAAATTCCACAGAAATTATACTCTTGAATGTAGGCAGAAAGAGGCCCAGAAAATTTTCGTGTAAGTGGCCAAAAATTTCGAAGCACACAAGAACTTTTAGACTAGAATATAAATAGTGGCTTTGTCATTAGAAGATTCTTTACCATTTTGCAAAAGTAACACTTTTTACTATGGGGGATATGTTCTTGGCAACATCAGTGACTTCAAGCGAGGAGTTTTAGGAGTCA
Organism: Cephalopterus ornatus; assembly: GCA_013396775.1. Lineage (NCBI taxonomy): Eukaryota > Metazoa > Chordata > Aves > Passeriformes > Cotingidae > Cephalopterus > Cephalopterus ornatus. Next base: position 115,616 of record VZRE01016158.1, on the reverse strand, counting down.
TTTATTTAACGTGTTGTTGTGCTTCTGGAAGGCTTGAAAGTTAGGTGTCAGGATTACATCAATAAATTATAGGTAAAGTAAAGAAGTATTTGTTTTCTTGTTTGTCCATTTTGTTCAAACATGTTTTCCTCTCAGCAATAACTTCTGTGCATATCATCATTTGTATTTAGTCATTCTTGAAAGTGATTCTCATAAACGGAGTTTTTGCAGTGGGCTCTATACTCCCCTTGCTAATCTCCATGAATAGACAAAAAGTAAGCATACGATCAGTTATCTTTCTCTTGAAAATTCTTAATGCAGGGGAAGAACATACAATTTTTCACAGAACTGTGCTGGTTCAGGTAAACGCTTTTGAATGCTTATTAGAAGAAGTGTTATACATGCTTTGATTGTTGTGGTTTGTGCGTGTAACAATGTTAATTTCAATTGTATTTAATTGAGAGTTACATTTATAATTCTTTTATGTTATTAATAGAATATCTGTTATTGTACTATTGACTAGATGTATTAATGAACTCCAATATGTTCCAAGTATGTTAGTTTTTTTCTCTAGGAAAATGTGGCTAACACTACTGATAGCTAATCTAAAACTGATGAAGTTTTTTATATGTGAGACAGGCAACTTAATTAGCATTTAAGTAGCATTGGCAGATGTTGTTCTTAAGCCACTCTCCATCATCTTTGAAAAGTCATGGAAAACAGGAGGGGTGCCTAAGGACTGGAGGAAAGCCAATGTCACTCCAGTGTCTTCGGAAAGGGCAAGAAGGGAGACCCAGGAAATTACAGCCCATTCAGCATCACCTCAATCTCTGGAAAGGATGCACTGCCAGCAGGTTACAGGGGGTGATTTTGCCCCTCTACTCAGCCCTGACAAGGTGGCATTGAGTCCTGTCTCCAGTTCTGGGCTCCCCAGTTCAAGAAAGACCAGGAGCTATTGGAGAGGGCCCAGCCAAGTGCTGTGAAGGTGATGAGGGGACTGTAGCATCTCTTTTAGGAGGAAAGGCTGAGAGAGCTGGGTTTGTTCAGCCTGAAGAAGAGATGACTGAGAGGGGATCTTATCCATACATACAAGCATCTTAAGTGTGGCTGTCAAGGGGATGGAGCCAGACTTTTCAGTAGTGCCCAGTGACAGGATAGGAGGCAACGGGCACAAATTGAAACATGAGAGGTTCCATCTGAATATGAAGAAAAATTTCCGTACTGAGAGGGTGGCTGAGCACGGGAACAGGCTGCCCAGAGAGGTTGTGGAGTCTTCTCTGGACATACTCAAAACCCACCTGGACGTGATTCCATGCAACCTGCTCCAGGTGGACCTGCTGTAGCAGGGAGTTGGACTGGATGATCTCCAGAGTTTCCTTCCAGCACCAACTATTATGTGATTCTCTGTTTTACATACAGTATGTAAAGTATGTAAATGTTTAGTTCTAGAAAACTTACATTAATCAAATATTAGGAGGTTTAAGTTTACACTGTAAGAAAATAAAACAGTAAGAAACAAAGAATCAGGGCACTGCAGAGTTGAAGTTACTACTACAGTATTAACTTAGCCGGATTGCACTTAGAAAATATGGTGAAATCTACTCTAAATGTATTCTTTTTTTAATCCATTACATAGAAAATATAGAATGTACAACTTAGGTCAATTAATATTTGGATAGAAACCGTAACTCTGGAATTTCCTGACTTTCTTCTTCTTGATTTATCATTCTCAATGTTAGATGTTTGTTTTCTGTGTACTAGTTTCTACACATCAAATAATGCAAATGCAAGTGATTTTATGGCCTATTTGTGTACCTAGTGAAGTCAGTAGGAAAAATTGCAATTAGTTTAGTGAGAAGGGGATCAGGAACTTGCTTTAACTGTTAACAAGCTGCACTGATCACAATCTCTCACCCCTCTTTCATAATTATATTGCAATATATAGCATGGCTCTGTATTTTCAGGAGGATTGCTTTTTTCAGTTATCACGAATTAAAATCCACTCAATCGTTGGAAGTTAAAAATCTCAGGACTGCATTCCTTGTTTTCTTTTGCACAAGGTTCCCATGACTTTACTGTATTATTCTGAATTATTGAAGGTAGAACAGCAGACCGACTCCCTATAGCTTATTTAAACTCTTGTTTCGACCATTCTGGTTCTACTCTAAGATGGTTTAGCATCCTGCATCCTGAGTTTCTGTTGCATAAGCATTAACCATTTTCTTTAGTGATACATCTTTTTGTTTTGGGAAGGTTAAGTTTAAAGCATGTATTTCATGGGCCTTTATGATACTCGACATTTGGAGATCTCTGCAATGCTAAAACGATATTCATTTGTACCTATTGTGTTCTTTTGCTTGAGAACGTAATGAAGGGAAATCTCTGTAGAAAAATTTCATGAGAGAGGAAATTATCATAACACAGAAATACATATCTAGGAGCCTTATGTGAAAGTAATTTAGCATATTTTTAGGAAAAGGTGATGAAAGCTCAAGCTGTATCTATTAATGCCTGTGTTATGTGATCGAGTGACTAATCATGATACTTTAAAAGATTTTTTTAAATTCAAAATTAAGCCCATTACAAGTAGGTGCATTCATTAAAAGTACTCTCTAATTTACTTTTATCCTATCTGCTAGAGACCTTGACAGCTTCTTTAGAAATACTAGAAAAGTATTATAATGAAAGCCATAAGATTAACTTATACAAAAAGGGGAGTGTCTTAGGTGAAAACATGAAGATATATATGCCATTTTTGTCTTAGAAAATCAAGTAAGAAGATCTAATTATTTTCACAGGAGTCAGAGTTAGTCTTTTAAAAATCTGTGTAAGGAGCCACTTGCACAACAAACTGGTAAAACTACAGGGTTTACACCAGTAATCTGGTGTAGTACAATAGTACAGTATAAAAAAATTCCATAAGAAATACTTGAAAGTAGCCTATATGGTAACAAAAGTATTTGGTTGTAGGGCTATAGTCTACTGAACAAGGACAGTTTATCTCCTTAATATAAGACTAAAAAAATATCTGTAAAGAGTATGTAGTTTTTCTCTTCCATCTAAATATCTTTTAATTTTGTGTTGATTTTTTTTTTTAAAGGAAGCTGCACCTACAGAATCTCTGCTTAACTGGCAAGACTATGAAGGACGAACTCCCCTTCATTTTGCTGTTGCAGATGGGAATGTAGCAGTTGTTGACGTCCTGACCTCCTATGAAGGCTGCAATGTAACATCTTATGACAACTTGTTTCGAACTCCCCTTCACTGGGCAGCCTTACTTGGTAAACTGGACAATGCTGAAATCATGTAATCATTAATTGACTGTAGTGTTTAACCTTTGTCTTTGATTTTTATTTCATTCCAGCCTGGCATTATGCAAACTAATCTTCTAGAACAATAGCAGTTTCTGCTAGACCAGGAGTAGAAGTTTGTGTGTCAATTGCTTGTTTTAGCTTCAGATTCTCTTCGAAGCATTGTAAAATGCTTTACTTCAAGAAGCTATGTATGCTGATGGTTTAAGAACAGTTAGAGCACATTGAGATGTTCTTGCATATGTAGCTTTGATCATAGGTTACAAAAACCAGTGGCACAGTGCTGTCCGAAGTGGTGTGTGCACACACCACCATGAATGCAAGTTAATCTATAGGAATACACATGAAGAAAATATCAGAACTTGTTTATTTTTTATCTGAAAAAAATTAGAGAACTTTACTAATATTTCGTATATGGATTGATGCTAGTACCCTCACTTGGGCCATGTGTAAGATGGCCCACACAGGGTTTGTGAGGTGCCTGAGAGAGGTGAGTTGCTCCACAATGCCGACTGGTTGACAGTGGCGTCATCAGTTGTGTTCACTTTCAGCCTACTGTGATGTATCTATCACAGTTTATGTGTGCTCAGTTAGGTGGATTTATGGTTATTTATGTAGTTTTTATTAAACTACCCCTCACAAAATAAACAAGTGACTTAAAAAGATTCCCACAAAGAAACCGCAGATGATCGGATAATACCAGCACAAGTGAACAACAAAAAAATGGCAAAGCTGGCACTTCTCCTACTCCTAGAGAAAGCTGTTCGTCAGTCACGTTATGACAATCTAATCAGATCTGATAACAAGTTTTATTCAGATAAAGGGTTTTTTTCTGTTCAGATTGTTACCCTGAGATTCAGATGCTCTGTAAATTGTGACCTTGCATATGTGAATTCTGCACAGTTTGATTTTGCAGGTTACAAAGCTGGATCTTTGCAAAATAAATTAAAACCTGATTAAATATAAATAGTCCTAATGCAGGGAAAGACAACCCATAAAATTATAGCCACAAAAATAATATAATTTAGAAAATTGACTCCCTATTTTCCACTCTCCTATGTGCACGAGGAAAAAGTAACCACCACGTACTAGATAAAAGAATCTTCAGTCTCACTCCCCTTTTAACAGGCTTCATCCCAATGACCCTTTGGGACACTGCAGACAGCGAATGCCAGTGAAAGAATCAGATTGCTCACTGGAGCAACTTACTGTAACTCCAGTGACAATATACCTGTAGTTTGGTTATGTTTATTAAAAAAAAAAAAAAAGGAAAAGTGTTCTCAAATTTGAATTGAAGTAGGGATATTGAATATTTACAGAGAAATTGTGAAGCATTTTAAGTGTCATAGGATTGGTCTCCCAAAGAAATACCCATTACACTTGGTTCTGCCCAAGAAGCAAAATTTATTGTGTTTTGAAATAGATTGTATTTAAGAGAGAAGTTTTGTCTGTTGGAAAAGTGGATTGTCTAATCAATGTAGAATAAAGGGTGAAGATGTGCCAAGACCTCCAGAGTACTTTGTGAACTTGATGAGGTCTCTAGGTGGCATGGGCCCTTGGGGAAGTTCTGGTTGGTAAATCATTATTAATTTTTAGGCTTCTGGTTTAAGCTGAATACTGAATGTTGTATGTAGATCTCAAAGAGACTAAGATGTTACTATATAGGTTAACAGTGGGAAGTTTACAGCAGTGCAGGCTTAGAGCCACAGATTTTCTGTAGAGGTGATGGATTGCATGTGACTGCATCCTAGAACATTGCTGCTCCTGTTACCTTTTCTTTTGTGTAGATAAAAGTCTCAGCCAAGTTACATCTGTTCTAAATACAGGTTCTACTGAAACAACAATTCTTGACTTCAAGAAATGAGTTTTAATGCTTACATTAATGTCCAAGTGAGATCCATCTTTGCACCAATTTATTTACTGTTGCACTCAATACAAATTTTTTTCCAACTCCCTCAAGCCTTCTTTCCCATAGATGATTTATCTCGGCCTCCTGTCCTGATTACAGAGTTAAGTTCCCTTTTTCTAGTTGTCTGTCCTGAAAGTTCAGGCAACTCCTATGGTTTTCCTGCTAGAATTCCACTCCAAATCAACTTCTCCCAGTGCAGCTCAATTTACTTCTTACTTCAGATAGGAAGAGCATAGCAACATTACATCTCTTCTTTTTATGCCTTCAAACATGCATGTGAATGGATTAGTTGACTTTAATGGCAATATACTATACTCTGTCTTTATTTTCCTATATGTGAAGTGAATATAAATTTTACCCATCCCTCAAAAGCGTTGTGATTTTAATCTAAAAATATTCTAATCTGTTTTGATGGAAGGAGTTGGGTGTGAGTTTGTTGTTTATGGTACCTGGTAGTAGACTCATCTCCAGATTCTGATACACATTTTCAGTTGAAATTTTAGTTAAACAAAACCTAAGTAAAGAATTTACACTTGATTTCTGTAAGACAGTGTGACTTACAGTGAAGTTGTCAATGTTAGTTTAACCTGTCTTTTAATGCACAAATAATGGACAAATGCTCGTCATTGTCAGCCTATGCTCACTTTACTGTTTCTGACTGACCTGTCACTCAAATGCAGTGTCTCAACTGAATTATCATAGGCTTTTTCTGGAAAAATTCAACTAATTCATTGGAAAGTTAATATCATGGTTGTCTGGCCAGCTGCTGCTGGTTTCTGATTTACAGATGCCCTCCAAAAATGAGAATACAGAGTATGGCACTGCAGCACTCTTGGGAAGAAAGTGCATGCCAGGCTTAATAGTTCAGATATCAAGTCTTATCTTTCTCTCTTATGTTTAGACTATAATGGCTACAACAAAAATGTACAATTATTTATTGAAGTCTGTTCATTTTCTTGTTTTGGTTGGGTTTGTTTTGTTGGGTTTGTTTGTTTTTTTTAAATATTGAGGTGTTTAACTTTAGGATTTGATATTTGTCTGGTTTTATTATGTTATTTTTCCCAGGTCATGCACAGATTGTCCATCTCTTATTAGAAAGAAATAAGTTTGGAACCATCCCATCTGATAGTCAAGGTGCAACACCCCTACATTATGCAGCGCAGAGCAACTTTGCTGTAAGTAGCACATACCCTAAATGTGAAGTAAATGTATTTTGCTGAAATATTTATAGTGTAACAAAGTGTTTGAGTTGTTTTTGAAATCGTATAAACACAGTGTTGTTGGCATGAGTTTAATTCAGACTTTTCCTATGTTATGTGATATAAATTTCAAACTATTAAAAATAATTTTAAAAAAACCTAGCTTACTGTGCAAGGAAAGGCCCTTTGAATTAGATATTTGCATCAGAACACACAATAGTCCTTCAGGTGCTTCAAGAGAAACCAGAATGGCACCTACTTTTTTTACAGTCCTTTCACTTTTTAAGGCTCATTATGGCAAAATCTAAGCAGTTACAAGCAGTATCTAGAGTAAGATGACCTGTATGAGTATTTGCACAGCTGCTGCAGGACCAGTCAAACCAGTCTTTGCATTCAAGAAGGTGATTAACTTATGAATATTTGGTATTATGAATGAGCTGTTGTCTCATAAAGCATGGCTGAAGAGTTGAATAACTTTTATCATAATTCTTCAGGAACAGTATATTTTTAAAAGTTTTTAAAATGTTTTTTAAATTCAGGCAACAAAGAAAATTGGTTTCTCAGGCTGCCTAATTCTTACTTTGGTATAATAGGTATTTTTTCCCCAGAGCAAGATCAGATGCGGTACGGTCAAGTATAAAACTCAGCAGTTTAATGATTGCTGGTCATAGATATTACAGAAATAGTTCTCAAGTGCTGGAATTTAAGAAAGTTTTTTCTCAAGCTCCTCTGCCTCTCATAGTTTTCATAACCTTCCTTTATGAAAAGGATTATTTAGTGCCTAATTAATGTAGTTATTTAGTCCATATTGCAATATTTTCTTAACAGAGATACTAATTTAGGTCTTTCTGGCGTACCTGCATGTTAATTTTCATAAAACAAAGAAAATTTGAGAAAATTGAGGTTAATGCGTCCAGAAGTACAATTGAAAGAGGGAACTGACCAATGTCTATTAATACTACAGCTGACACCTCGTGCTTCCTTGTGAGAGTGAGTTTTGGGGGTGGGGTATTTTTGGAGGTTGTCTTTAGTAAGACCATCCAGATATATTTTAAATTCAGACTTTTGTTGAAGTATACTTTTGTGTATAATTTTTACTTTTTCGCAAAATTGTTTGTTGATGCTGGTTATTGTCTATTGTGTACAATTTGGGTCTAACTCACACACCTGAAGTGTTTGTGTTGTAAAAGCCTTTCTTTCAAGTTTGAGTTAACTGATAGAAAGATAGCATGTTTTTACTTACCATCTGGTGATTATCTCTGCATTCTTTTATCTTTTTTCTTTTCTATATTGATACATTCCTAAAAAATGATATTTTATACTGTCTTTCTTTCTCTGGTCTTGATTCAGTTGAATGAAGCATCTTCATTATGTTGCTGCCTTTTGATCCCATCAGCCGGCCAAACTATAATATCATTTAGGTTTTTTATGGAAAAATAAAGTAGGTGGTGGAATCAGACATTCTTTAGTAATCTTGTGTAAATGTAAATGAATGTAAAGTAAAATGAATGTACCGTTTCCCATGTTACGTGAAGAATCAAACAGGAGAGTTTCATTTAGATCTGCAAGCCTCTTTTATCTGGAGACATGTTCAAGAGCCCCTGCTTAATTTATGTCTGGAGCCTCTCTCTGTTTTTACTAGTCCAGTTGTTTCAGAACACCACTATTTGCTTTTTTTTCCCTCCCTTATATGCATATAATTGAGTAATTCCCACTGCTGCATTCCATCTACATAGTCACATAACCAAGTGGAGATACATCCATGTTTGTTCTGGCGTACAGAGTAGCATCTCTATATTTACCACTTCAGATTGACATTGTTGTTCTATTCAGTCTGCCCAAGTTTGAATAGGTATGGTATGTTTCTCAGTTAAAACGTGACGGTCCTTAGTCCCTAACAAGAAGAAAGTTTATTCTTTTGTCTTTATTGTAAATATTTGCATAGCTTTCAGTTTTATTTGCTTCGATATTTTGTTCTTTCTTCTGTTTTTCTGCTGGTTACTTACTATAATATGACATTTATGGTCTTTTTTAAAGTCCAAAGAGATTTAGCCAACTCTTAATTTATGTGAAGAATTTGTTCCGTAAGACTAATTTATCCCGACTTAATAAAGACAGGAAAAGTTCTAGGAAAAAGGGTACCTAATATAACCACCCAAGTAGGTTGCCTGAAATTTAGATGGTGTAGATATCCCACAGAATGCCCAAATAAACATATCTTTTTAAATTCATGTGTAAAAGAAGATGCTCTATTTGTATTGACTTCAGTATGCACAATGCAGGGCTAAATGTACTTTTTTCCTGAATTTTTCCAGCAGTGTCCAAAGCAATGTACTTTCCTTTCACACACTCATATAAATAAATCTAGTAAATGAAATGTGGATGCCCCATCTTATTTTTAAATATTCAAAAATAATGTTTAGTATTTTTCAGAGTTTCTTGATAGCACAAAATTAAGTGATCCAGGTTTACCTCTATTCTTTACTGTTATTTTTCAACTTCATTGTTTTTTATGTTTTTTTCTCAAATTTTTTAATAGTGTTAAAATAAATGTGATCTTTCATAACAAAATACATGTAGAATTAAGCTGGTGGATAATTTTATTTTCTGAGTTCCTAATCATCCTGTTGTAATTTAATTTCATTTTGCTTTCAAATTGTGATAACTTTACCTTGGAAAATAACGGTTATAGCACTGTGGGATTTTCTTCCACTTTTTCCAGTTAAAAACCGTAGAAAGGAAAGAGTAGCTGAAAGAAACACTGCTTGGCTAAAACTTAATGGAAAAATAAAATTGCCAATCTGTATTTTTTCGAATGTGTGCCTTAGTATTGAAGAAGCGCAGCCTCCATGGTGCTTTTTGCTTTGCAGGATTTCAAGCAGTGCAGAGCATTGGCAGGGGGCTGTGTTGCTGCCCTAATGAGAAGCCATTTGTGTCTGTGGTGTAGTGGTGGCCACAGAGCTATAAACACATGCTGGTTTGTGTGGAAGGCTTAGTGCTTCCATTTCTCATTGTTTCTGGCTGGACCTTTGTACAATAAACTGATAGTTCAGACCTAAATTCACAAAGCTGTAAGGATCTTAGATCATGTTAACGTAAGATAAATGAGAAATTTCCTATTTCTTTAGAGGGATGAAATTATAAGTAGTAGTGAAAAAAAAGCAAACTAATCAATAGTACTTAGGCATTTAAGCACCTTTGTGATTATTAGCATTAAATTCCTTGTAACCAAGAAATTCTCATCCTATCCAGGGCAGTGATAGAGCTATTATGGGGTCACATAGGGAAAAGACTAAAATAGTGTTCATACTAAAATATCAATATAAAAGAAAATAATGAAACCTTTTTTTTTCTTTCAGTTTTTATTGGCTAGCCTATCAGTGACTCTTAAGAGATGTTTTCCAGCTGTTAAACATGCAGCCTTTTAAGGCATTGGATAGAAAAAAGGAAATCTTCCCCTTATTCTTTTTCTAGCACTTGTAATTTTCTCTCCCTTCCTTTCCTGTGTGACTTATTAAGAATCTAGCAGCAGGTTGAACAAGTGGACTTGTTTACCGAGAGCTTAACACAAACACAACATTTGAAGAAATAAATATTTTTGCTTTGATTTAAATAGAGATTTTAGTGTAACAGTTGTAGAGGAAAGACTGTTCTCAGGTGTAAAGATTTTCTTAATCTTTTCTGATTTATAATATTTCAGTAATTAGGAACCTGTTGATATTATTAAATATTAGGAAATATATCTATGTTACCCCAAAAGTACTTTTTTTTTTTAAAATAGTCAAATTATTAGGGTTTGACAAAGTAAAATATTTGCATGCACAGTTACATTTATAATGAGAGAAAAAAATATGTTGGGAGAGTATTTCAAAGGGACATTATTTTCGGGGGAGGTTCAATTTGGACATTAGGAGGAATTTCTTCACAGAAAGGATGATTAGACATCGGAATGTGCTGCCCAGGGACGTGGTGGAATCACTATCCCTGGAGGTGGTTAAGAAAAGACTGGATGTGGTGCTCAGTGCCATGGTCTGGTTGACAGGGTGGTGTTTGGTGAAAGGTTGGACTTGATGATCTCAGAGATCTTTTCCAACCTAAACGATTCTGTGATTTTTATCATCATTGTATTACAGTTACATTTTGATAAACCAGTAATATTTTTCCCATTGCTTTCTTCTCAGTGGCTACAGTGTCTTTTTCTTCCTTATGATGAACACATGATGTCTGACACTAAAAAGAAAAGAGTATGAAATAAATGACAGTGTTAAACTCCTAGTTAAGGATGCACTATGATCATGGGTGAGGAAAAAGGCATAGCAGAAAATACAGTGCTCCTGTTGAGTTATTACTCTTCATAAACGTGAAAAGGAAAAATGAAGATTTGATTTGCTTCATAAACAGCTAAATGAGACACAGTAGTTTCTTGTTGTTACAAATTCCTTTTAATGTTAATTTCAACAGTATTTCTTTTCAGGAAACAGTTGAAGTATTTTTGAAACATCCTTCTGTAAAAGATGACTCAGATCTTGAGGGAAGAACATCCTTCATGTGGGCAGCTGGCAAAGGCAGTGATGATGTCATTAGGACTATGCTGGCTTTAAAATTGGATATTGATATCAATATGACAGACAAATACGCTGGCACAGGTAAGACGCTTTACAGTAAAGAGCCACTGGACATTTCCAGTCAGTGTGATTTCCACCAAATAAAAACATTGTTAGAAGCTATATTAGTCTTTTCCTGGATGTGTGCTTTAATCTTGAAAATATTTCTGCATTAGTTTAATTATGTGTGTGAGTCAATTCTTTGCCTTGTTGTGGGAAAGAAACAAATCTTTTCTTTGTGGATTAGATCAGTTAATTTGAAATATAGCAAGAAGAAGTACTGCTATGCTGCTACCTAGATCTGGATCCTGAAAAAGGGAGAGCTGTTCTGTATTTTGAAGAATAAAATTAAATATAATTGCATAAAAAGCCCTCCCTGAAAATACCTGTTAAAATGTGTTTGTCAGTAAATTCATACTTTGAAACAATATAGAGCAAACTAACCAGTGAAGTGGCTAAATTATCATCATGAAAATCATAAGTACCATAGTTATTTGTAAAGATAGTGTAATAAAGATTAGAGCTGTTGCACTTCTGTTGTCCAAAAATTAAGTCAAATTTGATATCCCCCAAGTTTATCATCCCATTATCTTCCCAGACCAAAAGATAGGTATGCAACACAGTGATTCAGGATTCAAGCATGCAAGTCATGAAATTCAAAATTTCCTACATAATCTATGAATTTATCTCGTTTCATGAAAAAAACACAAGAATTTGTGGTAGAAATATTGTACTTATGTAGTGTTTTCAACAAAAACGGGATAACAGTTCTGAGAGGTGTCAAAGTGTTTATGTGTTATTTATAAAAAAAGAGGAGACTGTGGATATATTGGGCATAAATTGGAAGGGTTTGATAGCAGGGGGCTTCAAACAGTCAGCTGTGTAGGAGGAGGTCAGGAACTACCCAGTGCCACACACAGCCAGGTCACAATGTTAGAAGTTAAGTGCAAAACTGTATGCCTATGTATAATAAGTAGTAAAATGACAGCAAAGCTGATAGTCAGACCACACATCCATGAATAATACAGTAAAGGGCATTTCTCCTGAAAACTATGTTATTTTAAACAGACAAAAATGTATATTGCAATGTTTGTTTATATAAATTTTCATGATTTTTTTTTTAAGGTATACTTAAGCATTACCTTTTGGCTGCACATATGTATAAACTAGCCTAAGCTCCATGGTTAAATTTAGGAAACTTGCAGTGTAGATTTATCCCAACTAAGAAAAAAAGATATGAGTTTAACAGCTTTCCTTTTTTCAGAGCACACTTCGAATAACATACAAATGGTAAATAAATGCGATGTCAGGGTTATGTGGTTCAGGATTTGAAACGTAGTATGTATGAATATTATTTTCATATTAAAATTTGAATTTGTTTCATTTTCTTTGGTGATCTACTGGGTCTCAACAAAAAGCAAAATACACTTAACATAAAATTCTATTTAAGTATCTAAATTCTTGCTTTTCTTACAATTTAGCACACAGAAAAATAATCAGTCTTTCCAAGTTATGGTACTTTGTAATTTTTGAGTTTAAGAAATACTGCAACAAATAAAATATCAGTCTTCATGTTTGATGACTTTAAAAAGTATATACTCTATGATTGTACTCATTTCATCTTTTATCATTCTTACCTACATTTGCTACTTCCTGACAGTTCCCTTTTAAATACCTTACAGTACTCGTTGCAGACCTTGAGGTGGAGTAATGTTGTAGTTACTGTGCAAACCTCCTTACAACAGGTTTTCTTCTTTGCAGACGGTAATCACATACCGTGTTTCTGAAATTACTCAGGTGTGGATTTCATGCTTGAATAATTCAGGTGGTTGGGCTTATTATCTTTCAGTCTTACACCTAAACTTTTTAATCTTGATTTTGTTGTAGGGCTTTTAATCCAAGGAAATGAATGGATTTTCCAGTTACTTTAAAGTGCCGATGTGGAGAACACACGAATAGTCTGAAAGTCGGGAACTGTGCTGTTGGTCGCTTGCTGTCGAGCAGCCTGAACTAAACCACTGTGCAAGCAAGTGCAGTAGCGTGGGCTTTATTATAGTGAGCCGTAAACATTAAAGGAAGCCCACCAGTAAATCACTCTCTGATGTTTTGTTTTGTTGTTGTTTTTTTTTTTTTTTAACAAAGGTTCTTAATCATTCCCAAGTTTTGATAAGGGAAAAGTAGTGTTGCATTTGGACGGGAAACCATGCATGAGTAGAAAATAGCGTACATGCCGCTGTGCCTGGGATACAGTTGCTGAGGAGAGTTCAAGGTTGTGTTTCTCTGACTTTTGTGTGAGACTCAGTTAAGCTCAGTTATAATGTTGCGTTAACGCAGCCTTTTTGCATTTACTTAAAAAAGAGCAAGCTCTCCATTCAGCTTCGCTAGAACATCGAGGCTCTTGGTTATTGTGTAGGAGAATGACACCAAGGGAAAGGAATTTCCCTCTTCTCAGAGATCAGCGCTGCAGGAGCATTACAGGGGCAGCTTTATAGCTCTGCCGTCACTGCGCACAATGGAGAGGGCTCTGTCTGTCGGCTGAACAAAGGCCCTATTGTAACCAGCTGGCTGAAGAATCTCTTCAGTCACCGTGACTCCATCACAGAAAATTTGGCTTACAAGAAAATATTGAGCACAAAGTGCGAAACAAGATGCCTGCGTCAGAATGAGTGATAGGGGGGAAGAACCAGCCAAGCTGACACAGCAGCTCTTTTTCTGTTGTATTGTTACACACACCCCATGTGTCATCTGATGGAGTGGTTTACTGCCTTTGGTTTCATAAGAAATTTCAGGACAAAAACCAGAACCTAGAGTTTACTGTGAGGTCAGACCATGAAAACCAGGCTCTTCCCAATGTAGGAAGCGGCAGGGATCTCATTCTTGTTGAATTTCTACTGATAGCCACCCACTCGCATGGCTGCTGCAGATGCAGTTATTTTTCATGAGCTCGATGAGCACCGCTGTGCTTTTTAGCTGCAGCGGTTAAACATCAGTGTCACCTCAAAAGCATGATTTTGATTACTAAGGCAGCACTTCTCATAGCGTCTCTGGCTGCGACCCCAGTGCCTCATTCATCTGTATCACAGTTCCAGTTACTATCACTGATTTTGAGACTCTGTTTTATGGCAACACACTTCAGCTGGATTAGGTTCATGGACAATATGAACAACCTGAGCATTTTATTAGTGCCCGTGTAACAGGTTATGCTGAGTTACTGTTTCATAAGGTGTACGGAGCTGGTAGATTCAAAAAGCCAGACTGTTTTGATATTCTGGCTATGGTTCAAGCAGTTCCTTCGTGGTGTGCATTTCTGTATAATGCTTCTGCTGGATCCTGACCCTGTCTGTTTTAATATTAAACAAATACGTGTAGGTGCATAAAACAAGACATGTAGGTACTGTTTACAGCCCCACATTTTTCTGGCTTGGGCACACTCGATTCTCACTAAGGAGGAATATCTCTGAAATTTCATGGGGATATAGGAACTCACTTTATTAAATGCACATTTATGAACTGCACTGTTTTGTGTTTTTATTCTAAATTATTTTGATTTTTATCATCTGTAAAATATTCCACATGTAAGGCAGTATGAGAATGTAGGTTGTCTGATTTGATTGCTGACTACAGGAAATAATCCAAAGCATTTTGAAACTAAATTGTAAGTGAAATCACTAATATATGTGCCCTCCATTGGTTTGAAATCTCACTGCTATGTATAGTTCTCCTTTCCTTCAATAGGAATGGTAAGCTGGTCAGACTGGTATTCCAACATTTTCCTCAACTCCAGCTGACAGTGCCTGCAGGATGGCAATAGCAACTCCAGTTACAGGACGTCACATCTAGAACTCCGAGTTCTGAAGTATCTGAAATAGTGTAGTTTTCATTCAACTGAACATCATAAATTGTAGGGATGAGACAAAATGCAGAAGAAACCATGGAGCTGGAGATACTGTGCAAGATATGATGGCCTTAGTATAAAATTTTGTGTAAAATGTTTTCCAGAAAGGCTAAGGGAGGAGCAGGAACAGCTGACTGGTTATCTGTAGTTAGTTTTGGTTGAGACAACTTTGTTTATTTGAAAGGGAAAAAAAGGTATTTTCAGAAAAACATTGAAGAAATAATTAAAGCTTTCTTTCACTGGTGATGGGCAGCATCAGAAATGCCAGAACACAGGCAGAAGTAAACAATGTAATATTCTCTTAATCAGATGCTGCTAATCTTCCACAAATCCTCAGTATAAGCCAATCTTGGTAGTGTTAAGCTTAAAATTTCCATTTGTGCAAGTTAGAAACATGTTTCAGGGCTAACAGTTATTCTGTTTATGGCTTATGTGGCAAGAAAACGTTGTTACATAATCATTTGCTAGGATTCTTCAGTTTCTTGTGGTTGAAAAGAACCTTTTCCACCAAAATGGTTGAAATGAATTTTTATTTTGACTGTTCTAACTGTTAACCTTGTAAGCTCATGGTATTGTGGTTTCTTTTTCCTACTCCTTAATTCTTGTAGCATTACACGCTGCTGCCCTTTCTGGCCATGTCAGCACAGTGAAATTGCTGTTGGAGCACAACGCACAGGTAGATGCTCTGGATGTCATGAAACATACCCCGCTTTTCCGAGCCTGTGAGATGGGGCACAAAGAAGTGATACAAACACTCATTAAAGGTCAGCTCTTACCGCTTTACAAACTTGTCCAGAGTTCTGGTGCTGCTTTCTGTGGGACTGGGAAATAAAGAGATAGCTGAGCAAGAGGTAGGGGTAGGAAATTGCTTCCCTAAAGCACGTTTTGTCTGTAAGTACCTTTTGTGGCATAGCACTAGTAGAAGATTATCAGATTGTTTTGCAAAATAAGTGTTAAATATGAAACTTTCAAAATTGGGAGAGTTCTTTTCACAGCTCATTTCTGCTCAGGCCTTTGCAAGTACATTCGAGTCTCAAACCAACACTTCCCCCCAGCAGATCATTGTTTTTCTTTCTTTTTTTTTTTTCTTCACCAAAAGGACCAAATTAAGCTTTCTTCACTTTTGTGAGAAAGCATTTTTAGGCTTCTTTCAAGATTTTTGGACCGTTTAAATGAATCTTTAAATGCAGATAGCTATCAAAATCTTACGTCATTAATATTTTCCTCTGGTTTTTTTTAAATTTTATTTTATTTTATTTGTAGACAGAAATAGGATTTAATAATGAACACGGTATTGTAAAATATCTGCTGAAGTGTCAGAAGTGTGGTGAAACAACAGTGGTATCCTAGATGCAAAATTCTGTCATTTTAACTTCCTGGAAACATCTCCCTCCTACTTCAGACATGATCCCATTTATGGACAGATGAAGTATCCAGGCTAAAAAGTTGCAAGTTTTCCATCAACCATTTTTTCTTACTGAAAAGTCTGCTTCCCTTCATGATCTGCTGGGCATATTTTAACCTCCTGTTAAGCTCTTCCTCCTACTCCCTGTGCCGTTTAGCTTTTATGTGTGCAAGAACCCTGTAAACATAACCAAGTTATCTTTAGTTATATATTTAATGATATAGACAGTCATTGTTGCTGGTTGGTTCAGGCTTTTGTATTTATGGAGTTATACTTTTGTACAGAATTTTTACATCTTGCAAGAAGACAGAGAAATTTATTATCTGCATTAAAGAGCTTTAGCATGCTTGAACTAAGAAAAAAATTAAGCCTTTTCCAAAAGTTATTCTTACACTGTAAACATTTTATCTTGCCTGCATTAGAGATTTAAAAACAGATTTAATCTGAAGTCTAGTTTTTAAAAGTACTTTTCTTGTTAACAAATAAAGGTTTTGCTGACAATTAATAGACCTGAAACAAGTAAAGACTAGGTTTTTCAAGGGCATTTGATAAATCTGGAGATTCTAAAGCATCAGAAAGGATTTGAATAACAAAATTCAAATTATTTTCAGAAATACTTGTCTGAATTGTCATTTTACCAAATCAGTTCTAGTTGAACATATTATTTTCTTTTCTTAGCATTCAAAAATGTTTTCTTTTTATGCTCAAAAATGTATTTGCTGTTCCAGGAGGGGCAAGAGTAGATTTGGTTGACCAAGATGGCCATTCACCTCTTCACTGGGCGGCCCTGGGAGGAAATGCTGACGTGTGCCAAATCTTGATAGAAAATAAAATCAACCCTAATGTGCAGGATTATGCAGGTAGAACACCTCTGCAGTGTGCTGCTTATGGAGGTTACATTAACTGCATGGTAGTGTTACTGGAAAACAATGCAGATCCAAATATCCAGGATAAAGAGGTATGTTGTTCTTCACGGAGGTATGTCGTTAACTTTAGAATAACCATAAATCAAAACATATTCCTTTTCTTCAAGGTCATTCTCTTTTCCTGGGCATAGAAGCATCTTTGCTGTCTCCACTTGAAAAATCTTGTATGAAAAATAGTATTTTAATATGCGGCATGAATTGAAGATTTGTATTTTTCCGATATCACTTTTGATTTTTCCTTATCAAAGTGTGATTATATGAGGAGTCGTATTAATAGTCTGATTTCTTAACTTCTATAATTCCTTAGTAACAACTGACATAAGAATGTGATTTTATAGTCTGTAATGAGTTTCTTCAGCATAGAGGCAGAGCAAGCAAGAAAGATACTGCATGTGAGATTGCACAAGAACTGTTTCAATTACTTACCCACATAAGTATCCATCTATGTGTACCGTATCCAGGTGAAAAAAAAAAAAAGGAACACTGACTAGGTTGTATGTTCTTTTGTGCCATTATTCAAGCGGTAAGTGAAATTAGGAGCCAGACTAATTGTGCAACCTATAACAGATCTCTTTCTTATATGACATAATTTCTCAGAAGTCAGTAGAACCTCATCAGTCAAAAGAGCTTCACCCAATTTGTTAAACTTTTCTGTAGTTATTCTTTGTAGGACATAGATAATTCCAAGTAACGGAAAAGTGGTTTTCATTATGAGTTCTTTCTTTTGCAAGGAAACCAATTCTAGAGCTAGTCTCCTAATGCTGCTTTTCAGCTGCTTTAGGTGAAAAAGCACTAGTGTTGTGTTGTAATCTTGTTTAAAAAAAAAATAAATTAATTTTTAAGTGCTGTATTCTTCTTATTTAATAAAGAGGTTTATTTAGAAGAACTAGTTTGTCCTTCGTGTCCAGAAAAGCGTTGAATTACACTATGATTTACAACTTTTATTGGGGCATGATAGAGTTTGGGGATAATGCTTATTTTTGTTCTGTTTCTATTGTTTACAGGGAAGAACTGCCTTGCACTGGCTCTGTAACAATGGCTACCTGGATGCTATAAAGTTGCTGCTCAGTTTTGATGCCTTTCCTAACCTAATGGAGAACAGCGAGGAGAGGTATTGCTTGTCTGAATGCGTTATTTTGTTATTTAGCAGAAGTGCTACGTATGATTTAGATGTTAAGTGTTCAGATACTGCAAGAGAACCCTAATCTTGCATCTAAAACGGGTCCTGTAATCTTGGGCTTCAGTGTCAGCAGCTTTTCTAATGTGAAATTTTTCTCCTTTGACTAAGACATTGCATCTTCAGCTGTTTATACTTTTGAACCTTGAACTTAGGGATTTCTGCAAGTATTTACTCGCTCTAGTCTTGTTTGAAATATTGAAGATCTTTCTCATTTATATGAAGTTCATATAAAGGATGAAGAGGCATTTCTGCTGCTGCTGGAGTAGACTGGAATTCTTCTTTTCTGTTTGGTAGGAATTCAGTGAGAAGAAAGAAAATGGGAGAAATGCAATGTTATGTTTTAAAATAGTGATTGCAAAGTACCTGGTGGTTAACTGTATTCTAAAGGCCTAGTTTAAAAAAAAAAAAAAGGTCTCCTATAATCATAAAGAGACAGCACATTTGCATCTCTTTTCTTTGTCTTTCATTGACATACAAATAATAGTTTTTTAAAAGTGATTTGGGTTGTGGAGTTCAAATTAGTCACCTGACCGTGAAGATAATTACCATTAGCAGAAATGTATAATGCCTTTTTTTAGAGTAGATGACCTCCTCATAATTATAAATAAAACTATGAACAGTATGCCATATAAATTTGAATATTTCAACATTTTTAATAACTTAAGAAGTTTGAAACCCCATATTTCAGTGCTAAATTTGATACATCCACACTTATCCCAGTTTTTAATTGCTTTCTCCTCCCATCATTTCTCTTTTGTTCTCTGCTCTAAACCACTCAGATTTCTCTTCCCTTCCTGTTCTTATTTTTTATTGAGAAACAGAAATGAAAGTATAACTAGTTCCTAATTAAGCAGTGCCACTGCTCTCTTTAGTAATTTTTTATAGAAAATTAAGTAAACAGTTGTAATTAAATTACTCTTAATAAGTAAGATTAAAAGCCACTACTTTGTCAGAAAGGAGGCTGCTGTTATCCTAACTTTGTAGAAGTATACCAATGGTGCTTAAATGTCAAGAAAAGACCTTAGCTGTGGTTTACCACAGTCATTCAGATAGGGTTTTTTTTTCCCTTCAGGCCTTAATATATGTTTGTATGTATAAACCTGGGTTACTCAAAATATAACTAGCAGTATTCCAAATCTCTGCCATTAAGCGCTAGTTCATGTGCAGAACAAAAGAGATCTCCAGTATTTCTAGATGAATCAGTCTTTAAATACAATTTTGCTAAAGTATATATAGTATATCAAAATTGCACAGTTTTATCTTGATAAATACCAACAAATCTTGTTTTAGTGTTAATAGATTGGAAGTTTGGAAAGTAGGAAAATCAAGTTGAGTGTTGTAAGAGAGAGTAAAAATAACTTCAGGGATATGCTTCATCTGTAATTGGATGAAATTGTTTTTAATCAGTAACAATTTCACCAAATAGTATTTTTTTTCCAATATATCTATAATCAGAAGCTTCTCATGTTTACTTTCTTAGAGTGCGATATTTGATACCAGTTATAAGTTCAAACGTAATGGGTAAAGCTAATTAGATCAGTAAAAGATGAAGCTGAGATTGCATCTAGCTGCCCACTTGCTTGCCAGATATGTGATCAAGTGCTAGTCTGGAGGGTGCTGGATTTCTTGTTCTTTGCAAATTTATTTTGTAACCCGACTTAACATCCTGGGTGCATCGTGTGACACAAGGTTAGCTGCTGCTTGACCATCTTCATGCTAAAATTCCTTATAACAGCTGATGGCCGATGTCTTCTTCATGTGCTTCCCTGTGAAGCCAGCTAGGTTCGAAAGCTATCTGTTTTAGAGAGAACCAGTGGAAAAGAAAATTTATAACAGGCTTTGAACTGACACAACAGAGGAGTGTATGTAAACAGCCTTGAATGGGTAGTGTCCAGTCATACAAATCCCTATTCGGATTTGATTTGAGTGATTTTTTTACTTTCAAAGGTAACTCTAATGGAGTTATTGAATCTATGTTTAAAAATATGAGACCCATAATAGAATACATTGTCTTGGTAGATACATGGTAGTAGGATAAAATTTGCTTCAGTATCTTTCGTGTCTTTAAAATATTCAAAATTAGGTTTACCTTAAAAATGTGTTTTACTGAAATTATGTTCTTTCTGAAGTTCCCATTTCTGGGTTATCAAAAATCTGTATCTCTTTAAATGCTATCACCAACACACCTTGACACACAAATTTTCATGTTATGTCATTGTCTTTATTCCTGCAGACACTTCAGTTCAGATACTGTTAATCCTTCCATCAAATCATTACTGTGTGGCAAGTCCAATTGTGCTTTCTGTCTGTTTTTCTTTGCTTACAAGCGCTGCGTCCTAGCAAGTTACCATCAAGAAGAGACCTAATTTTCACAATCACACGCATTGACACTTGTTATTTGATAGTCTTATGTTATATGGTCTTGATTATGGTCTGTGACTGATAATTTTCAGTCACTAAATGTCTCTGCCTAATGTTTTGGTGTTGCTGAGGGAGATACGTAGATTTTGATCCTGTGTTGACAATGGGAAGTTTGGGAATTATTTTTAAAAGGGCTTAGGTGTCTTTGACACCGTTAAAAGCCAAAGAATTTAATATTTTTAAGACCTGTGTCCATTTGAAAACAGACCTAACTCTTCCTAGTACTTTGAAAAAAGGATATTATCCCTTGATACTGATCTAATCCTGCTGCTTGGTCAGTCATACTGTCCTCAGTTGTTGTTATAGAAGCTGAGACAGATTTCACAGTAAATCTCTAGAACTTAAATTCATATGGAAATAACACAAAAGTGTTTTAATTTATTTTTTTCTTTAGATTTCTATATGAAAACCTCAATAGTACCTTTTAAAGATTGCTTAACTAAAGCAGTTAATTCTGTGGATGAGGCTTTGGGAGATTTTAACCAAACACTTCATATAGCCTGGTTCCCCCCACATTTCTATATAAGGAGAATAAAATAAGTCTTAAACATAATCAGTGTGTAGAATCAATAGGATAGGAAAACAATACTTATAAATTAGTAAAACAGCCTATTGAAAGCAGTACTTAATCTCTCTTCATACTAGAACTTGCCTTAATATGAAATGAGGGTGAAGTAAATGCACATTATAGTTAGAATCAGTAATAATTGTTGTGGGTTTGTTTGGGTTTTTTTAGGTATACTCCACTTGATTATGCCTTGCTTGGGGAACACCATGAAGTGATTCAGTTCATGTTAGAACACGGGGCTCTGTCTATAGCTGCCATTCAGGATATTGCTGCTTTCAAAATCCAGGCTGTCTACAAAGGATACAAAGTTAGAAAGGCTTTTCAAGAGAGGAAGAATCTTCTAATGAAACACGAACAGCTGAGAAAAGATGCTGCTGCCAAGTAAGTCTGAGACTTGAAATCTACTCCAGCAAATAGACATTTGTCATAAGTTTCTATTTATCAATGTATGATTTTATCTGTTTTTCATCCTCATTTATCGTTCTTCTTAGTAAAATTGGTGAAACCAAAAGAAGCTTATAACTCCCATATACCTATAGGTAGGTGGAAATTATTTTCCATATAATCCCAATTTAAATAACAAACTTTATATAGTATACAAGAAAAAGGCAAAATACCAAAATCTGAGAAACTAGCATGTTTCCATGAATCTTTGCCTGATATTCTTTATGAAGATTAAAAGGCTTGGAAAACATTTATCACTTTAATGTAATGGAAATAATTATTGAACTATCAAGTCTTGTTATCAGTTATGAAAGGAAATTAGTATGTAGTTGAAGGAAAACAAAAAACAATCCATGGAAAGCCTGCTTTGGCAAGGCTTAACTTAATGTTTCACAGGAGAGGTTGTGTTTTGCTAGTAAACTGAACTCCTGGATTTATTTGCAATTTCAGTTTTGGCAGTATCATTCTCTGCATTTATGTTTTCTGGTCTTGAATTAGAATTCCTATGCATTGGTTATATTGGATTATAGGTAACTAACATGCAATTCAAATAGTTATCAGCAAGATGTGTAGGTTCTGACTGAGTTTCTACTCTACTTAAAGGAAGTAATGGTAGCAAATTAGTGAAATTAAAAAATCAGAAGGTACTTAAATGATTATCAAAATGCTTTGCTTCCTTGGCCTTTGTCCTTAATATTCATAGTATGAAATAAAATAAATTAGCATCTGGTTTCTCTTGAAGAAATCTGATTCTGGAATGAAAAAAGTAACAGTCTGAAAAAATTTCTCCATGATTTTGTAGTATTATTTCTGTAAAGATAGGTCATATGAAAAAGCCACACATCATAATTATTGCCCTTAGAGGTATTTTTGCTGCATCTGTGTATCATAGACAAATTCAACTGCACTCCACTCTATCAGATTTCATAGTTTGATGTTCTGCATAACTGGCCAGTCTGACCTTCGCTGGGTTTGCTGCTGCTATACTGGATAACAATTGTTATTCCCCAGGAAGAACCAAAGCTAGAAGTATCAGATAACTAATCTCTTGCTCACTTCTTTAAATCCTGAAGTTGTAACATGTAGCCCTCCTATTTGCTTTTTCTGCTAAAGTCTGTTGAAGTCAAAAACATGCATGGAGAAGATGCCTTTGAAAATGTACCAAATACTTTGTGTATTTCTTTTTAATGTGGAGAACTCTGTGCATTGCTGTGTGGTCACAACTGACTGTACCAAATGAGATAGTTTTATCCTTTGTGATGACAGTCAATTTTAGAAGAATCTATGATACCCCATCTAGAAGATTAAATGGAAAAGAATTGCCTCATGGAAATTTGGGAGTATTTTTGTAATAGTTTTCCTTTGTGAGTTTCAGATGTACTTTGTGAGACTTACTTAGCTCTTGTTGATTTGTTTGAAAACAATAGAATCAAAGTCTGTGTACCAAATACCATAAAAACAGAATTGCAATACGATTGGAGTGTACAAGCAAATCAGGTTGTCACATCACAAATTTTATATAATTGCGGTTTTATGATCTGTAATAAACTGAAGGGGACATTATGTTGTCATCATTCTGTGTACCCATCTGTGCATTCCACAGCTAAAATTGGCCAGGGTGTTGCTGCATACAAAAAAACTAATATCCCTACTGATGTTTAAAAATCTGCTCTCCAGATAAAAGGAGTCATTATGTGGGTATCCGGAATGATGTTGAACTCCTAGATGGAACCCCCTCCCTCCCCACACACACCATTTCAGTGTATATATATAAAACTTGCTTTTTAATATGTTATTTTAGAGAGTCTCACTAAGATAAATCACTCCTAAATCTGAATGTTTTTAATTAGTCTGTTCTTTTTTTTCCTTTTTTACCCTAACTAAAAGTCAGCCAGCATTTCCTACCTGTATTATTTTCTGTTACATTCACTGTATTCAAAGCCTGTGAATTATTTCTGTACAAACATCTTCTCCCATGTTCTCTCCTATATCAAAGAAATGGTAATTTATAAAATGAAGACTGATGCAGACAAAAACAACGTGCACACTATTATGTAATTGAGCAAAGAGACATATCAGGAGACCAATTTGGGTCGGCAGGGAAGCCATGGCAGAACTCAAATGCCAAAAGGCAGTATACAGGAGGTAGAAGCAGGGACAGATTGCAAAGGAAGAGTGTAAAAACATTGCTTGGGCATGTAGAGATGGTGTCGTAAACACCAGAACTCAAATGGAGTTGACATTTTAAAGGGATGTTGCAGATAACGAGGTGGATTTCTGCTTCTACATTAATAAGAGTAGTAATACATTACTAAAAGGTTGAGCAAGGAATATATAGAGCTGTTGCCAAATGGTGTATTTAGTGACAACAGGCCCAGGTGTGGCAGAAGTGCGCAATGCCTTCTTCTCCTCAGTCTTCCAGAAGAAGCTCTCCCAGGCCTTTTTTCTTAGAGAAGTGTTTCAAGGAGGAGGAGAACTACTAGCTGTGAATGAGGATTAAGTCAGGGGTGGCTTGAGAGAACTCAGCCCAGACAAGTCCATGGGACCAGATTGGCTGCATCCAAGGGGAGAGAAAGAACTAACTGATGTCCTTAAAAGGCCATTTTCCAACATCTTTGAAAGATCACAGATACTAGGGAAGGTCCCCTGTGATTGGAGGAAAGCAGATGTTGTACCCAGCTTCAAAAAGGGCCAGAAGAACAATCTGGAACACTTCGGTCCCTGGGACAGTCAGACACTCCCTTGTTCACCTTCCCATTCAGTTTCTCAGAATGAGTTCCTGATACTGTGTTTCTGGTTTTCATTCTGATCAGTTGGAGGAAACTGATTGAGTGTGGATGTGAATGTGAAAGGGGGTGAAGAAAGTGGGTAAGAGTAAGTAACTCGTGATATTTAGGAATAGAAGAACTGTAAGAAAATAAACAGTTCAATTAATCAGCCTTCAGAAAGATTTTAAAAAAATGTTCAAGCACCAAGAGACTACAGGTAGATTATGAGGTTTTTCAAAAAACTGGTTATAAGGCCTGAATGCTGAGAAAAAAAGAGGAGTGTAGCAACATAGAAACTAATGAGCTCTTCAGCAACCTGAAAATGGAAAGCACATAGTGGAAATTTGGTGTAATTACTAAAATTGAGGGTAATAAAAACATGCAATGATAAAGTTAAACAAGCTGAGGTGCAAAATAAGAAGAACCGGCAAGGGATGTGAGGTATCACAATAAACCATTGTAAACATACTCATGGTAAAAGGAAGAGTAAAGAAAGAGTTGGCCCTCAAGTGATGCTATGAAGGCTGAAGCGTTTCATGTCTTTTGGTTTGTTTTTTTTTTCTTCAAAAGAATTTCTATCAAACCAATTCAATTCTTGTTTGTGTCAGAATAACAAGTTTTGTGGCCGTGAAGAAACCGTAGCTGTCATTCAGACTTGCCCGAAGTTTTCATACTTTCTCATGGAAAATTTCTCATTTCTCACCTTTAAACTGGAAGTGTATATTGATGAGAATTTCAAGTAAATCCATCATGAATCTGTAATTTCTTTTGAAAAGTAAAATGTTAAATTTGAGAATAGCACCGAGTTGCAGAAGACTGTAAAAAGATTGAAGACTAAATTTGAAATCAGAATGGTGTTAAAATACATATGAGAAATGTCTGAAGAAAAAATAAATAGTCGGGTAAGGACAAAGGGACTGCTCTACACATTTGAAAAGACCAGTCAACATAGGAACGCTGGACAGAAATTAATAGTTGTCTTATCATTTTTATTAGGGGCTATCTCTTTAAAAGACTGTAGTAGATCAGAGGCTAAACATGTCATGAGTCAGCAGTGTCATGCTTTGGAAAACCATCATCATGCTAGATTGTATAGCAGGGGGTGACTGTTTATATAACATGAAATGCAACTCCTTTTACTCCAGATAAAGCTTCACCAGTAGTAGGATCATACCTAGAGATCTATTTTCAGTTGAAATTTTTTAAGTAATTTCTTTTTTCCCAAGCATAAATTTGAAAATGCTGTGCAGGTATGTGGACATGTTCTAAATTTAAAATATCATCTGGTGAGTAGATAAAAAAATAAAGTGTTCTTGACACAATAGAAAAGGTTGAATTCACATGAGCAGAATCAAAAATTGAAAGCATCTCTGTGTCTTCACAAATGTGTAAGGCTGAAACTGTTCCTTGCCATCTGCTAAAGGTTCAGTTTTCATTCTTTCACTTTTGCAACATAATAGAAATTTATGGCCATTCGGGACAAAATTCTCTTGCATTTACAGTGGAAAATATTGGCTTGCCAGCTCTGCCATCACAGTTGAGCTGTAGATGTCTAACTTTAGAGCCCAAATTTGGATCCTGCTGAGTCACCAGAACCTCCTGAGAATGACTGAGAGCCCTTAGGTTAGGAACTTGCCTACTTCCTTTACTTGTTCGCAAAACCTAGTCTGTCAACTTAGACAACAATAAAACTTGAACATTTTAATTTCAAATATATCCCTCATTGTAATACAAACTGAATTTCTGATTAAACAAAGCAAAACACAAAGGGAGGCTCTTATGTATTTGGGAGTCTGTTAATCGACTAAGGTCTACTGTGACAATTAGGATGATGAAGCTTTGAAATCCCTTCCCTTTATTATTTCTTCAGTTGAATCTGAAAAATTTTAGCACACAAACAAAATCTTTTTAAAAAAAATCCCCTTTTACTTCTCAGTTTCTAGTCCTGTGTCATTTCCATAAGACTTGGTATGTTGCTGAAGTTATTGTTTTGAGTTGATCTGCTCATCAAATGAGTGCAGGCCACTCTGGCTTGATTGTATATCACACAACCCATCTCACACTTCCTTTTTTAATACCCTGAATGGAGGACATTGGTAATAGGCTGCTTGATTCTTGCGAAGAAAAGAAAATTACTATTGTGTGAATAGTATGGTCTGATTTATCAGCTCAAATGGCTCATTAATGGCAGTGGGATCTATACTGTACACAAACCCAACATCCCCATATAGTCCGGTTGTGGAATGCCAATATCGTCTGAAACTAGCCACTTTTTTTTCCATGCCAGAGGGAATACTGAACCTCAGGCTGCTAGGAGTGTATTCTTTTAGATCAATTAGCAGCTTTTCAGGTGCAAGGTTCAATCAGCTTCTTCTGCAGAGCGTACTTGATAAGATAGTACTGACAGATAAAGTTAAGTCTGCTCCCTGGCAGCTCACACTGCGGTGACACGCGCTGGCATTGATGCGGCTCGCAGGAACTGGGGCTGGCACGCTGCATAACTAACCTGTCGTACACCGTGCCGAGAGATAATGTGGCAACAGCCTGCAAACTGTGTTGTAGCACTGGAAGCAAGTTAAAATATCGGGCAGCTACGTGATACGACATTTACCGCCTGTCCGTTCCAACAGGAAAAGTGTCACTTCATCTAGCAACCAGTGCTTAATTTATAAAAACAAATTCAGTGGTAGGTAGGGTGCGTAACGTTTGCTGTGTGCTGTTGGGTTTATCCTGCTTGATAGGAAAAAAAAGAATTTAAAAGATAAAGTTCAGTGATAACCCACTTTTCAAAACAGGCTGCAAAATTTTATTCAACAGATGCATCTTTCGTTACTTTGTCCAAAAGTCTATGTTATGTCTACGCTATTTAAGAGAGACATGATTTCTTTAATTTTTGAAATCCAAATGTCATAAATGTAATGGCATACTATATGCACACAAGTTTTTAATTCAGATCTCGTATTTTCAGTGTTCATAATTTATATGGCACATGTTTATGTAAAATAAATTAGTTATCTACTAATGATAAATATATAGCAGCAAGTTAGTACCAGTAGCTAGTTGGAAGTTGGTTTATAATTGTCTGTATCAATTATGATGCAGTTAAGTATGAAAAAATAATGTTCAAAGAGATTATGTCTTTTGCTAAAGTTTTTTGATTTTCAAATATAGTGCATTACTTTACTACTTACATGAAAACTTGGTTCATTCCTAATTAAAAACATAGTTATTAGTATCATAATTATTTTCAAAATCCTACTTTTAATTTTTGTATATTTATAAAACCCCCTATGTTTAATTGTCTTTAACAAGTGAGTGTTTTAAAATAATTTAAAACCACTGCAAACTGAATGGGCACATGGCTGACAAGAACTTAACCTTCATTAGGCTGTAGCTGCACGTCCATTGTTGTTTTGGATCAACCTAAAGCATTTCAGTGCAATAAGTGTCCTTTTCTCATGAAAAAGATGTTACAGTCAGGGTTTTATTGTGGCATTGTCAGATTTTTAGAGAGGAACGTGCTTAAGTTAGATACATGCTCGCAAGATTTTGTCTTTGAAATTCTTATGGTATTGACTATAATTGCAGGAAACGTGAAGAGGAAAGTAAGAGAAAAGAAGCCAAGCTACAGAAAGGGATGCAGAACGTGGAACAAAGCAAGTTTCGGGTACAACAGAGTCCTGCAAATCGAGAGAAGGCCACCAGTGTCCCACAGTTACCCAACAAACCAGCTGATACGCAGAGTAAGAGACTTCTGCCCCTCAACGCTTCACAAATTCAACCAGGGGGAAACAGCAGAGGTTCACCTAAAGCTTGTCACAACAAAGGGACCCCAAAGGAGAGTTGCCCGCCAGCAGAGCCTCAGAGTGAAGGTCATAAAGTCGGCCAAGGTTTGTGAACTTTTTTCAGTTGTCCTGGTTATCTCTTTTGTCCAGGTCTGGGGGTGTCTTATGTATAGGGCCTGTGTTGTCTTTCTGTAATTTCTTATTTTTAAGTAATTCATGCAGGATAGAATTAGATACAGATTCTTTTACTCCGTGTGAAGTAGTGAAAAACACCAGCATATACAGTGTCTGTAAAAATACCTAAAATATGTGAGAACAGGTTGTTGGCAGTTCTATTAGTTACACTCTTTGGAGAAAATA
The DNA here is from genome assembly GCA_013396775.1 of Cephalopterus ornatus. NCBI lineage: Eukaryota > Metazoa > Chordata > Aves > Passeriformes > Cotingidae > Cephalopterus > Cephalopterus ornatus. Next base: position 86,862 of record VZRE01016158.1, on the reverse strand, counting down.
AGATTGAAGATATTTGACGTATCTGTGGTATACTTGAAGAATGTTAATGGAGAAATGGTAACTCTTGGTTTTAAACAAGGTTAAAATGAGGATAAAATTGTTCCAAGTGACATTTCTACTACACATGGGGAGCTGTTCAGTCAACTTCATTTTTCATGACTGGGTTCTCCTGTGATTTGTCTCTGAAGTCCTCTTGTTGAGAACACTCAAGGATAGTTTTTGAGAAGTGAGAATTTAGAAATTTTACTATGAAACATTGTGTCAGAACTCTTTCTGTTACTTTTCTTGCCCTGCTGTACTCTTTTTTTCTATCTGTAAATGCATTATCAGTTTATCATAATTTCTTGACCACTTCTTACTAGTTTTATGAGATACACATTTTAATAACATTTCAGTCAGTTCTGACTTCAGCCAGTTATAGTAGCCCATAGCTCAAATATTTCAAAACTGGTAATGTTAAAGCATCTTTGTTATCATTAGAAGCAAAAATTGGAAAAGTAGTTTATTTAAGGTAAGTTGCTAGAACTCCTCAAGTGTGAAATTGCTGCTATTCCCTCTGGAAGTTCTGCTAATCAGCATAGTATAATAATCCAAAAGAAAAGAAAGTGAAAGAGCCTTTTCTACTGAATTATTTTGCCTAGATTTCTTTAGCTTTTACATGGAAATACATTGGTAAACAAAATACTTAACTATATCGTTATAGTAAAAGCAGACATATCTAAGCCTAACATACACTATGATAGCTAAGTAATGATAAATAGGTGTTAAAAATCCTAGCAAGCTTTATCAGCATGTGCATTAACTTTACATGAGTGAAAATATTCAGCTGGCAAAGTAAAACACATAAGAATAATAAGAAACAGTGGTTTCCAAATGAAAAATGAATAATTGCATTGAACATAACAAGGAGAAATTGGTAAGTGTGGAAAAAAGGGAAAGGAGAAATAAAGATGTGGGGAGGATTACAACACTGAAGGGGTGAGAAGGAGAAGGCCAAAGAAATGATAAAGCAGGAACAATCAGCCTTTTCTTTTACTGACTCCACCATCCATTTTTAGCCAAAATCTACCATCGGTTATGACAATGGAAACTGCATTGCATTAGTCCGACTTCCACTGTTTCTTGGAACAAATACAATGACTTTGTACTGAGACAGTAACCTAAGGAAGTAGGCAGTAGACAGTCCATGGGAAACAAGGGATAAAAGCTGACTGCAGAGATCAGGACTGAATTTGTGAAATTTTACTACAGAGAATTCTAGTATTGATACTTACATTTGAAATAATACATTAATGTTCAGTTGTCTACACTACCCTCTGCAGCAAGCTAGGGAATTCAAACTAGCAGCAAATGCCAGCAGCATGCAGCTTGGACTACTGATTGAAGGCTTCCCTGAAGTTGGATATTTCCTGATGTAGCTATGCCAGAATAATTTTTCTATGTTGATGGTTCTACAAGTAAAATTTTAAAACCATATAGGCTATAGCCTAAATATTTTTTTTGCTCTTCAATATATCTTTACAAGCAGAAAATAATTTCTCCTTTTGTTATTGAAATGATGCCAGGAAAGTTGATGCAATAAGGATCAAACCCTGGAGTTCTATGATTGGTTCTCAGTAGGTGTTTTAATCAATCCTCTTGTGACCAAAACTTTAATGGATTTCATTGGTCATTTTATTGGAATTAAATATAAATTTAGAACCTTTGGGCTGTGAAAAATGTGATTTAGTTGATGGGTCTTTTCTGATTGCTTTCCATGGATAAACCCTCCTTCCTGTGTATGTTATTTCACTTGCCTTAACTGTGATATAAACAGATAAGTTTGGGTTTTGTGCTCTTTACTTGTTATTGCTTGATCTTCCTAAGAAAGTTTATTTCAATGTCAAAAGATGAGCTAGAATAGTTAAATCGTGGAGTTTTTTTCCATTATCCACATACCCAGTTGTTCAGATGGGGAAGTTTTGCCCATACAAATGTCTCACGGTTGATGTAAGACACGTTGCATGTGCCGACCAAAGTAGTGGGTTTTAGAGAGTTCAGAATGAGTCTGTTCAGTGTGCCATACTCAGTTATCCAGTCAAGAGTATCCTGTAAAGACATTACAATGAGGGTAAATATAACATGGTTTCACCAGGTTTTGGAAGATCCAGAAGATTTTCTGTGATTCCAGTGTATCAAAAATCTCTTTCTTTACTTTTGCCCCCTCCTACCTACCCTGTAACATCCTATTTGTTACATTTTGTCCTGTCTGGTCCATTTTCTCATTCTCCTATTAAGTTTCCAAACAGAATGGAAGGTGGATGGATGATGGAAGATTTTCAGTTTTGCACTCCACTCTGGCTTTTTAGTCATCCTCCCAAGATTGTTTAGAAGCAGTTATTACACAGCAGCAAGGGAGGAGTGGGAAGGACCTCACAGTTTCATTCAGGATGTCAAGGGAAGTACTGAGAAGCCAAGGGCTTTGGGTTCCCTGGGTCAGTGGGTTATCCTGTGTGTCACTGTGTGCCAGGATACAGGGTGGCTAGAGCAAGAATTTAACAAAAAAGCTTGAAACAGTGACGGTCACTTACGGCATTCCAGTTACCTGGAACAAGCAGGTGAGTTCATGGGGCTGCATTCCTTTGTCACATGGTAAGCTGGTTTCTTGGGAGAACACCTATATGATCAGTATGGTGAAGAAATAGTTTCTTCCTGTGAACTTTCTTTAACTCCAATGTAATGTGAGTAAGAAAACGGTTTGTAGAACAGTAAGCAAATATAGAAGTTTGGGACTCTACTGTTGCATGCAATCATGTCCTCTTTTTATTCTTTCTGCTTACTTTGTTTTTCTTCATTTAAGTAAATCCTAGTGTGCCTCAAAGGTAACTGAGCAAAAAATCTAGAGAACTAAACTACGTTTTGCTGGATCGGAGACTAAAAGTTGGCTTTCATTTCTCTGTCCAAAGATTCATCAAGGAAACCTATCAAAAGCAAGTCAAGTTGTGTCCATTTCCATTGTGACAAAGCAAAAGAGGGAACAAAAGTTGAAGTGAAACATCAGGTTGCAGCTGCTACAGAACTGAATGGAGAAAAGCACAAGGAGCACACTGTTGACACCACAGTGCCCCGGAGGAGCAGGAGGCTTACTACTTCTACTTGTAGGACTGCTAGTGTTGGGGAAAAGTTAAGGGATCCAAGTCAGCCTTCATCTGGCAAGAGGGACCATTGTGAGGGAACAGCTGCATTCCTCTGCGATGTCAGTTGTGCTGGTGGGGCTGTGAGAAACTCAAAACAGTGTGAAGCTTCTTCTAAGGGCAAAAGACATTGGCAGAAATCCAGAAGTAAAGAGGTAAATGATAAGCGATGTTCACCAGCTGGTTCTAGTAGACCAGGAAGTGCCAAAACAGTATTGGTAAACACCAGAAATGACAGCATGCATGCTCTGGAACGAACTGACAAAGTGGGAAATAATGAATTAGCAAAAAAGGCTTCCCCATTATTGTCTGCTGGGGCAGAACCTACCGGAATTGTGCCAAGAAACCCAGTAGCGTATTCTGCTCCTGGTGACAGTTCAAACTTGGAAAAAACAGGTGTAATTGGATCCAGGAACAGAGATGATCAATTATGTTCTGTCGCATGGCAAAGTACAAATATTGAACTAATCCCTTTAGAGATTCGAATGCAGATCATAGAAAAAGAAAGAAAAAGAAAAGAGCTGTTTCGGAAGAAGAACTACGCTGCTACAGTCATACAGAGGTCGTGGAGAAGGTAAGACTACTGTTTCAGTAGCTAGAGAACAGTGAGATACGCGTAGATGTAAATTAAATTAGGCTTGTTGGCAGTGTGCTTTATTTGGTCCTTTTGCTTACAATGTTGCTAGTCCTAAATGAGGCATTTCATAATCTTCCACCAAACAAGGGGAAGTGGGTTCCAGTCACCTAGAATTACGTTAGTAAGTTCATAGAAAATGCAAGGTAAGTTATGGCTTTTAACAATTGGAAAAGTTATTAAACTTGTTTCCAGAACTGATATTATAATTTCTTCCTGGAGTTCACTGCCGTTGTGTTCGTCAGCAAAGTTACACATGTAGGGATACAGGGTCAGATACAGATACTCTGATCTGACTTCTAACTGGATAACCAAACCGCAGGATGTTTGGAAGCTTTGAACATTCGTTGCCAAAACTTGAAGCTAGCTTGAAAACCTTGATTAAGCAGCAATAACTGCTGTACAGAAGAGGCAGACAGGAAAGAGTGAGATATCCCAGTGTTTGCTTTCTATTTCCAAAGCATTATCCTGCTTTCATGAATGCATGAGTTTCAACCTCAGAAATACAGTCATTGTTAAAGTACGTGCTCCTTAATATTTAATTTCTTATCAAAATAGTCAGGAAGAGTGTGGCAGCTGTAGGTGAAGCATGTCATATGTACATAATTTTTATTTCCTCTTTTTAATGAAACTTTCTTCAATTTTTATTGGATGCAGAAAACTATAAATTGCTGATGTTTACTAATATTCTTTCCAGATCACTGACTAGTTTAACAGTTTCTTATATGCTGTAATATTTCTTAGTATTCAATTAAAGAAAAAAATAACAGGCAAATTCTTTTCAGGGCTTAATTGTCACACCCTATGGTGTAGTTCAGTAGTAATGCAAAAATTGTTCCCCCAACCAAACTGTATCAAAGGGAGCAGCTGTTAGATGTCTTGGAGTATATAGAGGTAGTAAGATCTTTTATCCTAGTCCCTGGGAAACCTGCAAGTTTCCTGCAACAGCAGAATTAGGACTTAATGCCCAACTGCCTGCAGAATGAATGCTGATTACTGGTAGATCTCCCTTCTTCTGCGTCATGCTGGAAGCTTTGGTTCCCTTGCAGAGGAATTCAGAGGGGCGGTTTCTTCCCCGCTGCTGTACCAGGAGCAGAGTACTAACTGTCTTCCCAGTGCAGGACACCCTCTGCATCCAACCCACTCTGCCACAGCGCAGAGCAGAAGGGAAGCACTCAGCCGCTGAAGCATCAGGGTCTCCTCTCTTTGTCACCACAGCCAGCCTGGGCTGTTCAGCCACTCAGTGGCACGTCCTCTGGGCCTCATCGAGCAGGGCCAGGACAAAAGATCTTTTTTTTTTGCCAAGTACTATGTAGCTCTGAAAAGCTGTAAAAGAGTAATGGGATTGTGCTGCCTTCTTTCAGTAGTGCTTCCAGGCTTAAAAAATCCCACTTCTTATTTTGCAAGGTGAAGCGTTACCTGTGTTTTCCTCTTGTAAAAAAACATCAGGGAATGAAGAGACTAACATTGCCAGTCGCTTGTTTGTGGAGTTTTGAGAACTGGTTCTCCCATTGCTTTTTCCAGTTAACTTGCAAAGTCTGAAGAAGTCTTGTCTTTCTCAGAAGGAGCTGACACTGCCATTACTAGGGAAGGGACACCAGACCAGACACCCTGTAGTCCAAACTGGCAGTCCATTTGTTCCTAAACTGAATTGTGGCCATTTAGACATTTGTGTTGGCTCAGTGAATGCTTCTGTTTGCTCCAGCTCTTTTATTGATCAGTCCAAGTATTTCCAAGCATAAGGTTGGATTTAACATCCAGTAATATTCCAGGTTATCTCTTCACTGTTGTTGGAATATAAAAGTTACACTGGCTTTTATGAGTACATGCCTATTCCACTGAAAAGTTAAAATTTTGGAACTCAGTAATCATTTTTGAATTTGATTTTTTGGTGAATGAATTTTTTTGGTGAAAAGTTCAACTTGTACAGTATCACCTATTTCTGCACTTCTATCATCTTTGCTCTCTGTCTGCTATTTATACATCCAGTTTTGGGATCCCCAGTACAAGAAAGACATGGACCTGTTGGGAGCAAGTCCAGAGGAGGACTGCAAAAATGGTCAGAGGGATGAAACACCTCTCCTATAAAGACAGGCTGAGAGAATTGAGGTTGTTCAGCCTGGAGAAAAGAAGGCTCCAGGGACACCTGATTGCAGCTTTTTAATACATAAAGGGAGCTTGTAGGAAAGATGGAGAAAGACTTTTTAACTAAGACTTGTAGTGATAGGACGAGGGGCAACATTTCTAAACAAACAGAGGGAAGGATTAGATTGGACATAAGGAGGAAGTTTTTTAAGATGGGGGTGGTGAGGCACTGGAACAGGATGCCCAGAGAGGTGGTGAATACCCCATCCCTGGGAATGTTCAAGTCAGGTTGGATGGGGCTCCGAGTTGGAGGTGTCCCCGCCCATGGCAGGGAGGGTGGACAAGATGGTCTTTAGAAGTCCCTTCCAACCCAAACCATTCTATGGTTCCGTGATTCCATGCTACATTCCTCATGCCCACTCCAAACTGCAAAGCAAAACAGCAGCTTGTTCTCCAGGGCTTCAACACTTCTGCCTGTCGTCTCTCTCTGATGCTTCCCAATGCTTTTTAGGCAGCTCGATGTTGGCAATGCCCACCTCGGCCTTCTGTTTTCATGTAGATCCCAACTTCTTGTCTTATGTGTTCAAATCCTTTGGATGCCAAAAGCTAAAGTAAGTCAGGAGCAGGTTACTGCTACTGGAGGCTCTACTGTTTTCATTTAGCATCGATTTAAAATCCTTAGAGGGGGTAGGCACATGCCATAACTTTAAGTCAAAGCAAACCGGTGTGTAGTGAGTGCCTGTGCAAATGTCCTCACAAGAACTGGGATCTAAAGCCTGGCATTAAGCTGACTTACCTGCACAGAAATCTGTATTCCATTTACACTTTCGACTATTTAAAGATTTTTGGATGGATCTTTCTAAACGATCCACCTGCCCAAGCCGCAACGGTGTGCTATCTCTCCAAGAAGTGCATGCACTTGACTAACACTTTGCATTTTGAAAATTATGGGAATTAAAGATTGTTTAAATTACATTTGTTATTTAAAGAATAATGAAGAATTAATACATTTGCTCTGTCAATGTTTCAATGTGTAATTCTACATTAGAAACATGACAAGTACATGCTTGAGTTCTGGAATTTCTCTAAATTAAAATTAAATGCATTTGTCTCACTTTGCAAATTTTATAGTCCTGTTTTACTTATTGAAAGTAAACAGAACAACATAGTGGTACTGGTCTACTTAAGTGTATTAAACTTGCCGTTCTCAGGAGAATGTTTCAATTCCCATATCTGAAAACTTCATAAATGTAGTCCTCCAAAGTGTATTTTAAGGTGTGTGCCTTGCCAAAGGTTAATCGCTTATCCTGCTCGTCGAGGCTTACAGATCCTGTGTCTGTCTTGCTCTCTCATGGGGGTCACTGAGGCCTGTGCCATTCTCCAGGGTCCACAGTGAGTCAACAGAAGCTGGAAATAAGTTGGTTGTTGTCACTGTTGTTCTCCCACTGAAGTTAAGTTGAGGTTGTATGTTTTTCATATATATTATTGCTATATGCATAACTCTGACCAGCAATAATTTTTTAGAGCTTCTGCAGCAGTGAATGTGAATACCATTTGCCAGCTTTGTCACTCTGCACATTTATTCCATATTTCTTTTATGTGCAGAAGTTCTGTTGACTGAGCATTGGTTATTTTTGTAAGGCGCCATGTCAGATTCATATTGCATCAAACTTGGTCCCATTCTTCTTTTTTTCTCAGTAGGATCAGAATGATCCGTTATGAGAGCTGAATTAAAAAGATCTGCGCTTGCTCCAAGGGTAACTGCCTACACCTTCTCAGTGTCAGAGCCACAGTTGTTTTCTTGTTGCTAAAAACTACCAGAAGTTCTCTACAAACATGAAATCACAGCGGGGTGCAAAGGTGGACTGCCTGTGAATGGGTCATTTCCTGTATCAGCAAAGGCTTCTGGCAGTAATTACTGAATTCCAAGAGAGTAGCTTAGTATTCTTTTCTGCTCAAGTATAAAACAGTTCCCCAGTTGTTTTTCCTGCAGCGGTATTCACTTAACCCATCCTTAGCTCAAGTTGTGTTAGGAAGTCACTGTAATTGTGCTCCCCCTTCACTTTCTCTTCCTCTCTTACCCTGTTGAAAAGTTAAAAGTGACACGTTATTTAACAAAACAGGATCATTTTTTTTCTTCTGTCTCTCAGTAATGCTCCCATTCTGAATTCATACAGTGCTTCTCAACTTGCAGGCACTGGTAAGATGCAGTTGCTGCCTGCATTTGTTATGTACTTTAATGAGCTGCATAACAGTACATGCCTGAATTCTGAAGCTTCACTGAATTAAGATTAAATATGTTTGCCTCACCCAGCAAATTTCACAGAGGTAATTTACTAAGCTTATTGAAAGTTTAAAATTATTTGGGCTGTAACTGAGCATATCATCCCCCTTTGGCATTCTATTGTGCTTTTATGTACTTTTTTTTGGTATATGGGTGCTGTTTTGTTTGAATTATACAGTTCATTGGCTTATAAAATATATTTAAATAATTTGTATTTAGTTGTGTTGTATTTTGTTTTAATTTAGAACTTATTGCAGATGGGGCAATGGAAGAAAATCAGCTCTTTATCTCTCCTTTCTCCTTCTCTTTACTGGGGCATTTTGAATGCCAGAGGGGATGATGATCAATATGGTTTGGCCCCTTACCAAACACTGATAATTAATATTTTACAAGTGTTACTCAATGTTCATTTGTGACAGGTTTGTACTCAGAAGATTCAGAGTTAACTGCTAGGCCAACTAATTGATTTGTGAGTGTGAAATGCCAATATCCGATTGAATACTTACATCCGATCCAAGGAAAGAAAACCAAAACAAACAACTCCTTATTGCTGGTGCCATTTGCCACCAGACTGTGAGAGGAGTGTGAAGAAGGACAGATAATCTGCCGCTGCCACTTGGCAGAGGGCTGTGACTCTGTGTCACAGATCAAAAGAGCCAGGATGAGTCCGGGTCAGAAGACAGGGAGCCTTTGAAGGGAAGGGAAAAAACACAGATTGCTGAAAACAAGGTGAGGGGAGCATCTTCAGAGGGGGGATAGAAAGCAGCTCAGTTTTCTGTAGAGGAAATGTGCAGTTGAACCCATTGGAGGTAGATTTGGTTTATCTTTTGCACTGATTGACTGAGAACACAGAGCGGTGAGGCATGTGAGAAAATTTGGTGTTACTATGCTGTGAATATAGTGAAAATGAGGAAGCAGTATTGATGGTACTGTTATAAATAAATAAATATTCATAGTTTTTTCTTCTGCTGATTTTCTATTTATAAAGCAATTGATAAGCTGATGTTGAAGCACTGTAACTTTTGATACCTGTAATACCAGATCTTTAAGAACTATGTGCAATAATGGATGCATCCAAAATTGAACCCAACTCCTACTTTTTCTTCTGAGCAAACATTTCTCATCCAAATGACTTGGCACATCAGTGGGAGTTCTGTTTTCCCAGTTACTCATGTAATCCACGATGTGAACTGATGCGTGGAAAGCACGGAAGTTAAAACAGGTCACCTAAAACAAGTGCTCTTCTCTTTTCTGCTCTCTAGTTACCAGCTAAGACAGGAGTTGTTTCAGCTTCTTAGTGCTAAGCGGCAGTGCAAGGAAGATGAAGACAAATGGAGACAAGAGACAGCTGCCTTCTTCATTCAGGTTGCTTGGAAGAAACAGCTGAACCATGGCCTTCTGAAATCAGTTCCTTCATGTAAAAATCTGAAATCTGTAAACAAAACCAGCTCAGCCATAAAAACCAGCAAGCAGTCTATCCTAAAGCAGATATATGGTAATTTTCTCTTCACTATACTTTAAATAACTAAGCTTTTGTTTTTATAACTGAGCGTATTCGTCTACTCGCTTCTTACCTAATTGTTAGGGATTTCAACTATTTATAAAAATTAGTCTTAATCTCAGGACTTCTGGGTAGTTTTGTTTCCATTTGAGGTTAAAAAAAACAAACATCAACTCTGTGATTTAAAATGGCTGCTGCTAAAGCATTATTCCAGCACAGGTCTTGAGCAACCAAATAATTCCGTTGCCAGAGCTGCTCACATATATCAATGTGGAAACAGAGCAAAGCAGTTAAACTGGGGATAGCAGGGCTGTATCCATGCAGAGAGGCTATCTGGATCATAGTTTCTTTTTTTTTTTTAAAGCATTATTTTAAACTTTTTTTTTTTGTTTTGTATCGGTTTTGAAATATTTCCATTTGAAGAGTATGTTCATGTTAATAGCTTTCTTGTTTGAAGATAAGTGGTCTTTATGGAAAGATTGTCTTTTATAGTGACTCTGCACTGCTTTGCATTGTGCCTGAATGTGCACAGTACAAAGGAATGCATCTTTAAGAAAGGGTAGAGGAAAGCACTGCTTTTAGACCCTGAGTACCTTTACAGCGTGGATCACTGATGGAGTAAGGATATGCTAACTATAAGTACTTTACCAGGTGGTAAGTTACTTCTATCATGGCTCTGTAGCTTAGATAGCCAAAAAGGATAAAATAAATAAAGCTAATAAATTCATTTTCCTTTTTTTTTTTTCCTTTTTTTTAGTAACAACCCCAAGATGTATTTCAACCTTACTTAAATTTCAGTTGTGGTTGTCACAATTTTCTATTATATAGAATGTCTCATGAGTTTCCTCATCATAAATGAGAATAATTTTTAGGATAAAATAATGCTGTAGCTTATTGAAATCGTTTGTAGCTTTACATAACCACGTTTATGTGAATAAACACAGAGCTGTTCATATTGTTTAAGGGCGTTCTCAGGAAGGCAAAGCGTGTCAGTCAACGAGATCTCCTTCTAAGCTGAAATTTTCTGATGTGCAGCTGGTCTCAGGTAGGACACATCCATTTTAAGAATACTTTAATGCTTATATATACAAGATTGGTTTCTTCTTAGAAAAGAAAAAAAATCTGCTCAAGGACTGGGCTTTCCTTTCAAAATACGACCAAACTGTTGTGATTGCGTGCTCTTTCTTTCACTACTTTTGGACTTGAGCACTGCACTTTCATTCTTGTGTTGAAACATTTTTTCATTCAATGTTTTCATTGGGCTATTACTAGGAAAGACCTTAATATAATGGAGTTGTACAGTGCTAAGGCAGATAACATTCACCTGTGGTTAAAACTGCTGACAGATGTTCATACTTGGGTTCAGCAGCACAAATATTTACTGGTCTTGTAGAACTAAAGGATGCTACACGTACCAAGAATTTACACACGTGTTTTTCACAAATACATGCTTTAATGCAGAGATGACAACTTGAAAATCCAAAACTACTCATCTGATCTCTGCCCTTTCTTTTAAAATGTCATAATGGGGTTCCTGTGCTGGGCTTGGAGCTTTGGTCATTTCATAGAATTTTGCTTGCATTAAGTTTTAAGGCTCTTGTTTTTCTCCTTAGTTCAGAAGCCACCTTGTCATTACCAGGTCTGTTTGTTACTGCAGTGTTATGTCTGGAAGTGGTATCAGGGCAGTAGGGTTGGCACGATCAGGACTGCCAAGCCATACTGGCAGACAGATAGATAGATGGGTCTGCACCATGTGAAACAGAATAATGTCAAAGAACTGAGATTGTAAAGATATTGGGGTCATTAAAGGCTGGAACTTTCATGCATGTGGCATTAATTGACAGCTGGCTTAAAAAATTAAGCCACATGGTCATCTCTTCTACCACTTCTTTACTAAATGCCATTTTTAAGACTTTTTCAAGTGTATTATGTGCTTACCTGGGGCTGGGAGGTACAGTAATGTTAGTGCTTCACCGTGTCAAGATTTAGTGCCTTGCTGGGCATTTGGTTATCATGGCTGTACGACACGTAGCTCAGAGGCAGGACACAGCTACACAGGAACTAGGCAAGCACTTCAAGGAGACAGTAGTTCAGGTAATTTGCAAAAGGAAGTAAAATACATTTTTCAACTAGTTTAACAAAACCATGAAGTCAGAAGGAAATCCAACAGTGGACCTATCCTTGAGTTTGTTAAAACTGTAGGGGAGTTTCTGACTCACTAAGAGACAAAGGCTTTTTTCTTTCACTGAGAACTGTTTTAATTAAGAGGCATGACCAGACAGGTGTTTGATTGCCACCTCTTCATGCAGATATGAATCTAAATTTTAAAAGAGCTTTAGCAAATGCTTCTTTTCGTTTAACTTTTCAGGACAACAGATCTCCCTGTCTTCTGAAATAAAAAGGCTTTCTTTTGAGGTTTGAGTGTCCTTTGCTTTCATAACTTGGTGACGAATAGGATAGTGATAGGAACTCTGCCCAGTTCCTTTAGAACACTACCTACTTTTATTCACCTAATAGGAGCTCAGGGAACTTTAGCCCTTACTTAAAAGACAATAACATGTTTTTCATCTGACTGCCTTTGTGCATGACAACATTACGTTTGTTGGAAAAGTTCAGAGCTGTCAGTGGCTAATGCCAGATACTCCGTTTCTGACGTCAGTGCCTGGAGTAGGTCAGAATTGGACTGTTCAGTTTGATTCTTCTCTTGCAGAAGGTACATCTGGGAAGGTGAAGACTGACTGTCAGCCCTAGCTTTAATGTTCATATAGGTAGTGGAAAAAGTGTGCGGTGACAAATCTCTACCAAACTCAATCAAACATTTTGGAAGGGGGGATATGCAGAAGGTATTCAAAGGAAATGTACAAATAAGCAAGGCAGGCAGCAGGTGACAGGTGGAAAAGGAGCATGCAATGGGATATACAGATAGTGGATAGGTGCTTCAGAATATTCTGGGCCTTTTAGATTGTTACCATTAAAACATTTCAGAACCTGGAATTTGTTCTCTTTTTAAGGTGTTTTTTTTCCCTTAATTTATTAAATAGATGCCTTGTGTCAATTTAGCAAATGGTAGAGTCTGTCTGCAGCAGACCAGACAGCCTGGTTTTTTGGTTTCACTGTGGACATTAAAGCACCCTCAGAGTTGTAAAGAAGGACATTTTGCAACTCTTGGCATTAGAAAGAAGTCCTTAAGATGTGCTAGGTTCACACCCTCGATAAAATATTCAGATTTGGAAGGACTGGGGCTAGAAGGGGATAAAACACTGAAATGTTTGTGGCTAATCTTTACAAAACTGGGAAAGCAAAACATGCATATTATTTGAAGCAGATTACAGGAAATTAAAACACTGCATAAGCCCAGACATTCAGCCAGACTCAAACCTGAGAAAGATGGTCAGATGACATTGACTCTTGCTTTCTAATAATTCAAAGAGTACTTTGCTTTAACCCTGGCCTAGTTTCCCCTACTTTCTAGAAACAGCCCACCTAATGTTGCTAAATATTGCTCAACAAAATTTCTTGCTGCTCTTCAGCAAACTCAGCCAAGAGCAGTGTGTTAGTCTGGAAGCCTTCATTCATTTATGAGGGTAAATGTGGAGTTAAGCTCCACCACTACAGGTTGCTGAAGTCCAACACACACAGCAGCAGTGTTCTGTGCAAGCTGTGCTGGGTGCCCCAGAAACCAAACTATTTACGGGCAATCAACAGTGAGATGCCAGGAAAAAAGGCATGTTCAATAGATTCAGTGTTTATGAAATCTAGAATGCAGTGTAGATGAAACTTTTCATCCTCTAGAGTCACTCATCAAAACCATTTTGTTCTTTTACAGTAAACAACCTACAGTGTGTTAATTTGCTGGAGAACATGGGAAAATCAAAACAATTTTCATACAACATGAGACCAACCACTGCTGCAATATCAAAAAATACAAGACTCAAGTACTAAGCAAAACCAAATGTTTGGAATTTAAAATCCATTCCAGTACAATTGTTATCTTTCATAATATATAAGCCATCTACAACATATTAAACTTGAACAGACATTTTCAGTTTTGTGGTATCTCAGTATTACATGCCAAGCAGATTTCTAAGGAGTTGGAGTCATTTTGTGTACAAATTAGTTTTTAAATGCAACTGTTAATTTCTTTACCAACACAGGATGAAATCTGAATTGCATTTGGAAACAGAAAATGAAGCACTAAGCCCAGCATTACAATAGCCTTGCAGGAGCTACCAAAGCTTTACATTGTAAAAAAGTAGGAACGTTAAATGTGTTCAAACACAGTTTCAAAAGAGAGGGAAAACTTGCTAAAAGCTCTAGCAGTTCTGAAAGACTGCTGTATTATTTCACCTCAAATTTATTAAATTAATTTCAAAATCCAAACAGAAATGGAAGAACAGCCTTCTGCTCCACTTCTGTACTAAAGAAACAATTGTTTTTAGCTAACTATGGATTTAGAGGGAAAAGTAGAGATGTTGTCAAAAAACACTCAGCAAATAAATTGCTTTCACAACCTATGGAAACTATTAGGGGGGTGTTTTCTACTCTTTAAGATTATCACCAATTTTTTTAATAACTGTTTTTATACATGCATGGAAAGAGTTTATACACAAGGCAGAAAAAAAGGATCCTGTTCTAGGAAAAAAAATAGTTCTTTTAATAGTTTTGCAGTTGCCACAGTGTACAGTATTTACCTTGCACAAAGTATTTAAAAAATATGAACTCAGCAAAAATAAAAAATGTTACTCTAGTTTCAAAGTATATTGTTTTCTACTTTTTCTTCTCTAGTTAGTATTACATAACTGAGGGTTTTTTTTAATATGATGCTTCAGAATAACAGATGACCAGATTCAATATAACTCTGTTTCTCTACAAGCACGTAAGCTTCAAGGAGACCAGATTTTCTTTAACACGCCTCACTGTGGTCACCACATCTATTAAAACACCTTCCAGTAACATCTACTTGCTTGAAAGGACAGGCAATAGAGGTATGCAGTTCTCTGTAAAATTTTTATTGTTTCACTTACAAAAAAATTGACAAGCTTTGTTCCAACATCTTCCATTCAAAACTAAATAGAAGTAAATGCTTTACAATAAATGCAGTTTGACCTCTTTAATACACCGCGTTTATAGGGCCAGGTGTCTGGGGATGAGAGGCAAGGTAGATGTTGAAACAGTAATGGAGGTCTGTTAACCACTGCTCTTGAACTTCACCGCTCTTCAGTGTCTATGAAGAAGGAGAAAAAAGGTAAAACTCAGTTCCCCAGCACCACTTGCAAAACTTTGCTTTGTTTTTACAGTTAATCAGGTGTTCTCTTAAAGGTACAAGACAGCCTTGTTCCCCTGCACACAGTGACACCATTCTCCTCATTTAAACTTTCAACATGGTATGTCTCTTAAAGCCCAAATAATAAAGTGTTATGACTGGGTACACTAAGTCAGTGTTACATTATCAAGTGTGTGAATTACACCTGATGTGCTTTCCTTACTCTTAATTATAGTGATTCACTTACTTGGCCATTCTGCAATTTATAGGCAATTAAAATGCAAATAAGCATGGTTCTACTAACGCAGGAGAGCTCACTAACCCAGTCTACAGGAGAACTGCTACTCACAGACCAACGTAGCCCATGACCCAGTAATTGACTCTTCTCAGCGTTTGCAGGCGGTTAAAAATACCCAACAGCAAAGCCAACCCACACATGGTGGAACATCACAAGAACTGGCTGTGGCATTTCCAACACTAAAGGAAACCCAAAACCTCCTAACTCGTTCAAGGTAGAGAACTTGCACCATAATCTCTTACATCTGCTTCCACCACCACCGTTTTGTTTAACGTATCTTCTTCAACATTTGCAATTATTTTAAAAAATAAACATGATGTATATGCAGTCTCTGGCAAACCAGAAGTTTCATACCATTATGTCCTTGATGATCTGTTGCACCAGAAACTCGTTTGTGATCATATGGCTCCTGAGCTGACCGTGTTGCATTAGTAAGCGAAGCAACTGAGCAACAACAGGCAGTTCTTCCCGACAGATCCTGCTCACTTGCAGGCTTTGCAGCATCAGCCTCAGTAATCGTGGCAGGAGTGCTAACGCAGATATACATGATCCCCACAGCATGTCCCTGAGAGGAAAGCAGAACAAAAATTGAAATGCTTGAGCATATATACTTCAAGGATGCTGCTGTGAACTGGCCACATGGCTGTCTAAGGAAATGTGCCGCTGTGAATTCCGTCATGCCAGCTGCCTTCACCAGTATTAGTAGCAAAGCAGAAAACTTGTACCAGAAAATGCTGAATTTTAAAATATTCCGAAATTATGTACAGCACTGGAAAAAAACCCACACAAGTCCAGCCCTGGAGCTACAAATGCTGCTGAAGTTCTTGCACAGTGTAATTTTTGCTTCATGCAGCTGAGAAGACGTTTTTGGTTTGGTCATTGTTCAGGTACATTTGAATCTTTGTTTAAGATTCATAAGAAATTAAACGAAGGAATCAGCTTTTTGTGATATGCAAGTCATTAAATACAGTAAGTGAAGGAGGATTTCAGCTTTTTGTGATATGCAAGTCATTAAATACAGTAAGTGAAGGAGGATTCCAGCTTTAAGTGTATGTCTTTTCAGGAAGTTTTAAACAACTTCCCTGTATATGGAATAAACTGAAGTTTAACTTGTTTAAAGACATTTCTGCTTTTCAGGCAAACTTATTTGAATCTGTTGTCTGTAGCTTTTGGGTTAAGTCAAATGGATTTGTAGTCTACATAATGATGCCTGAGAAGTTTTGTTAAAGCTGAAACATCAGCTCAGTTAAGAGTACAAGCTTATAAAGCCAAATCCTTTGCACAGTGCTTTTAAATGTATCTAACGAAACTCAGGCTAAAGATTCAGGTATAAATGTCCACCTTTCTAAAGTCAGGATGGTTCTGACATCTAAGTAGAACAATTTAAGATGAAACCTTCTTCAGTTATTAAGTAATTCCAGCTAACTTTGCAGCTGTTTTTCTTATATCCAAGCAGGCAAAGGACAGACAAGAAAATAAACTGCGGGGGCAGGGAGCAGGGGGCAGTGTCCTTTCATTTTACATCTTTAAATACTTGTGGCTGCAAAGACAGAGACAATTAACATGGTAAGAAGAGCAGCTTTACCTTTTCTGTAGATGTTCTGCATCCTCTTTGTCTAAAGTTAGCAGAAAGTACAGAAGACTGTAACAACAAGAGGCCAAGAACTTGTGCAGGTTTTCACTTATAATGCAGGCTTGATCCAAGAGCTTATTTATGGCACATAGAACAGATCCAGCTGTGCTATCAGGTATTACAACCAACCCCACCTGTATTAAAACAAAACAAAAGAACAACAACCCCAAGTTCACTTCATACACAAGTTTTTTTGCAGGGATACAAACATGCCTAAAGCTGAATGAACCTCTTTCCTACCAGGACGTGTATTACTTGGTTTCTGTTCAAGTTCTACATACCACTGCATTTTTTCAAATCCCTGTTGTCCCAAGAAATTGCCACCCATACCAACAGAAGGTTAAATTGACATCTTCATTCCATCCCCTTTAAACAAACACTCATCTCAAACACTCTTAAAAAACACAGCACTGCTTTGAGCCTTGCTCTGAATGACAGTGCAGGCACAAACAATCTTCTGAGCAGAACAGCTCTTTCCTTTTAAGCATATATCATGGGACAGGGCATCCCTTCCATGTCTTGAAATGGCAGTGAGCAGCCACTGAGGTAGAAGGAAACTCTGATTTACAACACAGAAAGAAAAGCTTCTACCGGATTGCCATCAGGGTGAGTCTCCTTTGAAATCCGACAGGAGCGTTACGAACTGAGGTAAATTAAAGCTAATGAAATATATGGTGAGCCCACGGCTGGGGTGATGCTCTTCTGTTGTTAAAAGGAGAACATATCTTGAGTAAGGATTTTATAGGCATGACAGATAATTTAGAAAAAAAATCTTTTTTGGGTAGAGGCAGTGAATTAGAAAGCAGTTAAATTTTGAAG
Organism: Cephalopterus ornatus; assembly: GCA_013396775.1. Taxonomy (NCBI): domain Eukaryota; kingdom Metazoa; phylum Chordata; class Aves; order Passeriformes; family Cotingidae; genus Cephalopterus; species Cephalopterus ornatus. Next base: position 69,172 of record VZRE01016158.1, on the reverse strand, counting down.
TGCTATGGAATAAGTACCTTTGATTTTTGTCCTTTAAAGCCATTAAAAAAAAAAAATCATGCATTGCTAGTGTGGCACCATTTTCCATTAAAAAACTATTTAAGGAGTTTTAGAGTAGTCTAACTTGCTCACCTGCAAGTACACTGTTTTAAGCTGACAGAGGCAGTTGGTTCACTTAACAAGGTCAGCTGTTTCTTTTAGAAATGTTTAGAAAAAAGATCAAAGCACAAGCTACAGAAATGTGACATGTAGTTCATTCATATGATTACTTGTGAGAGGTAAAAGATAGAAGAACAACTATGGGTTCAAACTTTTAAATCCTTCCAACATAAGAGACTGGGTATATTTCCAGGCCATGAGTGCAGATCGCTGTCCCAAGCCGACCCTTCCCCAGCCAGGTACAGAGGCAGAAGAAGGGTGGTGTTCCTGCATGACAGAAGGTGGACCACAGCTGCCACCCAGACCCTGCTGAACACTACAGGACATTGAGGCACTAAATAATAAAAACTAATAATGATGTTCCTGGCCAACCACAAATAGGAAATAATGACAGCAAGCTAGACCAATGTCTACATGTAAAGAAAGCATCCTGAAGATCAAATGAGCGAAACGCTCCTGATGAAATGTGTTAGGCAGCCAGTCTGGAAGATGATGTGAACACAGATGTTTTAATTTATACAAATCCAGTACATGAGGCTGCTCAAGTAAGTTCCCATGGAGGATGTTGCCTACACTGTGCCTTTCCTCCCTGCTGGGTGTCAGCAGCCAGTTAAGAGATCTTGGGCAGCAGTCTTGTCAACTATAAAAACCCACTTAACTGCTTGCTCTCAAAGGGTCAGAGCAGTAGAACACATAAGCCTATTTAAAAGTTAAATCAAGTCAACACCACCCCCAAAAATCCAGACCGTGGTTATAGGTAAGCCACTCCCTATGGAAGCTTTGGTCTAGTAACTTCTCAGTAGGGCTCCATACAGGGAACTGCAGACACTTGTTGCGGAACCACCGTGACAGGAGGGCAGAGGCAGACACTGTGGTCCTCCCCCTCATCAGGCAGCATCACAGATAACTGCAAATCTTGTCACCCAGCTCTGGCTTTGGCATCTTCAGCTCAGGGAGTGTTCAGGATTAGAAAAAGAAGACAGACTGTAAAACTCACAGAATCACAGAGCAGGTCAGGTTGGGAAAGACCACAGTGGGTCACCTGGTCCAACCTCCCTGCTCAAGCAGGGTCATCCTAAAGCACATGGCACAGGATTTGAGAGCAGATGGTTCTTGAGTATCTGCAGTGAGGGAGACTCCACAACCTCTCTGGGCAACCTGTTCCAGTGCACAGTCACTCGCACAGAAAAGAAGTTTTTCCTTATGTTCCACTGGCACTCCCTGTACATCAGTTTCTGCCTGTTGCCTCTTGTCTTGTTGCTTGGCACCACCGAGAAGAGCCTGGATCCATCCTCCTGATACCCTCCCTTTAGATACTTACTTACACCGATGAGGTAAAAAATTCATCTAAAGCTGCTAGTCACTCTTTTGAAAAGCAAAACAAATGAAGAAGCATTTCATTTTGAAAACAAGCTGAAGTATTCAGAAATCTGAGCAAACCCATCCATATAAGTTTGGATACCAACAGTTATTAGGTATTTTTTAAAGTCTCCCTAATCTTGCTGAAAACTTTTAAAAATGCTGGAATTATACGTGAAATACATGGAATAAGAGGATTAGAGGGTTAATGAGACTGTTAGCCAATTTATCACAAGGAAGTTTTAACCTAGAAGACAAAATGGTACTTACCAGATATTTACAGATGCCAGTCTGGAGAATGTCAAAACATTGACTTTGTGAAGGTATAGTGGACAAGCTGTGGCAGATCATCTGTTTTAATAAAACAAAATTATATTTAAGGACTCTAAGTGTAACCACCAATCATTCACTGTGCAGTCATACTTTGTTGACAGACCTAAATCCAAAGTACCTATGGGGACACATAGCAGCTTTGTCTCAAAGCAACTGATTCTTTACAGTGTGTAAGAGTAACATTGTCAACATAAAGTGTTCATTATTTAAAGAGATGATGATCTACACTGTTATTTTTGGGAGAGGCTTTCTGCATTTTACCTGTGTGACAGAAGGCAAAAAAATATTCTATCCAGCTACACAAAGCCTCCAAATGCCTTTCTTTGGAGCTGAAAAATTTCAGAAAACAACTTTCCAAATAACTTCATGAAGCATGAAAAAGAAAAATCACAGTGAAACAGGTCAGAAAAATAATATAACAAAGAAGAATGTAGCAAAGATCCATTTCCAATTTATTTTCCAGTACACTCCCAAAAACGTCATGTTCAGAAAGGGATACAAAATGTAATACTACAAAAGGAAATCTTGTTTTATAAACTGACAGAGATTTTCTAGTGCTTATATAATCAGGCAGACTACCATAAAAACTACCATAAAATGCTACATTGTCTCCTGTATTGGGTAAAAAAACCAGTGCTCTAGTAGAACTGCTGTTAAGCTGTACTGCAATCCTTGGCAGATGGCTTTCGCTGTTCCTCTTTTCCTTCCCATCTATTCCAATAATTTGCAAACTAGCTGGAGAGCTTGGGTGTCCTCTCCCTGTTCACATTCACTGCCTATCCCACCAGAGTGTCAACTGCAGCCTCCAGAGAGTCAAGGTGCACAGCATGAGTGCATTACTAGGACATTAGCAATCGTGCTGTCTTGGTAAGGACAAGGAAGATGGAAGAGCCAATACATGAAGAATGGAATCTTCTGTTTGTGCTTATAGAAAACAGCAAGATCAGATGTTTAAGGGATGGAGGAATTTAAGTCCAAGAGTTTTACAAATACCTCGACTAAGCAAAATGCGTTCCTCTAAGATACCTCACTGACTGAAGGAAGATCCAAAGAACTTTCACAAAATGGTCTGACCCAAGGGGGTTAAATTCTGTGACAGTCCTGGTTTTCAGGCTTAAGTTGAATTAGGGCAGGTCAAGACACTGACGCAAAAAATAACAACGAAACAAAAAACATCACCCATGTCATGTCAAAAATGATAGTCCACAACATTTCCAGCTGAAGAAAAGTTAGGGAAAGAACCGCTAAGCTCAAGTCCTGTGGTATGAAAAGTCAATCTTAACTAATGTGGATGCCAGTGGTGATTTAATCAGAAATGGCCAAGCAGCAGCGTTTGTGGTGATATAAAAGTGCATTCAGCTTTTTTCAAAATTACATGCCAAACCTGCTTTCAGCCCTGCTTAAGCTGGCCAAATTCAGGAGACCCTTAACACACCTGCCTGGTGGAACATAATATTGTAGGGCTCTCAGAACATTGATTGTGTTAATTAGTATTAAAGGTGTAGTGCAAGTGTTTTGTTTGACTAGTAGGACTATTCAAAAGACAATTTTATAGATACTCTTGCACTGAATACCCATACTATACATTTATTTTACAATGAAATAGTATTATTAAAATAATGAAATAGTATTATTAAAACTCCATCCTAAATATAGTAGGGCTTCTGTACACTGCAATTTGAAAGTGATAAAATATTAAGTATCCTGGAATAGTCCCAAGAAATGCACTCACAACATCTGTGTATTAGCAGTGTCAAGGAATAAAGTCAAGCTGTGACAGAGGTTACTACTGGGGATTGTCATGTCAAGGACAAATTCTGATGCCAATCTGACCTAGCATTTTAATGAGCAACACTTACACAAAAGGTAAAGCTGCTGTCGGCTGACAGCTCAAAGCTGAGAAACCCTGCCAAGGCAGGAAGGACTGGACTAACCTATAGAAAAGATCACAGGGGTTTGATGAATAACAGCTACAGAAAAAAATTCAGTGAAACACAAGTGGTGGGTCATGTGCTTGGAGATTAATAAAAACTTCTGCATGCAGCTATGAGTTTTAGCACTTGGAAACGAGGAGAAAATTGTGTGAGTAACAACTGACCACAAGGTGGTTGTGACACAACCATGAAATGGGGAAATGTCACTTCAAGGATGTAAAGATAATCCCAATAGAAGTGATCAGACAGAATAAAGATCATCTGTTCAACACCACATCCTACTTAGAATTAGACTATTTCTGACATACTATGCAAAATAGGAGTCACTCACTTTCAAGAAAGGCAAATTCAAACAAAACAGACAGAAAAATTGAACAAAGAGAGATCCTGTCTTACATGTATCAATGGGAAGAATTTAACCTGCCTAGGCTAGCAAAATTATAGCCAAGATGGGATATTGTCACTTTAAAATACAACAAAGTGGTGAAAACTACTTCAGGAAGACAAATATAAACAATTAGTAACAAAATATAACAATGATCAGAGCTGGCTGGGAATGCAGAGGAAATGGAAATTGGGAAGGACGGTTAGAAAGGGGGGAAATGCAGGAGACATTTGTTGCTCATAAGACAGAGCTTAGGCAGTTTACAAATAGGGTTTGCCATATGCTTGTGAGCATGTCACATTAGACACAGTATGCCAGAGAGATCCCTTTTAATTCAATACATACCCACAAGAGGTCAACAAACTAAATACCTTGAAGATAAATCCACCAGGCCCATCCAGCAAACTACAGTTTCATTATTAATAAAACCATTATTAATAATTCACCCTTAGGACTACGTCCCTAGAATCCCTAGAACAATCCTACCAGTCCACAGAGGTTCTCCCTGAGATGACAAGTTATAGGAGCATTTCACTACAGGTACAAGTCACTGACACTCAGTATTATTCCAGAATTGGCAAAGAAAATGGGCATGATACCACTGAACAGCAGCATTATTGCTTAGAAGGACTGTGGTAAAGTGCAAGTTAGTTCTTCAACCTTTTAGATCTTTCTGACTCTCAAAATAGCACCACCAGTCCCTACATCCAGTTTTGTTTTCCTGTGATTAAGTGGGAGTGGCAATTCTTTTCAATTCCATAAATTAAATCCTGCTTGAAATGGCTTTCATACCAAATGCCTCTTATAAAAAGTGAAACTGAAACGTTTTTAGACATGGAAATGAAAAGAAAACTTAATTATCACATGAAAATTAGTATTTTCCCTGACAATTTATTTTCCTTAGGCAAGGTTTTGCATGATATTTAATTTCCATAATAAAATGCCACAGCTGATTCATTGTACTACATTTGATTAGCATTTATCACATTTTTGGCGTATTCATAGATTGGTTTTGGATCAAAGCCAGAGTAGTTTTGTTTCAGAGCATTGCTGAAGTGAATGGACTGAGAACGAGCATTTCTAATCAGGGAGGGGTGGGTGTGGCTTGTTTGGGGTTTTTCCCCTTTTTAATTTTGTTTGAATGTCCACTTGAATAGATTAACCCAAAGTAAAGCATTCTCTTAAATACGGGGATTATCTGTTAACATTATGCAGCAAATGCTACAGGCTCCATAATCCACTGGCAGGTTTTCAAACCAAACTTTACTGATCAGCCAAGCCCAACTACCCAGCACACTCACGAGCCACACAACAGCAGGTTCCCTTCTAGTGCTTTGGGAAATCATTACTACATGGGCCTCCTTTACTGCCACACCAAAGACATACTTCAACAGCAGACAACTAAAACAGGGAATTTAAAAAAAGAGAAAGAAAGAAAAAAAAAAAAAAGGCTGGAAAGGCGGCCCAGGAGCACAGCATGCCCCAGGCTTTTTGGAGATCAGCATTTTTGCCACTGACAGCCATCCTAACTGACTGTTAGCCCAATCTCAAACAGGCTTTTTCCATAACTCTAATGTAGAATCAGAAGAATTCATTAGTAAGATGCTCTCAACTCCAAAAGACAGTTGGGGTGACACAAGGAATCCCAGTCCCAATCTGAGCCTTCATGCAACAGGGCTGATGAACCAAGACTAATGTTTTTTTCATTGCTGAACTGTTCCCATTCCCTCAATGCTTCCGTTAACATGACAGAATCCTGATTCATAAAGTCTCAAGGGAACTATTTATCAGTAACTCTCCAGGGAAAATCTGCATATTATTTCAAGCTTAATCATGCTGCAAAGTACCCTTTTTTTCAAAGAAAAATACCTTCCTCTGAAGACACAAGTGTGAGCACAGAGAGGAACCCAAGGAAGCAGGAAAGGTAACGGATCAAGTATTTTAGCAAGCCACTGTGTGGAGTCAGACCAAATACAGTTCAGACTCCCAGAGAAGTGATTTTATTAAAAAAGAAAGTTGGCACATACTAGACACTATATCCTAATGTGAACTTTAAAATATATTTTTTCAATTCACATTGACATGCACCTCCAACATGGATAAGTAAAAAGTAACAGGCTGTTCTGCAGTCAATTCCCAAGCCCTTGTGAAATGACTGTTTGGAGTGGGACTCTATCCAGTGTAACATGTTACTGCGGAGCGTAGAAAATGAGAAGTTTTCAGGTGATGGGGCAGGCAATGAAGCTTGTTGTCTGAAGCTTGGCCAGCTTCCCCTGAAGCACCCTAGCTTATCAGACAGTGTACTCCCTTGACAGGTGCTGCTTCTCTTTCTGAAATAAATTGATTTGACAGGGCAATATTAACAGTGCCCTGAGTTGTTGAGAAAGCCGCATACAACAAGAGATCTTTGTTCATCTGCCTTGGGTAAGCTCACAGGGGCGGATGTGAAAGGTATTCCTGATTCACTGACTCCAGAAAAAAAGAGGGATTAAAAAAACTATAAAAAACCCACATGGAAACTGCCCACATTCATAATAAAACAAAATAAGACCTAAGTTAATAAAAGAAAAAGCCAAAAAGAAGGAAGAGAGACTGCAGAAGAATATTACATAGGCAAGCAACAGGAAAAAAAAAACCACTATGGTGCTAATTTTACATTCAGGGCAGCAAAATGGGATTACAAAAACTTACCTAAGAATTACAAATGCTTAGAAACATGTAGGGCATCCCACATGTCGATAGAGTACATATTTCCAAAGACTTAGGACTATGAGACACACTTCATGTCCTACTGCTGGCTCAGAAACACCACTGGACACAAATACATGAGTTGCAATCACCCCTGCTCGTCCCTCCTGTGCAACAATGTGATCACGTGTTTAAATCTGGGTACCAGCAAGATTTGGTGTCAGGAGGCAGAGAACTATGGGCTAGAGACAATCCCACTGACTCACTAAGTGAGGGGCAATCCTGAAAATATTATTATCAGCAAAACCAGGTTTTATGCTCAACAGCTAATGTGCTATCCAGCAGCAGACAAAGACATACCTGAAAAGCAGCACAGGTCTGGTTCTCTTAGAGCCACCTTACTAACAAAATTCAAAGAAAGGACACCACAAAACAGCTTTGCTACCCAAAAAGCTTTTGTTTCATCTTCCTGCAGCCATAATAAAGCCCTTCTTTCACAGCTCTGCAGCTTCCTCACAGCTATAAAATGTCACCATGGCAAACTGTTCCTCCTCTGGATCTCTCCTTGTCAGACCATGTACAGGACAGTCAAAGGAACATCTGATGTACAGGTCTCCAAACTCACCTGCCTGCCCCTTCTCCAAACAAATGGGCTTGAAAACATGAAAAACCCTACACTCAGCTCTTGCCCTACAACGCCTGTCTTTTTGAGCAAATTTAGTTTAGGTATCAAAAGCCAGGATGTGAATATAAAGCACAATGCACAGTAACTGTGCAGATGTTAATTCACATTAGTTACATGCAGTAAAAAAATGTAAAAAAATGGACTTCTTACTGGTTTTCCAGGCAGAAATCTTACTTTATAGTGGAATATTCCCAACAACAACGAAAATGTACTTTTCTCTACTAAACTGAGCTGAATTCTAATTACAATATATTGACCCATTGACAATATATTGAGGCCATGTTGCTGCGAGCGCAGCTGCGTTGGGCAGGGCACGTCTCCAGGATGAAGGACTACCGCCTCCCTAAGATTGTGCCCTACGGTGAACTTGCCACTGGCTGCCGCAAGAAAGGAGCCCCGAAGAGGAGATATAAGGACTCCCTGAAACAACATCTCAGCCTTGGCCATATCGATCACCATCACTGGTCTGCTCTGGCCTCCAATCGGGAGGCCTGGAGACACACTATCCACAACGCTGCTGCTTCTTTTGAGAACACACTCAGGATCACTCTCGAGGAGAAAAGACAACGCAGAAAGAACCGTGTCCTGTCGGTCCCACCTGGGGAGCCATTCTGCTGTGCCTTTTGCAACCGGACGTGTCTATCTCGCATTGGCCTTTTTAGCCATCAGTGCGCTTGTAGCAAGCGTGGGTAGAGTCCTTCACAAATCTTCGTTCGCAAAGCCTAGCCGTGACATGCAGTAACTCTAAGCTCTAAGATATCCCAGGATATGCTGCAAGTATATGATGCAGGTATGGTGGAGCACTGGCCTGAAGATCAAGTTGGACTTTCTGAGAGTTCGTGTTTTACTGTTTGGGTTACTTTTGGTGGATTTTTTTTTGTTTTGGGTTTAAGTTTTATGTCTTAAGAAAACTATGGAAGAGACCTTTGAAAAAGAGCTTTATTAATTTATGGAGGTATTACTTAAATAATTTTTGTTTCTTTGGACTTTGTGTTACCCTTCAAGAAAAAATTTATTTTCATTTCTAAACATTAAGCTTTGGATAGGATGCAGTTTTTACAAAACACTAGCAGGCTTATATGGAATTTTTAAATTCTCCTTAAGGAGGTTTAAAATTATAGCATACTCCTAGTTTAGAAGGAATATAATTTAAAAGGAAGTTTATTTACCCTCAGCTGCTTTTGCGACCCAACGTAACTCTAACCTGGAAATCTCAATAAAGACAACAAGCTGAAATCTTTCAGGAACTTCAACTCAAAATCTACATGTTAAAAATTTAGTGGAGTCTTTTTAAGCGTTAATCTCTGCATGAAGTCAAGCTACAGCACTGCAACACCACCATTTAATTCAAGACAAATCTCCTGGCAGGGCTTTTAATTTACATGCATTGACTTGCTATCTTTATTGATTTGCTGTAATTTTTCATAGCATATCACTGCAGATACAGCTTTCCCAACTGTATTTCACAAGGTTTATCCATTTTTGACAAGGATTAGTATATTTCATTACATGCATCCCAAGGTTTTTGAATTCAAGATTGCTTTTAAAAGCAGCTGACCTTCCCTAGTGTTTGCTCTTAAACATTTTTTGAACATTTGGTTGAATATTTTATTTCTTCAAGTCAGCCGTGTGCTCGATACAGCTCTAGAATCTTGACTTCAAGCAAACCTTCAAATTATCATTTGCCTTCCCCGTCAGAAATGTTCAGCCATCACAAACATCAAATATTACAACAGAAATTACCATGTATACACAGTTACCCGGTTAAACTCTTCATTTCTGTGGGCGCTATTTCATTTGATACTGGCAGAGCAATTCAATTACAGAGGAGTGAACAATATCACCGACAAACACTATAGGCACAGTTAAAATGAGCCAAGACTGAAAGTCTCTTCCCTCAGGCTGCAACCATTTATTCTGGAGTCCCATTTATTTCAGCTACGGTGGCATGCTTTTAAATAATTGGCTTTAACAAGACAGAAGTAATTTTAAGAAGTTGCTCCAGAAAGGGAACCAAGGTCCCCACATTTAACATATCTTTTCAACAAATCATGAAGACTAACCTTTATAGCTACACAAAATAGCATTTAAAGGGACACTTCTCTTTAAGCATTGCTCCTTAAGTGAAAATGACCACTACTTAAAAGCTTCCACAAAAAGTAATGTGGCTTCAGATTTCTTCCTTACCAATTACAACTCTCAAGAAAAAAAAAAAGTTACAAACAGTATCCATCTCAAAACAGATTTTGTTATAAACCACTTAAAAGCCTTAGTTGCTATCAGAAGTGCATTTGCCCTTTTACCAATTACTGTTATCCACATGCTACAAAGTGCACTGGCTACAATAACACTCCAGAAGTCCAAACTGCTGTTTGAAAATGCCTCAAGTTAATTCTTTTTCTTTACAGGACTTGCTCTTTCTCCAGAGACACACCTTTTCTTCTCCCACATCTCTGGCCTGTGCCCATTATACATTAAATTCCCTCTTACGGTTCTTTACCACTAGAAACCCAGACCACTCCCTGCACATCTAGAGACAGAAAGCTGGGACTGCCTTCCTCTGGGTTTGGAAACAGAGTTGAGCAGTGAGCAATAAAGCCAACACACTGTGGCCTCCTACAGTCTCACACCTGGGACCCTTCTTCAGTACCATAACCCGCTGTGCTCCTGCCTCACATGCCCCTGATGCCCCCATGGGCCAAGCAACAGCTCCTGCTGAACTTGGTCATCCGGAGTGATGCTCATGCAGGCTGGTAGCTGGCTGCTGCCAAGCAGGATGCTGAAACAGAGTTGTAAATTACCTTGTGCTGATTTAGAGGCTTTTTTCTTGTCCACCTGCTTATTTTTATAAAACTTCTGGACAATTAGTATTTGCAACTTTATTCTTTTTAGCAGAGAGCCAAAAACTAGCCAGTGTTTTAGACAAGAGGTGGAAGAAAGAGGAAAATGGAAGGGCTAATAGGAATCTGATCACTAATCCTATTTCTTCATAGGGAACCAGGCCATCAAATCCTAATTCCAACGGAGTTCCTTATTTATTTTCATCCACAATAAAATGCTTTTCCATTACGAGGAAACCCTGAATTACAACTACACAATGAGAACTCTTAATTAACAACTCCCAGCCTGGATGCTGCCTGCTCTGCAGCCAACAAGCAGAGTTCTCACTTACTAGGTCTTTTAAAGTACTACAAATATTTTGTTTAACATTACAGCATCACCATAAACTTCCTTATCCAGCAAGGGAACACATGAAAGATTCAGCATGCAGAAGCTGTGCACTCTACCCAGTTCCATCAAAAGCATGATTAATTCAAGCTGGGGTTTGTTATTTCCTGTAGCACTTCTTTATCTAAATAAAGTAATTTTCTGTCACAGCCAGAAGTATTTTGATTCCAAAATTGCATCACACCTTGAACTATGACAACTTGGAAGAAAGTAGTCTCCAAACCTACCTCCCTCAAACCTGGTGAACAGAGAACCATCACATCACACTGTCTTTCAAGACACCCTAGAAGAGCCTCGTGATTTGCTGGTGGTTTTCTTCTCCCCAGAGGCTGCAGCTCTGGGGTTTGGTTTTTTGGCTGGGTTTTTTTTGTTGTCGTTGTTGTTGAGTTTATTTTCTTTTGAGAGCAGAGTAGCTTGTTCAGTACCTAGTGGATACTACTTGCTGTACAAAAAGTATTCCTGTGCAGCTTGTGGCAAATCTTGAATTGAAAGGTTTTTTCCAAGCCTGGCTTTTTCTTCCTTTCTTTTTCTTTCCCTTCCCCTCCTTGGTTTTAAAAATTGTCCAGCCTCCAAATCTGTAAGTTTTTACAGACTACAGTCCCCAAAGTATTGTCTTCACAAACTAAGCATTAAATACAGTTTTGGTCAACATGTTGGAGGTTGATTGAAACAAGGAAAATATGAAAACCCTTAAAACTTAATCAATACAGTGCTGTATTCGGTATTTGAACAGAGAAACAAGTAATATAAAAACTGAAATGGTAACTTCAGCATAGTTTTGTTTATATATCATTTACCATATCTACAACTGCATCTGAAATCAAAAGCAGACAAGAGAAAAGTGAACAGAATTCTGTGATTCATAAAAGTAAGCAGTTGTCTTAATACTGATGATCACTTTTCACTGTAACACAAACAGATATGCCAGAGACCATTATTACCAGATAAGAGGCAAGAGGAAAAGAATATCTTAATTTTTCTCCATTAAGAAAGCAAGCTACTGAAGAGGTGCCCCTACTTTTTTGTTCACAAATTCTGTGGGGAAAAAACAGCAAATCTGGGGGGAACACCCCAAACTGCATTGCAATACTTGGCAAGCATTTAACAGGAACAGTTTGACTTTCAGATCAAATATAACTGTAACAAACCCCCTCCCCATACAGTGAATCTCATTATGCAAAATCAAAAATAATCTCAAAGGCAAAAATAACAAAGAAATTTGTTGATGGTGAAACAAAAGTTTTGGGTTATTTCCAAGGGGAGGAGTTTTCAAACAATCACAGAATCACTGAAGTTGGAAAGAAAACCCTCAAGTTCCTCTAATCCAATGCTCCTGCACAAGCAGAGTCAGCTAGAGCAGGTCACCACACAACATGTCCAGCCTGCTTTTGAGTATGTCCCTAGACGGGAACCACAATATCTCTAGGCTACTTATTGCAGCGTTTGACCACTCCCACTGGGAAAAAAGCAACAGTTCAGAACTCCGTTTGATCAAGAGCCTACAAAATCAGGTGGGTCTAGAAAGTTTCTAACCCTTATTCACACAGATTTTTGATGCATGGGATTTTTGTTCCTATTCTCTCTTTCATAAATTAAGTCTCCAGAAAAGAATTCAGGCTGACTCGTAACTGCAGAAGTATTGCTCCATAGATGTCCAAATCATCTCTCATTACTAACGAAGAATATCCAGCTCTTTGCTTCATGATTGCCATCCACTTCTGAAAACCTGAGAGCACCTTGGATCTTTCCTAAGGAAAGGTACTTTAACAAGAGCAAGTTTCAAGTTTCTGAAAATATCAACCCTCCTTGTTGGCACCAAAACACTGAAAAGAAAGTGGTAGAAGAAATAACTCAAACTTGCAACCAGGAACCCAAAGGCACAAAAAAGGAATCAAACTATTTCACTCTTCCCTATGTGAAAATAGTTCTATTGCATAGTTTCACAACCAATTTTGACAGATTTGTGGGACAGCAGCAAAAACAGGAAGGAGAAGACACAAGAGGTGACATTTTCAGAAGCAGGTATGGTGTATATATAGATCCTTCAGATGCTGTATGGGATTATGCTAACTCTGAGAAACAAGTAATCACTCTGGTGCATTCACAGAGAAACAGGACAGGGAGAGCGAGCATTCTGGTTTTCAATACTGATAAAAGGTATTTTTAGTGAGAAAATGCTTCATTACTGTCCAGAAGAGACAAAGCAAAACAAGTCACAAAGTTTAGCTGCTCCACAGGCCAAATGACTACAGGCAGGACATCAAAAAATGTGTGTCAGTCATGGTACCAAACAACAACCTTGCTTAAAATACTTTTCAATACATAGCAGCACACATTCAGTGGGTGTCTCAGGCTATGAATTAGAAAAAATTAATTAGAAAAAATCTACTGTTTGAACCAAAAACACTGCCACGAGAAACCATACAACTAAAATCTTCTGTTTTGCTCTTCCTTCTGAATTCATGACTATGATTTCATAAGTACTGTCAAACTGGCATGTCGTTAAAACATGATTTCACACCTTAAAGTGGTTTCTGTTGAGCTAAACAATAAAAAGACTTGAGCCAGAAAGATGACTAATGCACCTGATTTCAATAAAATCTGGTGGCTCAAATCCCTTTAGAACTAACAATAAAATTAAGGTTTCAGCTCTTACAATCTTAATGGGTGCAGAATTCACAGTGAAGTTTCAAATTCCAGCAAATTTTGATTAACTAAGCATCAGAAGTTATTCTAAATAATCACCAATGCCAACTTAATATTACTCCAAGTTGAAACCTTATTTAATGCAAGTGCTTTTTAATTAACAGTGGCATTTATTCTCCAAGAAAACTCTTTGTATTAGTATTTTCACAATTAATTTGCTTTTGAAAGCCAAAACATATTGGTGGTCCTAATCTTATTAGTGTTTAAGAATTTCCACCAAGGCTTCTATGAATTTTTTCCATGACTATTGCTTTGCATACTACATGTCTGAACATTCAACTTCTAAAGCAGCTTCCTTCAAAATATTATCTGATGGTTGTAGAAAAATGTTGGCTGTTTGACAGCTATTATGTTTTTCATTCTTTTTTCCAACTCAAATCTCGACAAGATTTAGGCATCTGTGGAAAAGGGATGGAAAACACTCGGAGTTTGTATGCTGTCATTTAGAATTAGTGTTGATGTATTACCTCTGTCACAGCCCAGTGGTGTAAAAACTGGTCCAGATCAGTTAGGTAAAGACGGATAGGTGAAAGCTGTGTCTGGCTAATGTGTGGTTTTCCTCTAATGCCCTGGAGACTAGTCAACTCCTCTCTTGAAAACCCTAGGGAAAAAGAAGCAGTACAACAGTATCACAAAACAAGCCAAGCAGTGTTCTACTTCAACAGCATCATTGACAAACACTGTCTTTTAAACTATCTCAGCATAACGATTTTTAATTGAAAGCTCTTGCTTGGTATTTTAAATTAAGTATATCAAAGTACAATTGCTGACTTCTGAAAGCAAACACAAGTATTTGAAAAATCAACGGCATACCTATGTAAACAATAATTTGGTATTAAAAAAAAACTTTAAGAGGCCAAAGTTACGCTATTTTCAATATACATATCTTTAGAAAATAATAATAATAGGTATAATGCAAAATACTTGACATGGGTTCACAATAACTTAGCAACCTAACACAACCTCAGGGTTAAAAAAAAATAAATCATTTGGCTTATTATTTCTAGCCATGTATTAGATGTTTTAGTAAAACAGGATGACTGCTCCACAACAGTCATTTTGGCTTTGCTTCCATTTTCTCTGTTATCAGGAGAGCACTCTTTTCACCGTTTTAGGAACAAAATGGTAATTTTTGAAAACAAAGTAGTTGAACATTATAAATAAAAGAGGTGATGAAGAAAAGCCACTTTATTTTTTACCACAGCACAAGTTACTGGAAATTATTTCTTAGTAATCTTACGCCACTTTAACCACTGTAATTTCCCCAAGTTGCATCACCACATAATACAACTATTTTTATAGCTGAGTAAGAATAGAGTAGCAGAAATAATTCTGCTCACATGCTGACCTCGGGCAGCTCACTTCAACGTACTTTGATTACTTTATTCTGATGGAATGTTTTTAATAGCGTAAGCATGTTCACAGGAAATCCCAAAAGCACTCATTTATATTGCTATGAGCCAATAAAAGGCATCTACTTCAAGATAGGAAAAAAAAAATCTGTTCATGTCATATGCTGAATTTAGGTTTTTCTCTTACTTTCCAAAGAAAGTTGCTAGAATGAAGAAAAAGCATGCAAATATTCAGGCCAAGTGGAAAAGTGTAAATACAGGGTATCAAAAGTCAGATCAAGAGAAAAAAGGGTATCTCATATCAAAACTGTATAACAAGATTAGAATTACTTTCAGGAAGTACTTACTACACCATTTATTCTGAATTAAATTCAGTAATTTACTCCCAAAACAAATTCTATTGTGTTAATTGTGAATTATTACATTCATATGGATTACCTATAAGGGTTGAAAACAAGAAGCTGAAATAGTCCACATCATTCATTGAATTTTCCTGCACTTGGCACTTCCAGCCTGCAAAGGATGATCTACACAAAACCAATAGCAGACAGTTTATTAAAAACCATATAATTAAGAATTCACAACCTATCTGCATAATACAATCAATTAGCATGCCTAAATTAATAATTTTAGCATTCCTGTTTCTAACTGCTGTTGTTAGAATAGCATTTTAAATAGCTTCAAAACAGAACTTGCTCTTTTAAAGAAAAGCAATACTGAACTTTGTACCCCTGCATGGGCTTCGGTTGTTAAGATGATTAAAGTACTGAGATAGCAACTTTTCAGAAATACCAGTGTAACATTTAATATAGTGACAACAGGCACTGTAAATTAAAACCAGTTTTATTTCCCTTACTTGGTAAAAGTCATTATATTACAAAAACTGGACTGTATTTTTCATTATATCCACTACTTTTAAATACAGTTCTTTACATGAACAGCAGATCCCATCTAAAAGCAGTCTCAGAATCTATTTTAGAATTGCTGAAGATATTAAACACAGAACTAAGTTAAAAACTTGGCTGGAGATTTAGAACACAAAAAGGAGCAATATGCAAAGGCAGGAGCAAACCCGTTATCAAAGCTGCCTGACACTTCCCTTCCCGGGGGCAATCTGTAACAAGTGGAGCACCAGCCCACTTCTGTGTCTCAAATTAGAAGCCATAAACACTTTGTGGAAACTTGCGAGGAGACACCACTGACCACTGCCACCACTTGCCATGTATCAGTGCTGAACTAGGAAAAAGCCAGGATCTGGGAACAAGTACATCTCGCACACGCTTCCCTCAAAAGGCTGCACCTCAGACCTACATCACATTATGCAAAAAATACACATTATTCAAATTGACTTGTATGCTGCTTTTGGCACTGTGGACTATGGATCTTTGCTGTAAGAGATTGCTGTTTCTGTTCTTACAATCTTGTGAAATTTCAGAGCTTCTGAATGCAATTTTCCAAGCCAACTATCTGCCTCAGATAATTTTTTTTCCCCCTAATTTCTCCCTGCTAACAGCCAAAATGGCTTAGCTCATGGGTAACAAAATTCTGGAAAGCTTGTTTTGCAGAAATTTTTTGCAGCTCCGTGCTTTGGGAGCAAAAATATCAAATTTGGAATACCTTTGTGCCAGGCATATACATTTTGCCACCCATGAAAAGCCATCCACAATATTTCAGCATCCACAAAAATGACAGCTAGAATATGCACGTCTGGAGTTACTCGGGGGTGGGGGGGGAGGAATTTTCAGAATTTCTTTAAATTAAACAAAAACTTCAGGATTCCATCAGACTACCATGTAAGATAGTTGATTCTAGGGGAAAAAAAAAATTCACAGCTGGGTGAGAGCACAAAGTAAGGCTTTATTAAATAAAGCTCCCACATCACACTGTATTCTTAATGCCTGGACGTAAGGATTTGCCATATTTCAGGTGACACAGTGAGCCAGGCCTCAGAGAAGGATCAAAGGCCTCCTAGGAACTGGAAGGGACTGTGCAGAGCTAGCTGCCTGCACTGTGAAGTCACTACTTCCTTTTCTTAACTTGCAGTCACTTGGCTGCCAACACTGAGTTTTCCCGAGTCAAAGCCCTTGGCCATGGCCAGTAGTCTTCTCCCAGGAGAATGAAGAATTTTTTCAGTCCTTCCAAAGAGGTCCCAGTCCCATTCATTACAGCATCAAAGAGATTTCACACATACTCAACTAAACCAGCAAGAGCTCTTGCCACCTATTTCCCTACGTAAGGTGAATATTCACACAAGAAGTAGATCCATATACTAGAGAGAATGAAGCCCATGTCCTGTTTAACACAGCAGAAGAAACTGCCTGCATCTGATGCAGAGGGATCATGAGTCAGACTTGAGGTAACTCATTACACCAAAATAAGCAGTGGGGAGCATGGAGAGAGATTCAGGAGAATTCAGGACTTACTGGACACATAAATTCAAACTGTGATGCAACCACTGAGCAAAATGGTGGGAAATGCAAGAGGCTGGAAGAGATATGTCACATGACAAGCTGCAAAGGGAATTAGGGAAATGTGAAAATAAAAAAAAAAATATTGGGCAGGAAGAGAAAACATAGAAATAACTTATGATAAGCCTGAATTCAAGGAATAGTGCCTTACATGGCAAATCTAGTCAGAATCTGGTTTAAAATAATAAAATAAAAAAATACTTTTCCATGCAACAGTTCGCAGATGTGTTGAATTCCTCCTAAAGGACCAGTACGTGCAAGAATTTTACACAAACTCTAGAAGAGAATGAACAAAAACTCAAGATTCACTGCAGAATAGCAAACACAAACTGCAATAGGTTCAGGAGATCCCTGGACAGGAAAAATGATTCTGAAGCTTATTGCTAAACATCTGAAAATCAAACACTTCATTAGTTTTGTTTTCCTACCCACATTTGACTATCTGCACACTCGAAAACAGGACAAGCACGTTAAGCACCCTAAGAGCATGCCAGGCTAAGTGGTGTAAATGTAAGAGAAAACAGAGAGAATCCCTGCAGTTCTGCCCCATGGAGAACATGGAGGCAGCATAAGGCACAAGCCCTTGACAGAGCTGTTAAAACGGTTCTAAGAGTCATCTACGAGCGAGTTACACTGAGTCACACACACAAAACCAAGATCCCCAAATTCAACTGCAGTTTACTTTTTTAGAAAGTGAAAGCTATTACATGCATAGAAGAAGCCTCAAAGTTAAAAGAGCATTAAGGTTAAAAATAATCGAACATTAAATTTAGAAAGTGACAGAGAAGGTTGCCTATAATCTTCAGCTTGGCCTCTCTGTGAATACACCTTGGAGTATGATAATACTATGTGTCATATTTTCTCAAAAAAAAAAAAAAATAAATCTATGCCTCATTCAAATCAAGGATGAATGGATCAGTCAGGATTACACAAGGAAGGATAGCACAGTCTGACCTGTTCCTGCCTTATTTATTGCATCATCTATAATGTGCATAGTGTACGAGGCATGAGACAGTTAAAAAAACAGTAAAAGAAAGAATTAGCTCACAAATTCAGGTAAACAAATAGGTTTCAGGCATTATACTGGATCACTCTCCCATCTGTGTATTGCAGAGGTTCTGAGGTGCTAAATAAGTACTTTTTAAAATTGGAGGACAGGAAGTCAGTGGTAAAACATTTTTCCAAATATCATCAGATTTTTTTTTACTTTTAGAATAGAATAAACCCACATTACTCATAGTGGAGGCTTCTCTCACCCCTTATTTTCTGGTTATCCCTAGCCCTGCAACAGTTCAGCAGTAAGTAAAAGACTAAAACAGGCACTAACAGCTGTGGAGTGATACAGCTTCAAGTATCTTTAAGAGCATCACACAGACCCATCCGATCTCTACTGCTCCACTTGCATTTACAGTGAATTTGAAGTGCATTTACAGTGAATTTGAAGTCAATCCTTTGTTTTCAGGATAGAAAACGCTAAATATTCTGAAAAATTAGAACCCAAATGTTTTGTGCTGAATTCCTAAAGTCATCGGGTACTTCTATGTGTTTCTGTCTATACCTTTCCCTGGCTTCAGTTCCTCATCTTTAAACTGGGAAAAATATCACCTTCCTATCTCCCGGAGCTGTGAGGATTACTCCAGCAAACCAAAAAAATTCCATGGCGAGGGGCAGGGGAGGAATCACTTTTTTTTCCTAGTGGGACCTAATACAATAGAGAAAACATGGACTCTTCTACTGAAGGAGAGAAAAAGTGTAATATTAAATAAACACTCCTTCAGTGCTCATGATGTATTCCATACAGAATGCAGAATGGAAAAATAACATAAAACCATGTGATTAAAAAGACTACATGAGAATCTCACAGATACAATAAATTAAGACCAAGACCTATGTCTTTCTAATAATACAAACACAAGCAGAGCAGCATTACAGCACAGGAGAAGTTTGTTTAAATAAAAGTTTAACCAGTTGTCATCACCTCAACTGCCTTAAAATCCAACTGTCTATAATGTAGTTACAGCTCCTCAATTTTGAGGTTCAAGTTGAAGGAAATCAAAAATAAAATAAAGAACATTAAATAAGAGACATTTAATTCTAGAACAGATGTTGATGTACTACAAATACATTACAAATTATTTCAAAAATCTTAGTTCAGTACATAAGATTACCACAAATAATTAGGAACTGCATGCACTTTTAAAATGGATTTTCAGGATCCTTGTAAATTACATGTCAGACATTTAACTAAAAAAATTATCTGCTTTATATGTGGATGAGAGCTAATAAGCATATTATAACTTCCCTTTTTTGAATAAATTATTACTGACAATGGGAACCTGTTATCAAATTGCATACGAGTGAGACCTCTCCAGTCAACTAGTCCAAACCCACATTAACTATGATGAGTTACATGTTGTAATTTCCATAAGGTCACCGGCTCTTCATGAGAACCTTTCTACTGAGATTTAGAATTGCACCTTTAGGTAACCTGCTCTGTACACCAAACGGTATTAAAAGAAAAGCTGAATCTGATTAACTTAAAAAAAAGCTGCTTCTCTTGCCATTAGCATAGCAAATATTCCTCAGTCACAGCAAGTGTGCAGTGCATTCCTTTTATCACTTACAGTGAACTTTTCTTTAAACTCCAGATGGGCCTCACTATTTTGTTCACACTGTTATTTTCAACTTGGCTATATCACAGCTGCAAAATAAAAACAACTGCAGTTTATGCACAAGTGGTTATTTCTCAACTACTGACTATTATTTCTGTGCTTCCTGACCTAAACTAGCTACCAACTGACTTATGGTTCAGGTTTAAAGTGTTGGGTTTGGCTTGTGTAGTAACAAAGAGTCTTTGGGTAATTCAGAGGTCTCTAGTAGAAGAACTCTGATGAACCTTGCTGCAGTCATTTTAGAAATTATCTTTCCACTTCTCCTCCTGTATAACACCCCTGCTCAAACTCCAGCTCAGACAGCAGTGCACCTGTCAAGCACTTGCTACACAAGTTCTGCTTAGAATTTGGATTTGTATTGGATTTTGATTTTTTTTTTAGCAATAAAATTGGGTTAAAGTGTGATTAATCTCAAACCTCTGAGTTCAGTCTTCAAGTATTTTTAAAGTAAAACATGAAAAACCAAATGCAAGATTCACAGTTCTTCTGAAGTATTGATACTATCATCCTTTTGTTTATAAACGCGAGGGTTATAAAATTCAAGAAGTGCAACGTCAAGGGCCTGGGTTTTCTGTTCAAAGAAACTAAAATCCAATTCTTTCACCTTCCAGGAAAGTGTTCCCACCACCATAATTGAGAATATGTAGTGCAGGGTATTGCTGAAGCTTTACAGAATTACTTAACCATTGGCAAAACAACAGCCTGAGAAACCTAACTTATACTGTGATAAGTGATCCCATTTTAAATTTATTTTATCAACCACTGATCACAGATTGAAACCAAGGCCTCCCACAATTGTTTCTTTAATTCTAGATTATAAAATTATTCTAAAAGGAGTTTCCCCTTTATTTCTTCCACTGATACGTCTGTTCCACACAGAACATTTAAACAGTTGTAAACACAGCTGATGCACTCATTTCCTGAAAAAAACTAACTGCATTCTAGGCCTCAACTCTATGAAAATTTAATAAAATTATTAAGTACACCTACTCAAAATAGTTCAATGACTAAGTCACTGTGTTAGGAAATAGGAAATCAATCTCCCCTTAAGAGAAAGACAGTGAATACAGATTTTCTGCAACCTCTGCAAGTGCTTTAACCACCAAGACACTACTACTAATTTATTATTGCCTTTCAAACACACCAGGAGCAGAAAACTTCTGATTCTGTATGCGCAGCAGACAATCACTGCACAAGAGTCACTCGGTCTGTTCAGCCTGGAGGAGAGGAGACTGCGGGGAGACTTCACTGCTGTCTGCAACTTCCTTACGAGGGGAAGAGAGGGGGCAGACACTGATCTGATCTCTGTGGTGACCAGTGACCCAAGGGAATGGCCTAAAGTTGTGTCAGGGGAAGTTCAGGTTGGATATTAGAAAAATACTGCCCAGAGGGTGTTTGGGCACTGGAACCCAGGGAAGTGGCCACAGCACTGAGCCTCTCTTGAGTTCAAGAAGCGTTTGGACAATCCGCTCAGGCACATGGTGTGCCTCACGGGGACGGTCCTGTGCAGGGCGAGGACTTGGACTCAATGATCATTGTGGGTCCCTTCCAACTCAGCATATTCTGTGATAATCCCTTTGCAACCAAGGATCAGAAAGTTGTTTCCTCTGCATGAAACAGGGCTGAGTTTTCCTTCACAACCCAGGACCACAGATGTGGAGGACAACACTACTTTATCACCTGTGAATCTTCCACTGTGATCAACCAGACATCGTACTGATAAAGAGTCTTTGCTGATCCACAGAAAGGTGTAGAGGAAAGGCTTCCTTCTTTCTTTTGGCTTCCTATTTTTATGACCTGTGCCACCCATGACCTCCCAGCACAGCGACTCTAATATCAGCTCATAGGGTTTATCTATCAACACGAAACTGTTCAGCTGCTGATTAGTACTCATCTGCAGAAGGAGACTTCCACAGAGATACTGCAGCATCCTTCTCTACAGCTAATTCAAATTCTTCAGCACGCTGCTCAGGGGTCACTGTCAGAAAGCTCAGGTCAGTAGCTCAGAAACGCTACTCTGATGAAAGAAACCACACAGTGCAGGCCAACATTGTACAGGTGTGTCTCCAAGCCAGCCTTCTCACAGGACTGTTATGAACTCTTCATGTTTTACAGATGCCCATCTGCGTAATTAGTAGCAGCACTGTCTGCCAGCCATTTAAAATAGTTCTTATATGTAAAAATACCTATCAAATATGAGGAAATGGATCACTTATGGAGTTAATTATGAGCACGAAAAGTATTTTACAATACATCCCAAACACTCCCATGTTCTCATTCTTAGGAACTGTGTGTGTATAAAAAATCAATTTCCACTGAAAGGGGCAAACGCACTTGCAAGTACCACAGTAGGACTGTTGTACCTTTATGGAAGAAAAACATACCACATTTTCCCCTCAGTGTAGGCATGTACTTGCACTACTGTAAAATATGTTCTTTTGAAACATTAAAAAGCCCTGTGCCAATATTTATCTCAGCTCTGGCATAGTTTATTCCTGTTCAGCTTTAATGAAAAATAATTTCTGTCAAATTGAAATGCAACTGCAATAAAGTATAAACTCAGGTCCCTGCATCAACTCAATCAAATCAGTTTTGTGTTACATTGCTAATGAGGATGATCATTCTCAGTTTTCATATCAGTTTTTGAAAAGACAGGAAACCATGACTGTCACAAACTGATGTTGAAATTGCTAAAAAAAAAAAAAAAATTGAATCCTTAGATACTTCTCCAACCGTGTACCATCTCATCATTTGGACCAACTTGGCTCCAGGTAGCACAGGTCTTGAACAAACTCTGAGACCAAGTGAAGAGTTTTTTATCTTCCTTTTCCTTACTATATGTAGGCATTAGTTTGCTAGCGTGAATTTTTTGTTTTAACTTTCATTATCTCTTTTGAAGGATCAAATGCTTCCATTTGAAAATGTGGCAAAATACAACAAACATCTGCAAGGAATTACCAGGGATTTGAGGAAAAATATGAAGCCTATTTTAAGAAAACAACAATTTGAGCTATGCATTGTTAAAAGTAAGCCTGTCAGCTACTCATTTGCTCCACGGTTGCAGAGATTGTCTGAATTGCTTACACATTATAAATGAGAGCACAAATAGGAAGAAACACTCACTAATGAGCAAACGGCATTTACTGACTGGTGCAATTGTACCGCAGCAACAATAATTCTTTTCCCTCTGATGAGGAATATCACACTACAACTGCCTAAGGAAAAATGTAGAGGGCTGTGTCCTTAAACACAACCTTAGACTTCTCCTCTCTCAAGCCCTAGACCTTTACATAACAGTGAGCAAGGAAAAGGAAATTTGCTGACCAGATGTGGATGAAGGAATACAGTAACCCATAACCCACCCCAGGGTAGGATTCTTGAGACGTACAGATCCTTTCTCATCTTGCAGCAAGAAAAACAGATATTTTTGCCATTCATCCTCAGTAGTATACCCAGACAGGGAAATTCCAGCATTTTGGAAGTACACTCTTATTTTTAGTTTATATTCAATAGTGCCTTAAGCATTCTTGTTACCTTTTTAACACTTCATTTTTGTTTCTAAATTGAGGGGTGTGCAAATATAGCCAGAAAAGGCAATTCAGTGAGCAGACAGACCTTACTATTCTTACATTTTTCCTAGCAACCTATTCATCATTACTATACTTTTCTGTAAATGTATGATTTTCAACTTACTGTCCAAGATGTACTGAGCTGACTTTCCATCATATACCATTTGTAATGATTTGAAAGCTATTTGCTTTTTTTCTTTGGCTTTGGTATTTATTTTTTTTAATAAGAACTTAGTTTATTTTGGTAAAACTAATTTCATTTATATATTTTTAAAATAAATACGCTGTTCTGAAATATTTTCTACACTTCATTTGCATAAGAATTACTGTATTCAGTTGCTCTATCAGTGTTGCTAATCACAATAATGGGTTACAATAGCCTCTACAAGTCCTCTCCAGGTTGCAAATACTTTTGGGGAATATGCTCTTTTTATCGTCTACACTAATGAATTCAATAATTCTTTAATCAAGTAGCATATAGGCTCTTCATTAGCTACATTTTGCATTCTCACTGTCTCTTCTCATACTATACTGGCAAAGGTTGAAGATAAAATAATTAGGATGGCTAAATAAAGTAAAAGTAGTACTCACTTACAAAGAAAATATCCATAGAAAACTTTAAACTCTATTATGAACCTAAAACATCTTCGGTTAATACATTTGAAGACACAGAATTTTACACCTTATATCAAACAAATGTTAAAAGTCCATCCCAGTTCTTTCTAAGCACCAGATTCCTGAGGATAGCAGGAGCCAACAGGCATGCCTGGCTGCTTGATGAGACACCAGCTGAGCTGCCTCATTATTGTCTGGAAAGCAACAGAATATTTTAAAGGCACTACTTCTGCAGTAAAGAGCCCATTTACAGTTACGTCAAGCAGAATGCAAGTTACCCCCTGAGTTATCTCAAACCCACGAAGACTAGAAACTCCCACACAATTTATGCGAGTGAGCACTCAGCTTTTATTTATATGGTCCTCACCCGTCTCCTTTTCTACAGCAACAGAAACAACTCTTGGCAAGACCGCAGCAGGGAAAGAGTCCCACAAGAATAAGAAATGGCTGTTTGAAGCCATTGGAGATCTCATTTATGGACACTGCTTCAAGAGAGAAATGCCATAAATTAACTCCCATTGTTTTTTATCTAGACAGTGAAATATTATTTGTCCAGTTCTTTATTACAGTGAAATAATTTCCAGACACACTGTTCCAATGGATAAAAAGAAAAAGTTGTAAAGCCACCATAACTATTATGCATAAATAAGGCACATAAACATATTGCATTTCAGTAGTTATACTGAATAGGTTTTCCTTATTTGTACTTCGAGACAAGTTAAGAGAAGACAGTGAACTCTTCCTCCTAAAGTCAGTAATCTAACTCCTTAGCTCATATATCTGATCACAACCTCAAAATCTGCATTTCTTAATCCATGTTTAATAGAACAGAATACATAACATACGTAAGTACTCAAATTATGTATTAATCAGCTTAAATATACTACCTTTCACAAATGGGAACGAAAAAAAGAGAAATGCAGTTGCAAGAGTATCTGATATTCAGTCACCACAAAGTCATTAAGTAGCAACCAAAACCACTGACCCCAACAAAATGGTTTCTCTGCAACTGTTACACTACAGAGTTTGGTATGTTAAACAGCAGACCTCGACTTTCTCAGGCAAACAAGGTAATCTACCATATACAAGAAGATGCATTTACAGCATTTAATACATTTCCATATTCGACAGAAATATTTGCCTTCCAAAAAGCACTCAAAAAATAAGCATATGCCTCACTAGGCCTTTAAAACCATTCTGAAGTAGCTCATCTGCTCTATTAATGTAGAAAGTAGGTGCAGAGAGATTGTTCTTTCGTGTTGCTCCACATCTTTCCTCACCTGTTTTGTATGACTTATACCCCAAAACCCTGGCACACTTCCATCTCTCAGAATTCTATCTGCCTGGATTTACTGAAGTTATATACATCCCAGGTCCCACACAGTAGGCACAATGCAAGCATTGGAGGAGAACAGGAGAGAAATTAAGCCATGACAACACCTTCTGTCCCTTGGTTTCACCTGAAACTCAGCAGCTGTAGCCATCGCAGTGACCCCAAAAAGCAGCAATGTCTGTTCATTGGCACAACTGGGATAAAGATCAATTAGTATAAATCTGGCCATGTTCATACCAGCATCCAAAATGGGGTGGCGGCATATCACCTTTCTTTTCAAAACAGTCTCTAGTCTGTGCCAACTGGTAAAACTCCAGCAAATATAGACCAAAAGCATGACAGAAACCACACTAATAATTTAACAGTATAGATAACCAACCTCCCAGGCTCAGAAACCTTCCCATTATGTATGAAAATACTGTCAACATTATCTTTATTCTCAGCACATGGAGATAACCATAGCTCACCTCATGAGCTCCTACATTTCTATTCATTTCACCATTGCAAAAATAAGAAGTAGAAACTATTGAATACCTTCAGCATTCATTTCTGATCAACAAAAAACTCTAAAAGTTAACACGCAATAATTATAACTTAATGTTACCACCTGATATCAAAGGGCTGTGACTGAGTCATCTGGATACACGCGCACACACAAAAAAGCTATGAGTTCCTTGAGTTTATAAGGATTGTTTCTGGAATAGCTTCAAGTCTTACTATCATCTATATGTACTCTCGGTGAATTCATCTTAACGTAGCGTCTCCCTGACAGATACACATGGGTACCTACGCACGCTCTCAGATGCGTGTGAAAACACACATACTCTGCCAGTCAGAATGACGTGGGAATAAAGGCTGTTAAAGAAATTAAGAGCAAGTACCAAACCCTCTGACACTCCCAAATACAATCTATTTAAAGCCTGACGGATAAGCAGGTGCCACAGGAGAAGAGAACTTTACGGAGAGCCCCTCTCCCATCACCAAAGAGAACAGGGAATGTTCCGGCAGAGAAACAGCGCCATCTACTGACGGCACCGCGGTACTCACAAATGACAGTCCTCTCCCCAAGGACTGATTTGGGACAGTTTCTCTATGCCCCACTGTCTTATCTAAAAGTACAGTAAATGTTCCATGAACATTCTCTGTTCTGTGGCACAGAAACGTGGAGTTAAATACATTTTTGTTATAGTACCATTCATTTCCCAACTTGAAATTTTAGGTCTGAGCATCTCAAATAGCTGTAAAAGACGACCAGTAGTTACCTAGTCCCTCTACTTCCTTCAAGGCTTTACCCTCTGACATCCACATCTGACCTGATTACTTATTTTAAATATATCCAGTGAAGTATATTTATAACCCCTTCCTACACAGCCTATTTCAGTATGTATTTCTGCTTTTATAAAACTTTGCTAGCACTCAAACCAAACATTCTCCTGACATTTAACATCTGTTTCCTAATCCTTCTAAAACGGCATTCTCCCATTCCTTTTCAACTCTCCTTCCCAGTCTTATTTGCCTAACAATACCAATTTTTTAGTCATTTTCCACTATCACAATTTAAAGACTATCATTCTTTCCTCTTCTTTAAACTCAATCCAGTTTGTCCATGTCATTATCTAAAGCCACAAAACCGTTTACAACAATTCAGCTTGGCCTTTCTAATAAGAGATAGAACATTAGTCCATTTACGCTGTGTGCAATAACAGGTTATGAAGCTTATAAAGCTCAGCTAAGGTTCATATCCAGAAAACCTACTACCATTTCCTTGACTGTACAACTTCTTTTCCAACAAAAGAGAAATACCAGACTCTTCTGTTCTTGAGAAGTTAATATTTACTGTTACTAATCTCCCCATCGGTACATTTTTCTTTCACCTGGTTATTTCAGCTGGACTTCCTGGGTTGATTATCTACAATCTTTGAATCCAACTTAAGTTTAGAACGTGTTCCAAATACCATAAATTAAAATCAAAATACTTTCTTTGCATCTCTGAAAAATAAGAATTTACTTCTCCTCCTCTACTGTCAGAACGTAACCTACTTTTGGTAAGAACACCACGCTCTGTCTGCCACTTGCATCTTCCGCCAAAAGGGTCAAATGCCCACAGCCCACCTGCAGCTTTCTGATAATCCTTAGAAAACAGTTACATTATTACCACAAAAATCTCCCACAATGAAGATCTGCTAAGATCTAAGAGCAAGATTAGCACCTGAGTACTTTTTACTGACTTTTTTTCCTTACAATTACTGTCTCTGAATTAGTTACAGTTTGCCACTGAGTTTCCAGTATATGGCAGAGAACTTTGCTTTTTTAAAAATAAAATTTGATGTCCACCTTCACAAAAAGAGACAGAAATCCACTTTTATACTGGTAATGTATTATATATAGGATAGAGATTTCATCACCATCACTTCACATTAGTCACCTTATTCACCTGTTACACTGCTAATACGAGCAGGTCTGCACTTGACAGCACATTGTCCTGCATCATAATTTAATTAAAAATGTTTAAGTTCCAAAAAGCATTAAGAATCACTTTGAGCATAATCCATCTAAGCCTATTTATCCAAGGTTCAACAGAGAAAAACAAGTATATTTTTCCCAGAAGCAGCAAAACAAAACACTCTTGTGAAATCTCAGCAAGCCCTCCACTTCACTTCAGTGCAACAGCAGCCTCTCTCCCTAACTTCACAGCCAAACTTACTCTCTTTCAACCCAAAACAAAAAAAAAAAAATCAACAGCATGAACAATCTCAAGACACTTGCCAAGCAACTATGATTTGGCTGTTTAGGTGTCGTAATTGGAGAAAAAACAAGTTTTAAGAATTTGAAAGGAAGCGGAACATGAGAAAACACTCTGATGGGGTGTTTTTCATTATCAACTGTGTCAGGTTAAAGTATTTAAAAAGAAAAGCTGCAATCAGTGGCAGAATAAAGACCTCTGGTGATGACGTTCTGAGTAGAAGGTGCTCAATACTGCACAGTCTTACAGGTCTTACCAGAGATAAGCTGCTGCTGTTTTGCATCCTCACTGAAAGAACTCAGTATTACAAACACTGATGTTTGTATTTAGTGACAAGAATTCTTGGTAGACTTCATTAATATACAAAGACGATAAAATAATATGGAGAGATTCATATGGCACTTAATTACACGGTTTAGAGACGGACTTGTCAGTGCTGGCTTAACGGCTGGACTCAGTCTTAAAGGTCTTTTCCACCCTAAATGATTCTATGGTTTTCCTATCAAGTATTTGAGACTGAGGAAATTGGTCAGTGTAAAGACAGAGTCGAGGTAAAAGGCTAGGAGCAAAGACTGACTGAAGCATTAACTTTCCTAATGACGTCAATTCTTGCACAATACATTGATTTTCTGTGTGTGAACCCCTAACGAAGTTCACGCTTCACGAATAGACATTCACACTCAGGTTTTTTTTAGGTTAGAGCCACGCGCGGGAAGTCCTACCTCATGTGCAGGATGCCGATGAGGGTGGCGGCGAGGTCGGAGGACATCCTGCCCATGATGCAGCAGCGGCTGAGGCAGGCGAGCAGGCTGGCGGGCAGGCAGGGCAGGAAGTACACCAGCTGCACCAGCCGCCGCTGCGCCTCAGCCGGCAGCAGCACCAGCGTGCCCTCGAGCGGATCTGCCAGCACACAACACACACACACGGGATCAGCACCGCGCCAGGACACACCACCACTGCCCCGCCCCACTACTCCGAGTTACTTGCCGAAGGGAAGACAATATAACCAACGCCAAGAGATAAAGAAAGGAAAAATAATAATGCAAGATTAGCCTAAAAAATAGGAGGCTTGGGGAGAGAGAGGCTTATTGCTATCTACAACTACCTCAAAAAAGGTGAAGGTCAAGTCACCTTCTTCTCCCAGGTAACAAGCGACAGGATGAGAAGAAACGGACTTAAGTTGTGCCAGGGGTGGTTTGGATTGGATATTAGGAAAAATTTCTTCACTGAAAGGGTGATCAGGCATTGGAACAAGCTGTCTAGGAAAGTGGAGTCACCAGCCCTGGAAATGTTCAAAAAATGTGTGGCACTTAGGGACATGGTTTAGTGTGGACTTGGCAGTGCTGGGTTACTGCTTGACCTCTACAAACTTAGAGGTCCTTTTCAAACTAAATGATTGTATGATTCTCTGACAGACTGGAAACCTTAGTTTTTGTGTATCGGATTTAAGTCCTGCTAACTTGAACTAAAAAGATCTGAATCTTTTTAATATTCTTTAGTAAATGGCATGCATAGTTCATTTTAACCTTTATTATAGGGGACTAAATACATCTCCAACTCCCACCCACAGTCTTGACGTTCACCTAGGAAACGGCAGGATTTTCCACGTATTGCAACCTCCCCACCAAGTGAGGGACAAAATTCATTATGCTGTAGACTGAAAGTCTTACCATATATTCGAGCAGCAGTGGCTTGTAAACTTTGCAATAATTCCTTGTTTGAACGAGAAGCAGCGGAATGAATGATATCAATAAGCTGATTGGAAAGCTCAGGGTTTCTCAGGCCAAGCAGAGCCAGTTGCTGAGGTAAGCCAGCCAACCAACGAGATAAAACTTTACTTCGACTTCTAAAGAAAGAGGGAAAAATAAGAAGACAAAACAACAAAACCTCCACAAACTTCTCTTTCAGTCTTGAGTAAGTTGCTTTTATTTATCCTTTCTGGCTCAAACTGAAACAATCATAGAGACCAATTCTATCTTTCATGGGCTACAATTTCTCTGCCACTCTGGCCTATTAAACCAAGCATCATTTATAAAGCAAAAGCGTTTCATCAGCTTATTACTAAAGGGATGAGTACAGGAAAAAAAGCTGCCAAGCGTAAATCAGGAACTTCCAAGTAGATCTCTGAAGATGTCAACAGAAGTAACATGATGACAATGATACAGATTATTTCCCTTTCAAATGACCAGACAAAATGCTCACCAGAATTTTTCAAGGAAATTAAGTAGCCATGACATAAGAGGGAAGGGCCTTGCATAGCGATATGAACTGTTCAACAGCAGGAAAAGCCTGGAGAAGAAACTGAAGTGGGTGAGTTGGAGGTGGGCTCAGATGTCTCAAATCACTTGACATGCAAATAGTGTATGGGAATAAAACATTTGCTTCTCTTCCCACAGAAGAAAGCAGGTGCTGGTATCAAATGAAGCTAGAAGGAGCCAGAATCAAAAACAAACAAAAGGAAGTTGGTCTTCAGACAGCTGAGCTTTGTTACACCTCGACAGAGGATGCTGCAGTTCCTCTTGATTTAGTCTAAGGACTGATCAGAAAAGCTCAAGAAATAGACACCCAGTGAGTGATAAACACAAAGAAGTTCTGAAGTGTGGAAGCACAGGTTTCAAATGGTTGGAAGCTTACAGTACTATGGACAAGTAATTCTTGTCTTCTTCCTGTAGCAAGATACTACCAGTATATGTATGTGTATGTGGACACACCCACACAATATATGCATAAATACACACAGTGACTACGCATATGTGTGCAGTGATTAGGGGTGAAGACAACTAAACATCAAGACAAAACTTAATTCTGAACCTTGCAATAAATTAAGGTTTTTTCCACAAAGCAACAACAGGCCAAAAGCTCCTATCTTGCCTTTGAATCAGATACACACAAAAGTTCTTGGAAAATGCTCCAACATGAATTCTGTTCCTCTTAGACTGCTCTTGACAAGCTTCTGAGAAAAAAAAAAAAAGAATGAGGAGAACAGTGACAGAAGAGCTGAAGGAGCTGTGACGTCAAACTGAATGGAACAACATGAAGATCATCCAGGATCTACAGAACAGACCACATTTTGAAGAAATGAAAAAAACCCCACTTGTTTCTAAAGGAAAGAAATGGATCAGTGCTGTACACAAATAGTGTCTTAAAATGTTTTGTCAGACATAAGAGTAACTACGCTTTTTTTCAAAAAATTTTTGAGATTTCACTCTTCTGTTACTAAAAATGTCACCGTTCCACGTAGAAGGCTAAGAGGAACAGCAGGAAAACTACTGCTATTTGTGATGTCTAAAGATAGAAAGTTAGAGTTATCTAGATGATCACATGAAACTGAATGAGATGCTTAATACTTCCAGGTAAGTACAGAAAACAGTGGTTATGCAACCTCAGGGAAATTAGTCAGTATGAAAAAGATCTCTTTTTCACTCTGGATGAAAAGAGGAGGAAAATAGGATATTCCCAAGTGTTTTTCCCTGTCTTTTGAATTCCCCATCCTTTTTATAATGTTCAGAGCATAGCATTAGATATTTCTGGCTGTAGATCCAACTACATGTAGGCAGGCATTACCACAACGTAAGATATAACAAAGTAAAGAAGTTGCAGAAGTGAATGATTTTCCCAAAGCTTCACTGTGCTAGTGGATGCCAGGACTTCTGGGAGTCCTGAGGTTTGATTTTTTTACCTAGTAGCAGAAACAGGTATCATGGGTATGATCTTACCACATTCCTCAGAAAGTCAACTGCGCCCTGGGCTGCATCAAAAGCAGTGTAGCCAGCAAGGTTGAGGGAGGTGATTCTGCTCCTCTACTCCACTCTGGTGAGACCCCCCCACCCAGGATACTGCATCCAGCTCTGGGGTTCCCAGCAAAAGAAGGACATGGACCTGTTGGAGCAAGTCCAAGGAGGCTACGAAGACCATCAGAGGGCTGGAACACCTCTCCTATGAAAACAGGCTGAGAGAGCTGGGGTTACTCAGCCTGGAGAAGAGAAGGCTCTGGGGAGACCTTAGGGCTGCCTTCCAGTGCTTAAAGGGGACCTGCAAGAAGGCTGGAGGGAAATTTTTTCAAGGGCCTGTAGGGATGGCTTCAAACTGAAAGCAGGAATGTTTAGATTATCTATTAGAAAGAAACTCTTTACTGGGAGGGTGGTGAGGCACTGGATCAGGTTGCCCAGAGAGGTTGTAGATGCACCATCCCTGGAAGTGTTCAAAGCCAGGTTGGATGGGCTTTGAACAACCTGCTCTAGTGGAAGGTGTTCCTGCCCATGGCAGGGGGGTGGACCTAGATGAACTTTAAGGTCCCTTCCAATGCAAACCATCCTCTGATTTTAAGAAATTACATCCCTTTGCAGTTCCCAAACAAGCTAGGATTGATGCAGCCTGATCTCTGTTTCAGGTGTTTATGTAGCTGGAACTAGATGATTTGGCTGAAAAATACCTTCTGGAAAAGTTAAGATTTGGAGACAATCTGGACACACCTGATGATGAAAAACTGTTATAACAGCAATATAGAGAATCATCTCCTCTTACTTGAAGCAAGACAGATCTCTAATAGATGCACAGAACTGGGAGCCCAGAACGACTACAACACTTTTTTAAACCTAGTCTCTTTGGAACCACACACCCAAAACAACAGAATACTTTTCTTAGAGAAAGTAAGTACAAAAGGCTAAACAGGCACTACCAGAACCACCAAAAGCACTAAGTCACAAGTCCATGACCACGGGCTGCAGTAATGGAGATGCTCCATGGCTACAGCTGCACATTCTTGACACATCTACTGACTATCACACAGCCAGTAACAATGAGCCTGCAGCTCATTGTGTACTTCAAGATAAATTTTTGTCACGAATATCTTTAGCTAAGACAGACAACTAAGATAATACACATGTCCATCTCACAGAGTAAGCAAACTTTCACATTTCAGTGACACAGTGTCAAAACAGATTCAGAATGAAGTTTTATAATATCTACATATAAATTCAGTATTCTCACTTCTGAAATGAATATGCTATTTTGAAATGAAAAAGAGAATGCAAATTTTTTTTACCTGATTCTTTGACTCCTCAAATCTTCTTTTTGGTAAACTCTGCTGAAAAATTTCAAAAGCAGTGTACGAACTGGAAAGAGGAGATTCCTTTGCTGGTATAGTGTATATACTGCTTTTATCAAGGGTTCTGTTGCCACTAGAAAAGAAAAGTATAAAAATCTGAAGCAGTAGTTCTAAATCTTCTGACTTTATACATACATAGAACAGCTATTATCTTTATCTACAGTTGTCTACATTGAACTTCAGGGAGAAGTACCAAAATGTTTTAAAGTAACCACTTGACTGATTTCTAGACCATTGAAACAACACCTTGTGTAGCTTGTGAAAGAGCCAGACAAAAGAATAGAGACAACCTGTGAGTGAAAACTTCAGACCCCAATGTCAGATAGGTTCTAAACAAATTAAGAGTTAATTTTTTTGCAGTACCATCTGACAATACAAAGTACAAAATTTCTAGAGCACCATCAAAAAAATAAAAAAAAAAGAAGTGTCTCTTCCACAGAATCACATAATGGTTGAAGAGGGAATGAGCCTTGAGGTCATCTGGTCCAAAACCCCCGCTGAAGCAGGATCAGCTAGGTCTGGCTGCCCACGACCATATCCAGATGGCTTCTGAATATCTCCAAGGATAGCATTTGGTCACCCTAACAGTGAAAAGAGTGTTGCTGATGTTCAGACAGCACCTCCTGTGTTTCAGTTTGTGCCCACTGCCATTTGTCCTGTCACTGGCACCACTGGAAAGAGCCTGGCTCCCTCTTCTTTGCACCTTTACTTCAGATATCTACATTTGTTGATGAGAAACTGAACCTTCTTATCTCCAGACTGAACAGTCACAGCTTTCTCAGCCTTTCCTCACAGGAGAGATGCTCC
Source organism: Cephalopterus ornatus (assembly GCA_013396775.1). NCBI lineage: Eukaryota > Metazoa > Chordata > Aves > Passeriformes > Cotingidae > Cephalopterus > Cephalopterus ornatus. Next base: position 35,029 of record VZRE01016158.1, on the reverse strand, counting down.
AGTGTCTTCATCATCTTCACGGCCCTTTGCTGGAATCTTTCCATATGTCCACGCCTCTCTTGTACTGGGGAGCCCAAAACTGGACACTTCAGGAGCAGCCTCACCAGTGCAGGATCACCTCCCTCAACCTGTTGTCAACACTCCTAAAGCAGCCCAGGACACCACTGGCCTTTTTTGCTGCAAGGGCCCATTGCTGGCTCCACCTGGTCCTTTACTGCCAAGCTACTTCCAGGTGGTCAGCCCCCAGCATGTACAGGGACATGCTTGTTCCCCCTCAGGTGTATGACTCCACACTTCTCCTTGTTGAACCACGAGGCCATTTTTACAGCATGTCAAGGCTGTTATTTTCTCTACAGCTAGTAGATTAACTGTAATCTGACATCTAGTCAGGTTTTTAGTACTGCACAAGGATTATCTTGAAGGGATGAGATAAACCATTCACACAGACAGAGATTTGTGAGATAACCAATTTCTCACTGAACCTTTACAGGATCAGCAGATAAGATCCATACATATTAATCTTTCACAATTTAATTTAAACTCTTTTTAGAGCTTATTTATTTTCTGGATTCCTGAGGAAAATTATTACACTAAAATGGCCAGCTGGGGTAGAAAAACACAAACCGTTACCTACTACCTGGTAAAAGTTTGGCAGACAAAGTTAAAAAAAATAAATCAACGTTTCATTACAAGGAAAAGCCTGAAGTATCTGATTTAACAGTCTAACAATAATTTGGAAACTGCTTTCCTGAATAGTAACTCATCCGCTTTAGCTCAGCTAGTGAGAAAGGCTCTGACTCGCGATTATTATTTGCCTTCAACATAAAGCTAAATTTGAAGTGCAGATAGGAATGATTAGTTATTATCTTTGTCACCGGGGACACAGAAATAGACAGATTCCCAATTAAAATGGATTCGGAAGGACTAACTGCCAAAATATATTTGAGGGACATTTGACATTTTTTCATCTTGCAACTCTAACAATGAAATCTGTTGCTAAGGGCAAACCATTTTCTACAAACTATTTGGTTGTGTGGCTGTGGAATTTACTTCTATCAGACTGGTAAGACAAAAGACTACTGCCACTTTGAGATTTACTGAAAAATTCCTTTCTTAAAGAATTTCTATTTCAACCACTTAATAAAAAGAAAGAAAGAGGCAAGCCAAAATACTCTACTGATCCTGCAAGTCACAGCTGGAAATATTTTCTCTTGGAAAAGGATTCAAATCAAACACCCTGGAAAAGATTCAACAGCAACTTCCATCAGAGCTACCCTGGCATTTTGTACCATCAAAGAACTAGAATGCTATGTTAATGATTTTAAAAAAGGTTTGGACTATTAAAGTATCATGCATCTCTACATCCTAGTAATTACTTCTTCAATATAAAGCTCATCTTCCCATTTATAAGAGTATCTTAGGAAGTAAAACCAGGAAACAGGTACAAAAATATATTCATACTTTGCATATCAACAGTATGAAACTAAGAGCATTGGTAAAAATAAAGTTTTCAATGCTATACACAGGGATATTACCATGAAACTCAATTTAGCTCTATGACAAAATACATTATGATGTAACAACTGAGGATAATCTGCAGTGAGCTGAAAATGCTAGAATAACTCAAGCTTTTTGTCAGTGCATAATTTTGTTTTTCAGACACTATTCATCTTACCTTTGTTTTGCTGTATTTGCATTAGTCTCCAAGTCACACCAAGCAATCTGTTCACCTGTTTGCTATTCAGCTTGCTGCCATCCTGAAGAGTATCTGTCACAAATTTCCTTATCATGTCCAGCCAACCAGAGTCTGTCTGAAGCGTTGAAGTGCTTGCTAGTGAAACCATTATGTCACACAAGGTTAAGTTCAGTAAAAGATGGTCTACGTTGTTTGAGGATGTCATACAGTTCTTGTGGCTAAAGGGAGGAGGGGGCGAAAACAGAAAGATTCCAAAAAATTATTCTTGAAATAAAAATGGACAGCAGCTGATACCCCTTGTGCACACACCAGGTGCAAAGGTGCAGAATTATTTCAGAACACACTGTGGATGAATATAGTCTCACATCTGTGAGCTGAGAGGGGAGACAACCTGCTACTGGCCTGTACAAAAACAGCACTGGTGCATCTACTCTGATAGCTCAACAATGAAAAAATGTGTAAGAGTTTGGCTTCTCCTCTTCCAGTAATGCTTTGCCATATAGGAATGCCACAGTTGTGTCCCACCTCCCCTCCTAGTTGTGCTTACCCAGCCCTGTAATACAGCTCTAGAAGACTGCAGGTGAAAAAAAATGTTTGAACTATGTTTTGATGTAATTCAGTGGTCAACTAAAGAAAACATGCAGAAATATGAAACTAGTCGGACTAACACAACCATCACTGAGTAATATGCAAATTCCAGATCAGTTAAAAAAAATTTTTCAATTAAAAAAAAAAAGAGCTTCAATAATTTCCCCCAGGTGGCATTTCAGTTTCTACTGGAGGCTATTCAGACGATTTCCTATACAATACTTTTAAAAAGAACAACCAAAACTTTCCAACTGAAAGCAATGTTACCTTCCTATAAGAACTTTTCTACAGATCTTCAACCAATATGCAATAAAAAGTTCTCTTTTCCAACATTAAAAACTTAATACTCAATAAAGCGTATGACTCACATTGCCTCAGTTCTCTTATGAAATTAAAAGCTGTTACATGACGTTGATTTTATTCTTACCCTTTGAATGAATCTTTCTTTTTGTGTTTTACTGTTTCTTGTACAGAATAAGGAAAATGACGCATGAAGTGGTGCTTGAAATCAACGAGATAATTCATTCGAAGCCATAGTTCCTGTTAAGGAAAGCAGATGATAGACAGAAAACATGGTAATAAGTGAAATATATCAACACAATCATTTTCCAAAATCCATTACTGGAATGAATGAAAAACAGGAACTTGAGCTTCTGTTTCCAACTTTTATATATATATATATATATAAATATATATATATATTTACTTTCAGATGTAAACGTGAAGTCCTGTGTATGAACCTACAGGTCCACAAAACAAGGGAGTAAAATGATGATATAAGTTAAGGCTGAGCAACATTTAATCCCAACTGGACTAGCATATTTTCTTAGCACATATTAATGTAGATATATGCAATATTGAACTTGGTTATAGATGTGATTTGAAAGTGCTTTTGTATAAATTTATCAGTACTTAAAATCAGAGTGAAATCTGATTAACTCGCAGTGACTGTCCTGAGTTTTCTATTAACATATATTCCAATACTGCTTTCATCTTTCCCTACTATTTATGTACTTGTATTTGAAAGCCCACTGACAAAACATTTTTCAGTAGAAAGGCCATCCTTACAGAAAAAGGATTCGGTATTTTAAAACAATTTTACTTTGTAGCTTAGCAGACACTCATAGTCACCATTCTACAAAGTGTCCAGCAGAACTCAACACTTAAAAAGCCTGCACTGCTATCAAATTGATCAGGCAGAATAATCTTTTAGATATTCAACTATTAAGAACATAGGATGGCCATTAAACTATTTCAAAGATCAATAGCTTTCCACTAAGCACATTCAGAGTAGTCTTCCACAGTGTCTGTCATAACCACTTTGTCCTGTAAGCCCAAGAGCTATTAAATAAGCAAAGCTTTCACTTCCAAACTGAGCCACTTGAATGCATTTTGTGTATAAAGTTCACTATAAAGAAAAAGACAAAACACTTATCTAAAATGAAATATGCTCCACAAAAACCACGTTGTATGAACATCAGAATTTTCCCGCCACCTCAAACATCCTAAAGTTATAACTCAACTGTGTGTGTACCCAAAACAGTTCATATCTTGACACAGGAGCATGCCTTTCCTGTGACCAAAATGCAGGCACCCTATGGCTAAGGGAAGCAGCTCTGCAGCATCCTTAAAAAAAAGGCTAGGGGCAGTAGGCTGCCACAGACAATTACCTGGCCAAGTCCCTGCCTTTTGCCTACTTCCAAGAGGCCCTCTAGAAAAGAGGAAAAGGAACAAGGGGAACAGCATATTTTGTTCAGGCACACTGAACATAAATGTTCAGACACACTCAGGCCATCTATGTTGCTTATTTAGGTTTGGATTCGATGTCTTATGATCCTACCAATCATGACACAGGCAACATAGATTGCACCAAGCAATTACAGGATCTCAGACCATCTTTACCTCCTAGCTTTCCAACCATTTTGGGTTTGTTCATTTACACCCACACACAGAAACAAGGAACAAACAACTCCATTCTACACTTTATTCAAAATTATATTCTAGAGGTTATCTGGGAGACAAAATGCTCCCCTTCTCCAATACCACTTTCAGTTTCAAAAGCTTTTGTGCTGCAGTCTGTCAAGGAGGATTCCCGGAGACTGTAAGTGAACTCATTGCTCAGTTAAACAGACTCTTTCCTAGAGTAAGAGCCTTAACAAAATTCAAATTCTACTCAACACCTAGGCCTTTTCTCTCCTAATAAAGTATTTCCACTGCTTCCAATCACCAAAGCATTAGTCCATAATCAAAACAAAAAGAACTGTCATCATTATCCCACGGATCATTTCTCCCTTACCATTTTGTATGTTTCATCATGTCGCTTTGTGAGCTTCCACAACAAATGTATTATACTAAGCACTTGCTGCATAAGCTGCTGAGATTCTGATTCCAAAAGGTTTCCAAGAATGGGAGCTGATTGTGCAGGAGATGCTTCAATCCAGCATTCAATCAGTAATGGAATTATTATCTCAATAAAACCTTTTAAGTTTTCAGCCGAGGACAGGCCTTTTTCTGCACTGTCCATTACACTTGTCAGAGACCTAAACAACAGAAGCAAAAAAAAAGATAAAAGATAAAGATCACACCTCTAAAAACAAGATTACAGTAATACCACTTCCCAGGTTTCTCAGTAACAGGAAAAATTACTTTTTTAACACATTAAATTTCTTGCTGGCTCTCTTGCTAGATATTTCAGTATGGAAGAAAGGGGAGTTCAAACCATTTACAACCAACCTCTCCCAAGTCTCTCTGCAAGTTTGTGGACCTCTGTAATCACTTCTTAGATTTCAGTATTTCTTTCCCCATTGTTATATGTGACATCTATTAAGTTGAGAAATACGAGTTGCATTATCATATCACCTTCAAACAACAGGTAGGAATTCACTGTACTCAGCACAATAAAATATAAAAAAATCTTTAAACTCCTTAAAGCAAAACAATGAAACTGACTACAAGGTATTGTCAAATGCATGAGGTTTATTACAGGTAATAATATCTCCAGCTATAAGAAACACAATATTTTTCATATTAATAGGGAAAAAATATTTCTACAAAAACATAACTTCAGTTCCCACCTGATGTTTAGCCATAATGCTTTGGAAAGCAACTAGACGGAAAATTATTAAAATTATCTGATAAGATCATGTAAAGACATTAAAAAATTAAGATACAGTTTATAATAGTTTTAATTGATTTTTTTTTCCTAATTCATAGCATGGAATTCTTATCATTACATACATAAAATTGGTACACTGAACCCCCTGTTAAATGCCTTTCTATTTCAGTGTTCTCTAAGTGATTTTTCTTTACATATACACTCAAAATAGGATCTGAAAAACTATTTGCTTTCTTTACACAGACATACTGAGAAGTTTTTTAAGTTTTTTTGTAAGTTTTTTTAAATTTACAATTTAAATTCATACTGAAGAGGTAAAGCAGCTTTCCAAAGTCATCCTGTCATTTCTAAATTATCCAATTAGTCATATCCTTCTATGAAGCTACATTTCTCATGTTGTTGCAATTATCTACAAAATGCATATAAGAGAAAATTTTATTCTGTCATTTTTCTCTGGTTGAAATTGGTATCTCAAGAAAATGACTAAAACAAAAAAAAACCCCCACGTATTAACAAACTGTAAAGGAAGAAGGAATAAAAAGAAAGCGTGAGACAAACACAAGCTCTTTTTCAATGCAGGCAAGATGGGAGAGAGAATTTAAATCTCCACAAAATAAATGGACAAGTGGAAACATAATTGGTGGTAAGAAAAAAAATATTGTTAGCACTTGCTACAACTATCAGCTATCTTAACATTTTATGAAGTTTAGCATTAACTGCAGCAACCAACATATCTAGTAAATTTAATTTGGTTTATTTATCCCTTTTTTGTTGCTTTATGTCCTTTCTATGCTGCAGACACTGCAGCAGACACCAGTTTCCTACAGTAAAGAGTTCAGTATGAATGCTTCTATCTTACTTTTTAACTCTCAGTCATCTCAAGACACAGTAGACCAATCTCACCTTCCAGTTATAACCACAATGAATTCTAAAGCATCACTGGACAAGCCATTTGATGCCAAGACTATGATCTCATTGAAAAAGTGCGGTTGTCCTGTAAATGCTATGCCATGACAGGATTACACACCCAGCTGAGAGTCTGAAATGTCAGTAATTGGCTGAAATAGCTCTGAAGTAGTAGTCTTTAAAAATTTCTCCAAAAAGAATACCTCATATTACAGCAGAACTCTGGAACTCAAGCAATCTATTGCTGGAACACAAAAATCTCCTCATTAAACAGTGAACAGTGCCTGAAACCTAAGAAGTTGGCAACACACCTGAAGATTCCTACAGAAGTGTAACACCCACACCAACTGTATCAGTACTTTTCTGAGATAAGGAATGGAAAATGGAAGAATTTACGCCAAAAGAGATACTCCCTCCCAGCTGTTGAAAGCATTTGGGTAAGAATACTTAGCTCAGTTTTTATGTTCCCTTGAAAAAGAAGCCCCTATCTCTCAAGATAAGACTACACTACACATTCAAGGTTAACAACAAAAGTGGTAAATACAATCTAAGTGCCAGTAACAGGTGACGACAAAGTATATAGTAATCTGTCCAGTATTTATTTGATCAGTACAATATCCTTAGCAATACAGTTCTCTGGAACGAAGAAGGTTTGACTTAAATTAATCTTTTTGTCACATATCTGCTATCACTATTCTTTAATAGTAAGGTGGCTCTTGGAAACAACACAAAGCAGATTAGCTTCGTATCAGTATGAAATACTACTGAGAGGAGCTGTAAAGTATTTGCGTACCCCTTAAGATGCAATTTTTCTTTAAAATGCCACTATTTTTATAAAGCAGGACCACACAAATGAAAAATGTGTAAAATATCTGCCATTTGACTAAGAAGACAACAGAAATTCAGCAAAGCGAAGTCAAGAAAGTGTAAAAGAAACAGAAAATAAAGAAACAACTTATTGTTCTTTAAAATAGGAAAAGTAATTGGAAGTTCATAAGTTTTTATGGCTTGCAATTTAAGCCAGGTTACTGTTCTTCTTTTCTGAGTGTACTGCCAATTGCAGCAAACATTCAGTACACCAAGTGAACTGCATTTTCTATCTGATGCACATCACACCATACACGTATTGACTATGCTTCGTCTTCCATTTCGGTCTCTCAAGTCTTTGTTTGCTTTTCTCTCCAGCCTCATTTTGCCCTTTCTCAGCAGAATCTGAAGGTCTACTGTTTCTCTTCAGCATCACTTCCAATCCAAAAAGTTGTGAAGGCTTTCCATCTTTCCACACCTGAAATGAGTTTGAGGAAAAAAACAGCACAGTCAGCACATAATGCAGAGGATACATTCTAACAATCTCCTAATTCACTGCAATTTTAATTTACACACAGTAGGAAGATCTAGCACACAACAGAAGATAATTAAGTCTTAAGACTTGCATCACTGCATCATCCAGCATTCGAAGCTCGGAATCTATCCTTTTCATTAAACATTAATACCCCAAAACTGATTCTAAAAATCTCTTTTCATAACCACTAGATTATCAATGAGGTGTCATCCCTACCCAATGAACTTGCAAGATTAGAAAGATACAGGAACTTTAAAAATTTAAAAACTATTATGGTGTTTGGAAGCCTACTTTTTAAAGAACAAAGTTGAAACTTACTTGCAGTATTAGTGATGAGGCCATCAATACACACACAACACTGCAAATAGTTACTTATGGTTTGGTCAACTCATTATCTATAGTTAGGACTCAAATATTTGTGACTTCTTTAAACACACACACACACTGAGTATTGCACCTCTTATTAGAGCTAATTTCTGTCCTTGCAGTAGTGGCCACAGCAGAGGCCTGGGAATGCCTGTAAAAGGCCACAGTTGGGATTGGAAGTGATAGAATTAAACATCTTTAGATTATTAGAAAAGATTTCAGTGGCAAATACAAAAACCACCACAGCAACTTTTCACTACTGGGATTTCACACATACAAAGCTAAAACAAGCTGTACTGGCCCTTTGTGAAAAACAAATATACCAAAAATACACATAATTGCAATAAAATGAGAACATTTTAGTACCTTCTGCAGATGATCCTTCCCTTTTCTATTCTTCTCTTCTGCTGCCATCCACTTGCTTTGCCAATCTCGCCTTGAATTCTAGCCATGTTTCCTTCTATTCTTCTGGCTCCTTCTCATGCTTGCAAACATCTTTTTGAAAGTATTTATAACCAGAAGTGCATCACGATGTTTCACCAAAATCTAGTTCCTCAGAAAAGTGGAATCCAGTTCAGGTGACACCAGATGTAAAGTTTATTTTCCTAGACCTTGGACACAATGCATCTTCAGCTATTACAGGGCATGGTATATCACACACTGCATATCACTCAGGGCACAATACAAGAATCCTCTGATATACAGTGGTCCAAAATTGTGGGCTTCTGACTGCAAAGATGAAGTCAATAAGACTCAGCACTGAACCCTTCCCCTGCCTGAAGCGGGCTTCACCAGCCTAGTTTCCAGATAAAATTTTACCCACAGCAGATACTGTTGGCCATGACTGAACACCTGTGCCAACAATCACTTCTATGAGAATAAACTGCACATTTTACTAAGCTTAGTATGTTGGCTATACCTTCCACAAGTAATGCTACCTACAGAAAGGAAACCAAGGAGAACAGTAATGGGTGGTCACGTCTGTCTCTCCATGACAGTTGCTAATTCAGGTTAACACCTGTGGTATTCAAAGAGAACACCTTTTCTCCTGCACTCCATTTATTAAAAAATATAAGACAAGACACAGCAATGCATTAGGCAGTGGGGTTTATACCCTTTTTTGCCACTGATCTCCTAGATGAATTTGGTATAACCTTTTATTCAGTCTTCTCCAGCAGTCAAATAAGGATTGTGGTTTCTCTTCAAACCATCTTGGTATCTACAGGTAACAGCTAAACTACTTTAATTTTTCAAGTCATCGTTCCAGGTCTCCTACCAGCAGGGATGTTAACATCTACAGTAATGCATACACATGAGGATGCCAATGTTTAAAAAGTACCATAAAGTGGGGTGGGAGATTCCTCTCTAGTAGATGAATCAGAAAGGAGCAAAAGAAATAAAAACAATTGTTTATTTCTCCCTTTACTTCAGCTCGTATCTGTTTAGAGTACTACTAAAACCCACACAAATCTGTCACTGAGCACCACTGCACTTTCTTACATATTCATCAGCATGTCTCAATGAGACATCTTTTATCCACAGTGAAGGTATAAACCCCCATGATTAAAAATATCTAGAATTGGAAATTCAGCGGAACTTCATACCACCAAATACTTCTTACCATGGTGTCCTTTTTAAAAGGAGCTATAGTCAAAGAAAACAGACTTCTAAGTTTATGATAGACTCTTGAAGGTAAAAGCACTAAAGTTCAGTAAAATTCAGTATCACAAACAAGCTTACATTTAATGTAAAGAAATTTGCCTGCTTGTCCCTAGGCCTGTTGGATATCCTGCAACAACCTGCAAGTAGTCAGTCTGCATTCCAAAAACACCTTAATAGAGGTTAGTCATCCAAAATTCTTATGAATAGCATAAAATAAAGCTTTTGTAATGGGAAAGCTCATGATATACACATAGCACAGTTACCTGCTAAGTATTTTCAAGCCTGTGCAATAAGACTGCACATTACATTAAGTGTCCTAAAATACAGCTAAGGGACAATCCCACAACAAAAAAATTAAACTGTGATCACGCAGTTGACATTAATTCCCACATTAGTTAACATTTTCTCACCTCAGTCTAAATGATGAGTTGATCTTTGGTCGTAAGCCACCATTTTCAAACAGCTGTATATGTTGCTGATTATTTGCATGGAGCTTCCAACTTATACATATCGGGTTCCTCACAGAATGAGGGCTGTCCTTTTGCTCTTGAAGCCCTTCATCCTCTGTTTCACTGGATCCATCTACCACTGCTTGGAGAAACTTTTTGAGCCTGGTAAGTACATTCAACCTCCACTGCTGAGAAGTTACTCTGCGATTTGGGTTGACAGAAAGCATCCAGGAAAGTTTGTCCCTGCTTTTCAGTTTTTTTGAGAGTTGCTGGTGAGAAATAAGCTCTACAAAATTCTTCAACAATATAACGCTGCGGTCTGTAAGAAGAGCTGGGTATGCTTCCAACAAAACGTCCAAGACTTTCAATGAATCTTCCTGAATTCCCTCACTGATATGAGTCATGGCACTAGAGAGATGGGCACTTACCAAAGGAAAAAATGGAGCAATCTGTTCCGCTCTTATTTTTGAAGCCAAGAACTGCAGCAGGTGAACAGCTGCTCTTCTGACACCAGAATCTTTGTCTGTAAACACAGCTGCCACCTCACTTATTATATTGGAAAGGTGTGCATCAATTACAAATGGATACTGAGACAGGAGGTCTTTGAGTCCAAGAAGTGCATTATGCTTAACCCCAGGACTATAGTGATGCATCTGTGAAAGTAGATCCTAAAAGGAAACAAACATACATACTTGCTATCATTATTATTTGAAGCTCTTTAAACTTCCCCCACCTATTTCCAGCTCATTTTTCTTAAACACTCAAAAAATACTGAATCTTTTCTTATGATGTACTGCTGTCCATAACAGCAAATATGTTCAGAACAAACACAGTATTAGTTTAAAGCACAGCAATGAACAAATCATCAGAATTCAATGACAGAAAAAACAAGATACTATGACTTGTCCTTCAGGTCACTAGATACTCCTCATTCTTAACTTTATGCACAACCCTACTGACTCAAAGAGGGATGACCAAAAGTAAGTCCTCTCACTCTTGTTCTTGAAAGTAGAACTACAAGATGTCAGCCTCAACAACTTTCTTCAGTTTAAGGAGAGAGCTGCAAGAAACAGACAACACAAAGGAAGGAAAACAAATCCGCCCCCCACAAAGAAATACAAGATTCTTCAGAAACATCATTTTAGGAAGTCTGCTTCTTAAAACCCTGCCTTTAAGTTATGATCCAAGGCTTTCAAAAATTTAATGTTAAACCTAGATACTTATATCAATGTGCCACTGGTTTTTCATACTGATAAAAACCTTTCTCCTGGATTACATGCTGGTCCAACAAACTGAGTTGTTAAATTCATGGGTCAGATTATTGTCAAGGACAACGAGGCTGTATTCAGATACCCTGCTGGAGTTTTTTTAATTTTTTAAAAATAAGTATTTTTCCTAAACTCTGATAAACATAGTAAACCCTGATAAATGATATGTAATTTTCTGTAATTTCAGAATGCAATGTCACACTATACCTTGATGTTAAGCTTTCTATTTTGTGTAGGAAGCACTCCATCTTCTTTAAGCTGCTCCGGAATTTGTATGGCCTTTGTTTTGAAGGTAGTATCAGTTGCATTCTCTAGTTTAGGCTTTTTTTTCCCAACTTTAAACTTCACTTTCTGGAAATCTTCCTGATGTTTCCTTTTTTTAGTCATTCTGATTCTCTGCAAAAAGATATTCATAATTTTAATTTGATAAAATACACAACAAAAACAACTTTCCCACCAAAGAGCGGTAACTTCCTAACAAAGGCTATTGTTTTTATTCTTTTTCCTATGCATAAACTAGTGTTCACTTCTGAGACAAGACGCCAGACTAAACAGTCATGCAGACTGATTCCATGCAGCTGTTCTTCCAGTGTCCTGAAAACATTCTGCTGCTCCTTTGGCTGTCTTTGCTTTGAGAACCACTTTATTGAAAAACATCACCAAAATATCTGCCACATCACCTGCCACTGCTTTACTGGATTTAAGTTGAAGATTTTGGTTTTCTAAAAAAAAGTTCCTGCCAACAAAGCAATTTTTTACATAATTGATTCTTGTCAAGGCAAGGATCTCAGCGAACTGTTTCATTTCATTTGAACACTGTGTACCAAGTCCATCACTAACGGCGCAGACTGCACAGGTACAATCATGACTTTAAATCACGCCTTCACCAGTAACAGCAGGACACAAACCTACGAAAACTTCCACTATACACTGAAAAACCCAATGCATTTAAAAAATTATAACTAGAAGCAGGGAGAGTGAGGGAAGAGGTTAAATGGGCACACATAAAGAGACTGGGAAACAAAGTCGTATTTAATAAGGCATAAGAAATAAGGTAGTCTGAGTCACTACACTTTTAAGTTGTACAGACATACTAGAATGGAGGCACAATAACCAAAGCAAATTAAAACCCACATAAGTTTCTAAATGGCTTTTTGGCTTTGATACTGAAGTACTCTTATTTCTACCAGGTTAAAAAAAAAAATCAACACGCAAAAAAAACCCCAACAAACACTACCCCACAGGTTCCTTTATTTAATCTTCTAAAATAAAAAAAAACCTAGCAAAAAAACCCCCCACTCCAAACCAAAACCCCCAACAACACAGCTGACCAAACCCAGAAATTTCAAAATTACATATCCAAGCAATGATTCTTTTCTGGTGGATGTGATCATTATTCATTCTAGAATTCTAGAAAACAGAAATCTATAGCTGGTTTTCCCAGTGGACTTCAAGTTGAAATTTGTGCTGTACTAGAGTACTTCATATATACATCATCAGGATAATAAGTCAAGAATGTTTTAAATTAAACTGTCATTTTCTATTCTTTTAAAACAATTTAAACAACTGGTTACACAAACATTTGACTACAACTTAATTTCTGCTTTTCGTATGCTATCTTAAAAAGTTATATGTAAGACCACTTTAACTAAAGTACAAATTTAGCATAAGTAACCTATCAACTCAAAAAGCTTTTAAGAAACTTAGGGTTTGGTGCCGAAATAAAAGGGTCCTTTAGTGTCCCAACTATAACAATCATGGTTTTAGAAGTTTTTGATTTTTACCACATGCAACTTTTAGGAAAGAATTACGGGATTTTTCACTACTTGATGTATAGAAATAGCTAGAAGCTTTTGACATAAATGTTATTTTCACTTACAAGGCCTGTTTTAATGGAGATATCTAGGAAGCCTCACTCTACAAGATGAAATGTTTGGCTCCCAATTAGCATTAATAACTTCACAATACAGGTGTGCAACACCTGAACAAAGTCAATTAAGTTCTTTCAAAGGATGAGGATTCTAAAATATACTTTCTTCTACTAAAACAAAGCAGCACAGTTTATCTTGCAATACATATTCTGGAAATAAACTGGTAATCTAAGCCCATTCATTTACAATTCATATGTAATATACTAAATAAAGAGATAAAACAGTTACAAAACTAAAGCCACGCAACCACCCTGTGGGAAGACATCAGGAAAAATTGTACACAACTGATGAAACTATGTCAATATTTTACTGAAACAACTGTTGCTTTTTACTTCAACCCTATCTCATGAGAAGTGATCACGGAACCAGGGCCTGTTTAGTCTGGAGAAGACTGAGAGGAGATCTCATTAGTGCATAGAAATACCTCCAAGGCAGATGCCTAGAAGACAGTGCCAGGCTCTTTTCAGTGATGCTCAGTGCCATAAACTAAACCACAAGAAATTTCACCTCAACATTAAGGAGAACTTCTTTACATTGAGAGTGGCAGAGCACTAGAACAGGCTCCCCAGGGAGGTGGTGGAGTTTCCCTCTCTGAAGACATTCCAAACCCACCTGAGCATGTTCCTGTGCAACCTGCTCTAGGTGATTCTACCTTGGCAGGGGGTTTGGACTAGATGCTCCAGAGGTCCATTCCAACCCTAACTAATCTGTGATTCTGTGTATTTTCACTTGGCCCACCTCCAATGGGACTGACCTGAGTGCTCCTAATAGCTTATGCACTAACGTGGTTTTTACAAACTAGAACATTAAAACACCCTCAAATCGATGCACACTTCCTTTAACATAAAGCTGCGCATGGCGCTTTTTAGAAGCCACTTCAGGTGTCACTCAGAGAAACAGAGGGGAACCAAAAGGAGCAGCTGTTTCACCTGTTATTTCACGGTAGTGAAGGCTCTGGAAAAGAGGAGGCTCGGGGCAACCTACAACTCTCTACAACTACCCGAAAGGAGGTTGTAGCCAAGTGGCGGTTCAACCCCTTGTCCCAGGTAACCAGGGATAAGACGACAGGACAGAGTAAAAAGCTGCGCCTGGGGAGTTTACGGTGGACATCAGGAGGAATTTCTTCACAGAAAGGATGACGAGACATTGGAGTGGGCTGCCCAGAGACGGGGTGGAGTCACTGTCTCTGGAGGGGTTTAAGGAAAGACTGGACGTGATGTGCCGTGGTGGTGTTCAGTCACAGGTTGGACTCGATGGTCTCAGAGGTCTTTTCCAAGCTAATTGATTCTGTAATTACCTCCTCGCAGCTCTGAGGCCGTATCCTTAGGGAACCTCACTACCTTGCTCAAGCAATCAGGAAAATCCTGAGAAACCCGAAGGCAAGGCACACGCCCTAACTAAAACTCCTCTGACCCGATACGGAATTCCCCCCGGGCGAGCTGTCTCCCCGCGCAGGGCAGCAGTACTTACTGGCGGTCACCTCCCCGCGGCTCCCGCGCCGGCAGCGCATCCCCCGCCGCCGCCGCCTGGACCGCACCGCGCCGCCCGGCCCGCGCCGCGCACGCCGCACCCGAGCGCCGGCTGCTCCCGCCGGTCTAGGCAGGCAC
>VZRE01016158.1:0-19444 GCA_013396775.1 Cephalopterus ornatus | reverse complement strand
TGCCTCCAGCGCGCGCCCCCCGCGCCCCCGCCCCCCTCCCCCGGCGCGGGAAGGAGCCGCGCGCTTCCGCCGCAGCCGCGCGCGCTGGCGCCACCTGGAGGCGGGGCGGTCCCGCGGGATCCCGGGCGGGCAACCCCGCGCTCAGGGAACGCACCGCGGTGCACGGCTTGGGTTTTTGGTATACGGCTCTGGAAGAGGAGTGGCGGGGGGCCGGCCGCGGTNTTGTGAAGGGCAGTGATCTCTTCTCTGGTGACCAGTGAGAGGACCCGAGGGAATGGCCTGAAGCTGCGTGAGGGGAGGTTTAGGGTCGATATCAGGAATAGGTTCTTCACCCAGAGGGTGGTTGGGCACTGGAACAGGCTCCCCAGGGTCACAGCACCAATCCTGACAGAGTCCAAGAAGCATTTGGATGATAGTCTCTCGGGCACATGGCATGATTCTTGGGGATGGTCCTGTGCAGGGCCAGGAGTTGGACTGGATGATCCACGTGGGTCCCTTCCAACTCGGCATGTTCTGTGATTCTGTGAAGATGTGTTTCCTTGCCATGAAGCAGGGTACACTACAGGAGGCAACAATAACCAGTACTGAGAGAAGCGCAGGTCCTGTGAGGAACTGCTGAGGGAATTGGAGTTGTTCAGCCTGGAGAAAAGGAGGCTTAGCGGGGACCTTATCACTCTCTACAACTACCTGAAAGGAGGTTGTAGGCAGGTGGGGTTGGTCTCTTCTCCCAGTCAATAGGACAGCGGGACGTAGTCTTAAGCTGTGCCAGGGGAGGTTTAGGTTTTAGACATCAAGAGGAATTTCTTCACAGAAAAGGGTGATTAGACGTTGGAATAAAATGCCACTGTCCAGGGAGGTGGTGGGGTCACCGTCCCTGGAGGTGTTTAAGGAAAGACTGGACGTGGCACTTAGTGCCATGGTCTAGTTGACATGCCGGTGTTTAGTCATAGGTTGGACTTGATGATCTCAGAGGTCTTTTCCAACTTAAATGATTCTGTGATTCTTTTGGCGAAGGCATTCCAGAGACAGCATTAGTATTTGAGGCTTCACACTTACGCCACCAGGCACACTACGCAATTTGTACACTCATACCTCGATGAAATTTGCTGCTCCAAAGGGGTAATGAATTCCCAAGTTAGAAGGAGACTCAGGAAGCAACACAAGAGGAGGATGTTTCCATACCTGCCTAGAACAGATATCATCACAATTCACACCAGACAGTAACTCTGCAGTTGCATGCTTTAAACTTTTCATTTCCTGTCAGTTGACCTGTGAACACTCTTCTCCTTTCCCCTTTATACCTTCTGTGAGGAGTAAGAGTTCTGCACTTTTTCTGTTAAAAATCACTTCCTCAAAGCTCTCTAGTCTCTGAGTAAAATGTGTAAAACCAAGGTGAAGCTTACAGAAAAATTAATTTTCTCTTGGTTTAATTTTTCTTGCTACTGCTTAACTTTTAACTCCATTAATTCTCCCATGACTCCAGATGTCTGCCTTGCTGTGACTGTGAGAACCCAAAATTTATAATATTAAATACAGTCAATTTATAACATTAAATACAGTCAACAGCAATGTTTAAGCATCATCAGTAAAGATAATGCATTTTTTCCTTACTTTGCAATACTGGTGCAAGTAAAACATTAAAATCTGGTTTGGAACGAACAGTTTTCCATTAGTATAAGAATATACCAAGCCATCACAAAAGGAGGCAGACACAAGAACAAAATAATGCTAAGTTTTTTCAGCGTCTATTTGCACCAGGAAAAAAAAGCAAGGAAAATAATTATACAGCTGAATAGACTCTGTTAGACGGTGCTCTCTAAAAACATTTCCAGAACCATACCCTTCATGACTTGCACAGTTCAGGTTTCTCAGCTGTCTTTGAGAAGTACAGCAGCACCCTGCAACACACCATTCAAACCATTTTATATCACTGTGCTACAGTTTCAGGGGTCTTTTCTTTTTCAGCCTGCACCCAAGAAAAAACTCACCTCAAATTAACTTAATTTTAACTTTATTTCCACTAGGAATGATTCCACAGTAAGAGGAAAAAGAAGCTGTCCCAGAGATGGCCCTTTACGACAGCTGAACATTCTGATTTCATTATTTTAATTCACATAATGTTCTGCACTTTGAAAACAAACAGAAAAAGATGTTTCTAGTTTTACTTTCAGAATTCAGAATTTGAACATCAAGGTGATCAAGTTCACCTTAATTAAGAAGGCATTAATACTGTCCCTAGACATAGAGAGTAAATGAACTGTAAGAACTCTGATTCCATCTCTTCTTCTGACAAGAACATATTTAGTTGCATTCCAGAAATTCTTCACAGTTTCTTTAAAACAGTGGTTTGTGTTTTAATTTCTTTGTCAGTGAACCGTTTTCCTTCCTGTGTCTGTTCAGAGAATAAAATTAATAAATTTTGTTGCTGCTTTCTTTGTTACCTTAGTTTTATTGCATCTTGAATTCCATGACAGGAAGATGTGAAACCATCAGGATGAGGATTCTCAATTCCATCCAGATCTCCAAAAAACTGTAAGTTAACATTAAAAGGTTCATTTACCATCTGGCCCCAGCATGTCTATATTATACCAGCATTTGGCTGCAAAGCTGAAGAGCTTTAATTAGAACCACTGAATGCTACCCAACATCGCAAGCAGGAAGCAAATTTTAATTACACAATTTAACTTTAAAAAAATTTTTTTTTTTCTCAAACACACTAATTTATAGCCATCCAAAACCTTTTTTCACCATCCTACAAAAGTAGAAGCCATTAATACGTTCAGTCAAAACCACTAGTACTTTAGTTTCAAAAAAGCTCACATTAAGAGCCTGAAGGACAGAGTAACCCAACTTTCATTTCCTTCTCCTACTGGGAGATCAAAAGAAGACAATAGATACTTTTGCTGCCACATCAGTGCCTCTTAACCAGAGTCTAGATAGATCTCTTGGGACATATTCATGAAGTTTCAAGCATAGCCAACTTCTTTTGACTTTGTTAAAGCTTCCAGGTTTTATCTAGGCTCCCTAAATTTGCTATAATCCAGGCACTTCTCAACTCAGAACTAGACTGACAGCACTGATTTTTGATTATTATTTTTAATCTTTATTTAAAAAAAATTTTCATAACCCTTATAGGGAAGAGGGATTTTGTTTACAGAAGATTTTGAGGCCCAGCAGCCACAGGGAATAACTTCCAAGTATTTGTTGTAGGATTAATTCATACTGCTGATTGCAGTAGTTCATTCTGCTTGATAACTCCTTGTAAAAGAACAAACAATAAGAAAGGATCAGACTCTCAATGTACTTGATGTATTTAATGATACTGAAAAACACAAGTTACCCATTTTAAAACTATATTTTACATGGAAAGAAAGAACATAAGCTTTACAACCTTTCCATAATACAGAAATTTCAGCTACATGGAGAAATAAATAACAAGAATCTCAAAACCAAGTTATTAACTTAATTAAAATAGCACTGTAGAAAACCTACACATAATAAAATCAACTCTGTTAAGCTCTCATTAAGTAAAACAACAAACTTACAGAAAGTAAACATTGCTATATTAACTCTGTTAATCACCATGTCACTGTGTGCTGCCGTTGCTTGGCCTCCTCAAAGTTCCACTTTCAGCCAGGATCCTTACAACATTCGGAATATCAATTCCTTAGTTAAAGGCAAAAAAACAAACAAAACGAGAAAATAAGTGATTTTATTATAAAATTCATTTAAAACCACAATTTATATGGAAGCATTTAGATGCTGAGGTGAGTTTGGATCCTTCCTTATTAAATGAAAAATACCATAACTGTTAACAACCAGAATGTGCCTGGAAACTGTTAACTGTATATTGCTATGAACAGCTGTACTGATTCAGTTAAAGTCTGTCTTCCCCTTTACCTCAACTTTGAAAGATCTGCAGCTGATAATCAGGAAACCATGACCAGAAGTGCTTGATTTTATCCCTGTAACAGTAAGTTAAAGTGTCTTCCTCTGAACACAAGCAAAAAGGCCATGTTGCTTTGATGAAACCAATGCCCGTGACTTCAGGAGGGTGCGAGGAGAAGTAGAAGAAACGTGGGGTTTGTTCAAGTGGCAATAGTAAACATTCAGCACCCATAACCAAATACTAAGGGAAGAGTAAAAGCAGGACAATTGTGCTTGACGCTTGGCGGGGTGTGGGAATGCCATGTTCTCCTCATCTCAGATCCTCATCAGCTCAGGAAACTTTCTGAGGAAAGCCTGATATGGTAAACTTTTCAGTAGTGCTCTCTTCCAAACACTTGCCCGGTCTGGGCCAGACAGTGAAAACCAGGAAACATGTAACATTTTTGTATCCACAGTATGCTTTTGCTAGGAGTTCCGTAGATCATCCACTTACTACTGCATTAAGAACCATCTCTTCTTGTCCATGCTGGACTCCCACACCAAGTTTATATAGGAAAGAACAGAATCCTGTCTGTCATCTCCATCCACTCATGATTTTACAAATCTCTGTTACAGTATCTTACTCATCTCTTTACCAGGCCAAAAAGAGCCATAGCTTTCTATTGCATCTACTTATATGGAAGATATTTCCATATTTTATCGCTGTCTCTAAACCTTTTGCAGCAGTGAAGTCCTTTATCTGAAATAAGGGAAACCCTTTGCGCTGTGCCAGATACAGCCAAAGCACGAGTTTATGCAACAGCAAAATTACTTCCCCCATCTTTATTTCCATCTTTCCTTAATTCTCTGTATTCAGCATATTCCTCTGACTGACAAGTTGGTACTTCCACTGATCCGATGAGGAGCTTTTCAAATTTTTCAGGTCAACCAACACTTTTAACTGGTTCAAATTTGACAAAATTTTGTCATCCAGGCACTCGTCCCTTTTTCCAAGTCATTTGTAAAAATACGAAACAGCACAGGTCCACGATTCTCTTCTGGAACCTCTTTTCATTGTAAAAGATAGTTGCCCATTTGCTATCTCTTTATTATTTAAACAATACAAGGATTTTCCTCTTTTCCCACAGCCAGTTAGTTCCCTGAAAAGCCTCTGATCAGAGTCAAAAGCTTCTTGGAATTCTAAACAGACTACGTGAACTGGATCACTTTTATCTGACTCCTTTGCTGACCCCTTTCAAACAACTCCAGAAAGTCTGTAAGCAGGCTTTTCTTATGACAAAAACCATATTTATTCCCCACCAGCCACTCTAAGCAGATCACATTTGTCCAGGTGTCCACTAATCCCTACCTTGTTTTTCTAAACATTTTCTATTCATCTGTTCAATAGAAGCTGACACTTTCAAGAATCACCCGGAACCCTGTACCGGCTTTGTCTGGGATGGATTTAACTTTCTTCATATCAGCCTGTATGGTGTTGTGCTTTGGATTTTTGGCCAAAACAGTGTTGATAACATACCCTTACCCTGGCTATTGCAAAGGCTGCTTGTACAACGTCAAGGCTTTCTCTCTTTCTCACTCTGCACTCCTCCAGTGATTTGTCTAGGAATTGGAAAAAGACTGGTAAGGGCACAGCTGGGAAAACTGACCCAAACTGGCCAAAGGGATTCATCATGCTCAGCAATAAAACCTGGGCAGGCAAGGAGGTTGGGTTGGCTACCAAGGTGGCTGTTGGTCAGAGACTGGCTTGGCATCGGTGTGCTTGTGGAAAGTGCCGAGTGATTGTCTTTGCATCACTTGTTCCCTCCTACACTTGCCCTTCGTTAAACTGTTGTTATCATGACCCACGAGTTTTCTCACTTTTGTTCCCCCTGTTCTCTTCCCTGTTCTGCTGCAGGGAGCTGGTGGGGGAGAGTGAGCAAGCAGCTGTGTTCAACACACAAAAAAATACCCTATAAAAAAACCAAAACCACAAAAGAGAACCGTATTTGCCACCCACAAATTCTCAGGTTCCAAAGGAAGATTTATGGGAGAAATCACTACCACCAGTAACTTAACATTTTGTTCTGGAGGAGAAGAGTTCTAATAGTTTGCTACTTCCATGGTTTTATGCTGTCAATTTGTTCCAGAACTTCCATTCCAAATGGGTACTCTGCTGAGTTGTGTGCACACACACACATGCCCCATGAGTGGTTATGGCACGGACTGCAGTCTCTCCAGTTCCTTCCACACAGTGAGCACTCAGGCAAAGAATACCTCAAGCTTCCCTACAATGTACTCATCTTCAGTGTTCTTTTTTTAACTTTTATGACTCTAAACACACTCTGAAAAGCTCAAAAATGTACATGGGAAACTTCTGAAAAAATGGTAGTAGTTGACTGAAGATATGGGAAGGTTTAATAGGTGACACTTTTCAGAAACTTGTAGGCAAAAGAAAGACTACTCGTCTCTGATTCACTGTCACTTCTATGTTACTGTGCAAATACGGTTCCTTCAAGAACTGTTAAAGTTTTCACTGTGAGTAAAAATTTCTTTGCTGTTGGTATTCACAAAACCAGCATTTCCCCACTTATAGCACAGGCAAACGATTCTGCTTTTTTCTAATAACAATATGCTTTGTTTTAGTTTACTGTCTCTCACCATGCAAATATTACTATGGAAAAATGAGAAAAGCATTTTCAAAAAATTTAGCAATTGATGATGCCCTTACGGGAAGGCAATCATTTTGAATTACCATTCCTAAACTGGAACCTGCAAAAATTAAAGGGGGGAAAAAAAAAGAAGTCTCTTCAGCCCTCCTTAATACCTCAAAGTTCTTTAACCCATATAAGTCCTTACTATTTCACAGAGCTAACAAAATAAGTTATGTATATTTTTATATAAATTTTGGTGTGTGTATGCATGCATATGTGAATTACCTCTGAAAGCTGGATTTGCTGCTGCTATTTTGTGTAGAGTAGCAGTAACTTCCTCAACATTCATATTTCTCACACTGTTCAAAAATTCAGTCGTGACGTTGTTCTCGTATGCTGTGTCTGAGGAGCCAGTTGAAAAGTTTTGGGGTTCATCTTCTCCATTTACTGATAAGGACTGCTTAGCTGATCGGCTGCTTGCATAGTCTTAAAGAAGAGAAATACTGTTTTTCAGTAAGAGAAGACTCTGAAGAGACTTCATTATGTGTTTCTCTAAATAGGGCTTTTCAAAACAAGCGTTTCCAGTCCAGCACAGCAGCACTGCTGGTAAGGTTCACATCTGACTGCTACATCCTCAAACAACCAAGAGTCAGGAATGCTTTCCATTTATGGAAAATCCTGAGTGGGGAGGTAGGTGAAAGCTATTTGCATTATGCTTACAAAAAGGTAGTAAAAGTTTCAAATCTCATCTGTTTTAAGTCACTGATTTTTGTCATTAGCATTGTATTACTTGAGGTTTTCAAAAGCCAAACTTCCTAGAAAAAACAGAAAACTGACATAACACAGAAAAAATCATACAAAATTACTTCACTAGTATTTTGGGTATCTTGCCTTTCCAAGCATATGATTGTAATTCCTATGTTTGAGAAAAATAGCCATTTGTTTATATCAGAGGGAACTGACCTCAGAGAAATCCAGGATTCTTTGAAAAAATTAATCAGAGTACCGAGGCCAAGTAGCTGCAGTATTCAGGTATTAAATAGAATTATCCGTCCTATACAACACAACTTTCTTTCCACTAACCTTTCAATTTGACTAGATCTGCAGTAAGCATCTTCTCCAACAAAAAGGAAAAGAAATATTGGGAGAGGAGGAAAAAAAAGCCAGAGAAACTTTGAAAGTGTCCTTAGAAACAGTTGCCTCTGAACAGAAGAAAGTCAGAGTTGACACTAACTCAATTTCTCCCCAAATCCTACAGTTAAGTAGGATCAATGTTTTTTTAATAGTCTTCCCTTTCTAATATTTGTAGAGGATGGGAAAAAAAACACCCCAAAACTATTAATTTATGCTACTTGACTCTGGCTTTATTCTGCCTTTAAACTCTGCTTCTAGAGAAGCAGGAAAAAAAGGTTCATGTTACGCAAGGTTCAGTGTCAAGATAAAAGCACATTAAAGATTGCAAGGCTGACATTACCAGTATCAGAGTCACTAACATCTGCTGAAGTTGGGTCAGACTGTTCTGTGGAACATTCCAATGCTGCTTCTCTATTATATTCAGCATCTAAGAGGTCCTATGAGTTTGGAAAAAAAAAAAATGTTTTCAGAATGTCATCTAGACAACCTCTTGAAATGATGAACTACTATATTTTTTAATGATCACAAACCAAGGAAAAGACCAGTATTTCTACTACCCAATCTGAAAAATCAAGTATTTCTTTGAAAATCATAGGGCTGATAATGGACTTCGGTGTATATACTGCCCATGGTATCTCTCTACATCAGAAAAAGCTCTATATTAGGCAATGAAGTGATACTTATTGAGCCTAGTTCTTAACCTGTTAGGTCTAAAAAGATAGCATTTTCTACTCAAAAGATTTAGTTGAAAAATTACCAGTTGAAACATCACAGTTTAGAATACTAACAAAGCCTAATGTGGGAGAACATTTTGGTTTTCTACAACTAGTGAGTTAAAACTTATTTCAGTGAGAACTTGATTGTTTTGTAACATGTCATAACTCAGTCAAAAATAATACCAGAGAGGGGAAAAACTGGGTTTCTAATAGTGGAAGAAGAAGTTAAAGAGAACGGTCCAAAGAGTAGGGCCAAAAGTTGCGTAAGAAAGAAAATTGATGTCAATGATGCTTGAGTACGTGGTGAATAAAGTGAAGGCTAGGAACAGAAACAGGATACAGAACAAGACTGTCTTTCTCAGAGGTGAGAAAAGCTTAAGTTAAAAGGGGCAAAAGTAGCAGAAAAACTTAGATGTAAGGAAAAGCATGGGGAAATAAGAGACAAGATGATTTTTAGTTTCTATTAAAATCAAGAAAAGTGCAAACACCTTTGAACATAAATTAAGACTCCTCAGCAGAAAAGCTAAAATTTTATACTATCATCACTACAAAAATTTGCATATTCAATAGACAAAACTTACAATACGGTCTCCACAGCCATTCTGTTTCATTGAACTATCTATAATAATAAAAATTCATAATCACAGGAATCAACAAATTTGTAGAACAAAATCAAAACAAAATCTGCATTACTTTGTTTGATGCACTCTGCTGACGATATTCCACCAGTGCATCCGTAAGAGTCTGTGTAACTTTCAGAATAAATGAAGCGTCATCTTCATTCAGTATCTCAAAACTTTGCTAGGGGAAAAAGAAGAAATAAAACAACATACAATAAAACATTTTCCCTCTGAAAGACTGAAGGATCACAATTTATAAGCAAATCTGCAGGAACCTCATTTTCTTTATGTCTCTATCCTTCAGTCAGACATGGCTAAAATTATAAAGCAAATACAGTTTTTATTTTTAATCCCATAAATTGGGGGTAGGGAAGTGAAATGAAAGAGAATCCTAACAGAAGGAAGCTGCAGCTACCCAATGCAATCCTTTGAAAAGGAACAACCCAGGAATACGCCTGGAAATATATAGAAGATAATGCCTTTCTATAAGTATTTTGATCTCTTGCCAAGATACCTGGATACAAATGAATGTGTACACACTCCCTGAGGCAATATAGTCATAAGCCATTTCTCTAGAAAGTAGCAATAAGCCAGAATGCTACTGAATTTAAAAATACATGCTGCCTTGCCTTACACCAACCTTCTTCTTCCCCAAAAGCCTAAGGAAAAAGCAGTCTTGAAGCCATGAAGCTCTAGTAGGGGAGCAAGTTCTAGCACCAACAACCCTCACATAGAAGGCTACATGTGTCATCCTCTTTTCAGTTCTGTTGAAAACACTTGCATTGGGCACAATGTAACAGAAGTCCAGGTCTGCCCTAGCAATCCAGTTTTCTGCACACTCCAAATAATGGAAAAAAGTAATAAAAACCTAGCATTAAGTGTGTATGTGACAGTATAACAGGGGTTATATTTTTAACACTAACAGTATTTATCTCTCCTCGTTTACACAAGTTATATTTAATGAAAATCTTGTCAAAAGCTAGGTGGAAAAAGAAGATTAAATTTCGGCAATTATACCTTTGCTGAGGTAATACAAGAAATATGATTATTTTAATGACAAATCTCAGCATACTATTTTCATAGTATGCTAACTATACTGATTTTCACAATTAAAAAACTATACAATAATTATTAAATAGCTTTTCACAATATGAACAGCAAGTCCAAAAAGAGTCTAAAAAGACCACTTGCATCTTTTTTGTATCCACCACATCAGAAACCTTTTGAATCCAACAGCAATAGAAACATATAATGCAGTGTATCACCGTAGATGCTAATATTAAACAATTTCCAAATAAACTTTCCAAAACAGAACATCATTCCAATCACATTCCCAACAGTCCTCTTATTCTTGGAGGACAATCATACTAAAAAAGAATATACCTCAAAACAAATTCAAGTTTTATTAACAAGGTGCAACCTTTACACCTAATAATTCCCCATTGAAAAAAAGAGGAAAAAAGATTTTATGATAGTCAGTAGTGGTTAAATTACCATGCAGGAGCTCAGTCACAGCAACTACCAGTAAATATTTTCTTACTTTGTCACTGGTGCTTTTATTAAAATCACCATTTCTGTACGCAAGACCTGAATGTTGCTGATACAGCTAACAACGGGCAACGCTAGTTTTCCACTGTTATTCATTGTATCACTGCTGTGAATGTGTCCATAATACATATTTTCAACAACTGAACAGAATTCTGGTGTTCTGCCAGTTACTTTACAGAGAGAGGGAACAGGCAGGTTTTTGTAGTTTATGGGGTTTTGGGGAGGGGAGGGTTTGGTTTAAATATACAACTTGCACTTTATTTCTTAAAAATTGCTTTTTTCCTTTTTGCATATTTCATATATTTATCTTCATTCTGCTTTCTTCTATTATTGAATTACATCTTTCCAAATTCCTCATTTTAAAGTCATAGACCAGTTATGAAAAATAGGAGAAAAAAATTAAAAAAGCCATTTTACTTAAGCATGTAGTTAAGGAGTGAAGTTAAGCCACAGTTGAGAAAAATTTATTAATTTTCATTAAGGCAAATCATGCCTCTGAAAGCAAACCAGTACTTTGGCAAAAACTATGTCTAGAAACTTGAGAATGAATAGATATATTAAAAATTCAGTGACATTCATTTTATTCTGAATCCTGCCTTCTGACGAAATATGTCGTTGGATTACCAGACTGCCTAAATTTTAGATTTAGCAGATCAGTGATTTTATTTTTTTTTCCCCAAAATTACATTGCAAGGTAAGATTTAACACTCACCAAATAACCCAGAAGTTCTTCTTGACTAGTGAATTCTTCAGGATTTGCTGTAAGTTCTTGCTGTTTAACATAAAAAAAGTCCAGAGGTCTATTATGTGCAATAAATGTAATTCAACAGCAACAATTATGGTTACTCTAAAATTCTTGCTCTAATTGTTTGTGCTTTTATGGAATGCGTACATAGTTTTTCATAACAAAGTAGGGAAAAGCCTGTTGTTAATAGTTTTGCCTTAATAACTTGTAGCTAATTTATTGTCAATAATATTGTTAATTTGAATAAGCAAGCAGCACTGCCAATCATACATTAAAGTAACTATTTCCCAATTACTTGAAAACTGGAGCATCCTATTAACGGAAAAGTATTCACCTCAACTCCCTTGTTTTCTTCCTGTGCTTGTTTACTGGTCTCACACCTTAAAATAGAATAAAAAAAACATTCAGTTGATTGATCCATTAAAAATGTGTAGCCAGCCAATAGTTGTTAGCCAATAGCCAATAATCAGTTTAAATTCCTGACACACTACTACTACAGTAGTTCTAGCACACTCTAAAAGAAAGGTCACATATTATTTCCTTAGAGAAATCCCAGTGGTCCCAGATACCATCATAAAAATTACTTATGTGGTTTTGCTTTCTTTTTTTTTTTTAGTGTGATTTTCTAGCACATAAGTTTGAAAGCCAGAGTTAATAAAAAAGTTTGACATCGGTAGTAATAGCTGTAAGACTTCTGTGCATATTGCAGAAAGACAAGGCTCCTAATTACAGTATGATTTTTATCAGCACTTCACAAACTTGCCTGTACAACAATTCATCTATAAAAAGAAGTGCTTTACAATATAGCCCCACAAATACTGGATAAATGTTACTAACTCATATTTGTGCTGTTCTGCAATTACAACTACTGTAGATACATTCCACCTATTTGTGAGCTCAGGAACCAGGTTTGAGGGTGGCTGAGTGTTTCTTAAATGAACCAAAAACACATGACTGCCAAGCCTAAGCACTCTTCTTTCTTGAAATCTTTCTTAGGAATAAAAATGTACTAAAAACAGATGATAATAAAATAATTTCCGCCTTCAGATGACTGTTTGTTCAGAACTTAACTGCAAAGAAATAAGGAGTCATTGAAATTCTCAGAAGATATTGCAGAATCTCTAAGTGGAAGCATCATTTGACAGCTTGCTGTGAAAGAGAATCTGATCTTATTCCTTTTAAGAAACTATATATTGAGTTCACATCTCTCAGTAGTCTCACAAAAATAAACAGTAAAGGAACAAGCTGAAATCCTAATTTAGTAACTAACTTCCAAATCAGTCTTTCACTGAAACACCTGGCTGCTCGTAGTTACCCAGGATCTATCTGAAATAGATTAAAAGAATAACACTGAGTGATTTTCCAAAGGATGCTGTTCTTAAAATTTAAATACAGGACTGCACAGTGAGGACCAGTATTGGGTAGAAATAGACAGCGGTATTTCCAGATGTGGATAGCTGAGCTTTTATTAGTTCCCTATTTTTAAAGTTGTCACAAACTAGAGTACTTTCCAGATTGAGAACTGTTAAACTTATTTGAAAGCCAGATAAATAAACACAAAGATTCATAAACCTGGACTTGAATCTCATTTCAATTGATCCTTTTCCATAATGCTTACACTAGAAGGAGGCAAAAGTTCTTCAAAAATATATTTCAGGAACAACATTTTACTGGGTAACAGTCAACAAGACAAAGGTGTTAGCCCTCCATGTCTGGGGGAGATATTACTGGTTTAAAGTTAAAAAAAAAAAAAAAATCCAAGAGACCATCTTTAAGAGCAAAACCAAAGAACTAATTGTCGGAACAGAAATCTTCTGTTTGGGTTGATGCATGTATATCCCTTATTGGATGCTTTCCTGTGGTTCCTGCTGTTACACAAAGATGACTGGTGTTGGAGATACCCTCCTCACACAAAGGCTGATAGTTCAAACTGAACTCACAATACTGTTATTACTAAGATGCTTACAAGCAGCAAGCACAGTTTCACCACTTTAGAACACAATACTTCTTATTGTCCCTCCACGAAATCTTTTGTAAAGATGAACCCCTGTTGTTAAGAGCTATTTACCTTTCCCTTCCAAAATCAGTTCATATACCACCCTAATTTTCTGACATAAAGCTGTAACAGAGGTGGCTTTTAAACCATGAGGAAACATTCTTTTTGAATGCTTTGAGCAGCACATGATGATTATACCTTAAGGACAACACAGTTAAATTCAAAACCCAGTTGCATCCAGAGCAAAATGTGAGGTCATCTTACATATACCAGGTTTTCTGTTGATGAGAGAAGTTCACAGCTGAGCACAATTTCAGAAGACAAGGATTTGACTATTATGCAAATTCAATGTAGACA
This sequence comes from Cephalopterus ornatus, assembly GCA_013396775.1. Lineage (NCBI taxonomy): Eukaryota > Metazoa > Chordata > Aves > Passeriformes > Cotingidae > Cephalopterus > Cephalopterus ornatus. Next base: position 5,810 of record VZRE01016158.1, on the reverse strand, counting down.
GTTATCACCTACAACATTTTCCTTTAAGTAAATTTAAAGGGTTTTGGAGGTGGTGGATTTTTTTGTTTACCTTTCTGAGTTGTTGCCTTTGCTGCTTTCAACAGCCTTATTAGGTTCAACCTCCTCATCTGGTTTTGCTTGTTCTTTCTGACTTTTTTCCTTCTCCTCCTGAACATTATTTCCATCTAAAACAACAAAAACAGTATATTAAGTAATGTTTTCCTAATATTTTAATTTAAAAGTACTATTTGTTTAGAATATTTTTTAAAGATAGCATCAATAAAACCTGAAGGTGGAAGTAAGGTATCTTGTGAAGAAATAAAATAAAAATTGAACCTAAAAATCAAAGATTTGTTTCAGTCATGAAGCACAAGTTTGTATTTCTGATCAGAAATATTCTGAATGAGAGCAATTATAATGCAGTTAGACAGAATTTTAACCTCACTTTTGACATTAAATCTACAACCAAGTAGTAGCTTGTGATGTTTCTTTGTTTATATGGTGTTCACTGATTTTTATATTTAATTCTGGCTTTGACTTCAAGACAATAAGCATTAGTCAAATATTTAAGATGTCATTCAAAAAAAAAAAAAGAGAAAATCTCTGCCATCTATTTCCTTTTTATTCTTCTCGTGCTCTCAACAGTCTGGCATGCAGCTGTTCATATTTTTTTTCTTGACATCAAGAAACAGCTTATATGCCCGAAAAGAGTCTGTGCCCACCCTCCAAAATTACGCATAGTAAAAATTTCTAATTGTGAATATTTTCTTGTTTCTGTTCTAAAGTATGCAGCAACTTTAAGTAAAAGAGGACTGTTTTCTTTGCAAACCCGAGTTTATTCTTTCCTCTGCCACAGACCCCAAGCCCATCCACACTCTGTGCAAATTCACCTTCTATAACTCAACAGTGGAAGTTGTATATAGGCACGTACAGAGTAAATAATTAATGGACTGGTGAAAGTTAAAAAAAAACGTAATAAAAAAATAATCTTTCCTCTTACCTTGAATAGGGTCTGGCAGTTTCCCATCTGTATTTTTACCATCTGCTTTTTCCACGTTACTAAGCGACGCATCCACATGCTGAACTTTAGCTTTTGAAGGGCTGTCATCTGCATTAGAATCTAAACAAACATGCTTGAAATGTAGCATAATGGACATTATCTTGATAGAGGAGAGGAGGGTTCTAAAACTGCACTTCAATTTCAACTAGATCTGTTTCTGTGCAACCGTAGTTACAAACACAAAGAATAATTTTATAAGCATTATTATGTGACATAATATTAAATAACGAACTACAAATTAGTAAGAAAGTTTTAAATATTTTATACTCTGGTTATAGTTACATGCACGCATTTCTTAAAATATGTAAATGCTATAAATGCACTGTCACATGCAAAATCAGACACATTAACAAACAGGTTAAAGCCAAGAAATGTAGTTTGAATAGGACTCAACTTATTTCAAACCACTTTCCTAGATTCAAAACTGCTATTTTTCCTCTTCAGAGTATGACACCGCTAATCTAAATAATCTCATTACTTACATTGAGCTATTTTAAGATACCATTTACATACTGATATACCTTAAAATTAAGTACATTAGTTTAATTCAAATCTTTATTTTTCATCCAGGTCTAAGAATGAGAGTTTTGTAGCAATTTTAAGCCATTTCCTAAAGTGGCATGCAACTGTACTGTCTGTCCATCATTGTACTACAATGAGTTTCAAAAGATTAAACTGAGTGGGGAGCTCTCACAGATACCACATTCCTACAACTTTGTGAGTATCAATGGCTAGTAAAACAAAAAGTTTTCTTCCACAGATAACATCTATAGCTATGCCTTCAGAATTCTGTATTGCAGATTAAATGCACGCATAGAGCTCCAACCTGCTCCTTTTGCCCAATTCACCAAAATGCTGCTGAGTAGCTGGCAGTGCAGAGACTACATTAGTTACCAGACAAAAAGAAATCATAGGTAAAGGACCCTGAGAAGTGAGGGGGACTGGAATGGAAAACTGGAGGGAGAACAAAGGCATGTAAAACAGTTCTCTCCAGTTATGGGGACAATAAAAGAACTTCTTCATCCATCAGAATTGCAATATAAACTGTCCAAAATACAGCTTAAAACATAAAAGTATACAATTGCTAACCAAATATTTCAATTTGTCCTTAAATCAAGCTGATTTAGATCAAAGGAGTTTAACCAAATTAGAAATGGACAACTTACATCCCACTGAGCACACTTACATTCTTGCCATCTCCTCCTCATTGTTGGAGCATCTGTAACGACCTAAAAATAAAACCCACTTATGTTAGTTATTCTGTGGTTAAAGTTATTCCATAGGTTTTCCATCAGAGTTGATTTTTTTTAAAGAACATATAACCAGTAGTGTAAAACACATATGTGTAAATCCCTTAATGGATATGCTAAAAAGCAGTAAGTTAGTTACCCGAACACTTGTTTACCACAATTAAATTTCTGTTGGATCTTAAAAAAAAAAATTTTAAAAAAATCAAACAGCTGGTTTCAGAAGATATAGCAGTAAAATTAAACCAAGTTATACATGCTCTGTTTAAAAGTTCCTTAAATCAAGAATGGATTTGCTATGGATGTAATGAGACTACCAAGAAAAACAGAAAGGTCTACAAAACATAGATGGTACTGATTATTTCTATATCCATGGACATAAATCTCAAGTAAAAGAAACAGTCTTGAGTCAAGAAGAAATTTAAGTAGGTCAAATGAAAAAGCTGCTGCCGATAGTCAGTTTTGGTTTTCTTTGTAAGCAGAAGTTAAAAAGAAAGATATGCAGACAGAACAGATTTGATAATCTGAAATCTCTCCTTTCTACAGCGTTCATTCTTAGCTTGATCTTCCAATACTCCTGTACTTGTTTTTCTTCAAAAAAGAATAGGATCAGTGCAGGCTCTCATCTTTGAGCCTAGGCCTGATAGTATCACCCAGAAAGAAACACAGGTCTCTTTTCAGATTGGCAGGACACAGCCAGCTTTAACACAGGAACCTTGTGAACTCCACTTTGAAAAGAGACATCTATGCACATTAAGTAGCATTAGCAACGGATCTTGTCAAGAAATACTGCTTATCAAGTGGGATGGCGACAGACATTGGAGGTGATGGAGAAAATAAGTTTAATGTATACCATAAAGAACACTGAGCACCTCAATAAGCTCACCATGAATCAGTGTGGTGAGATACACCTCAAGAGCAATATTATATATACTAATGTGGTGTAAATATCAACAGAAAGCAATATGAAGATACCTTCACATGAACATGCTTCTAAGGGTGCAGCTCCCCAAGAATTGAAGCTTATGGTGTTCCTGAGATCCCATGGCACTGCTTATAATCTCATATCAACCTGCAAATTCCCATACTTGCCTCTGTACTATCAGAAATTTTACCTGGCTCCCCACAGAACTGCCATGAGGTGCTAACAAAGTAGAAACTGAGAAAAATCATAAAGGTAGTTTCCAAGCAAGAGTAAGGCAACTTATTTTACACACACACACACACACAGAGCTGAGAATTGATTATATTAGTATATATATTTTTAATTATTTATGCACTCTAGAATCCTACTTCTATAAACTCAGGTAACATAAGTATTATTTCAAACAAGAGAAATACTTATGATGAGAGTGAGCAATGGGAAATTGTGTCCAGAATAATCCTGGAGGAATTACTAAAGTGACTAAAAGCACCTGTAATAATGGTTAAAACAGCAAGATTTTCCTACCATTCAAAGCAAATCTGCCCACTGTAACAGAAATTACCTTTGTTTATTAAATATGAAGCTTCAGAGAAATGTACCTTTATTTGTTTTCTTCCTTCTTTCTTCTCAATTGTTAATGCAACTTGCCTAACTTTTCTGTTGAGTTCAGAGCCTTTACCCTTAACTTCATCAGATTCTGCTATCTCAGGATAATGTTGTTTCTAGAAAATAAGGAAATGCAAATCCTTAAGTCACACAATGCCTTCCAGATCTAGCACAGTTAATAATCATGGGAGATAAATCAACCTTTACATATACATAGCAGAACTTATTAAAATGATTATGCATAGAATCACAGAATAATTTAAGGGCCTGAAGCCAAATCCCCTGCAAACAGAGATTCTCCTATCCCTCTGGACACCCTGCTCCAGTGCTTGCCTGCCCTCACAGTGAAAAAAACCCTGTATGTCCAGTAGGAAAATCCCCTGTTTGAATTTATTTCCCTGCCAAACAGCTCCATAAAATGTCTGGTTCTTCCTTCTTAATAACCTCCCCTGAGGTGCTGGAGGGCCCTGACACTTTCTTCTCCAGCCTGAATGAAGCCAATTACCCTGAATTATTATATTTTTATAGTATTTAAGAATACAGCAGAGATGCAGTTAACAAGCAGAGGATTCAGAATTGCAGGAAACAGTTCAAGGTAAACAAGCGATACAACAGCTAAGAACATCAAAATTCAGCATGTACATCTGAATTAATGACCAGAAACAGCATGATATTTATGAAAGACATCACTGCAGATTTATCACAGTACACCAAATAACTTTAGCTCTAAAACTGCCTCAAAATGCTATACAAACTCGACTTTCTATGACTTTAAGATATGTGGGATATAATACCAACTTTGAGCAACTTTTATTGGAAAGTATCAAGATACCTTTCAGAATATTGCTTTCTCAATTTTGATTAAAGCCCATCCTAAACAAATACACTGAAGTAAACATTCAAAGACCAAACAACCTCATTTCTCTAAACATGTTGAAAAAAATAGTGTGTTTAAATGTTTATGGGCTGACGTGAACCTTGAGAGCTTTGCAAATTGTCATAAAATAGGCAACAGAACTCACATGGCTTGTCCAGCCTCAAAACTGAAAATACAAGTTGGGTTTTTTCCCCTGATTCCAAGTCATAGACTCTATCTAATATGTATTATGTTTATTTATGATTATGTTCCTTTTAAAGCATTTGAAAGATGGAACAGTTTCTTCATTGATCCCTTTCTTTTAGATATTACAAAAATTGGTCAAAAACCTACTTCTAGTCAATTTTGACTATAGATTTCATTATTGGCATAAATAGTTAACCAAAACAGAATAAACTAAAAACTCAGTGTCAGCCAATGGACAGGCATGCACATTATTGGTGAGCAGAATTTTAGGTCTGTTTATCACAGTTGCACAGTTGCAATACAAACACAAACATTTTCACAAAAACTTACATAACATCTCGTGTTTTGTTGTTTGGTCTTTTTATAATCAAAACATGACCAGTAAATTCTCCCCTTAAATCATTTCATTAAAGCAAACAAAAAGAACTTACCAGGTATGCCAGTCTATGCTTGGAACCACAAACATGCATGAACATGTTATTCAGTCCTGTCTTACAGTAGCACAGTTGACATTCATAGAGGAAAGGAAAATTGTCTTTTGATCGGTACTCTATTATATAATTAAGCCCTGGATTAATTAAAAAAAAAAAAAAACCACAAAAGAGCCTTAGGAAACAAATCATCAGTGCTAGTTCCAAAAGAGACATTAAAGGAAAAGATTACTCAGTGTAACCATAAAGAGATTTTATTACACATTACCTGATTTTACATTTTAAAAAACTAATCCATACTTTTTAAAGGTAAACATCACACAAGCAAACAACTACAGTATTAAAAGCCCTCACCAAGTGCAGGTTCTGAATCTTTACATGTATTAAGCTGTTCTTCCAATGTCTGTCCATGAAGCTTCTCTGGCTCAGTTTGCTCTGTAAGAAATTTGCATTCAAGTTGAATCTCTGCTTAGACATC
>VZRE01016156.1:378354-438234 GCA_013396775.1 Cephalopterus ornatus | reverse complement strand
TTTTTACTTTGGACTCAGGGGGATCACGTAGGGCTCAGTTGGGGGCTACTGAACACCATTCTGTTCGTGCCCCAAGATTCTGAGTGTTGTGGGTTAAAACCAACTCTCTGCATAATTGTATTTATTGTATTATTTTCATTAAATTGTAATTCTGACTTATAATTTCTTTGAGTTGGGTTCATTTCTCCTTTAAACCAACACACTTGGGATAAAATTTGGATAAGGCTTCTTTTGGTTAAAAAAAAAAAAAAAGTCAAGGCTTCTCGCTATAGCTTACAGCTCCCTTAAAATGCTTGTTATTAGCAAAAATACCTCCAAACTTCACCTGTCTGGTGTTTCCAGAGCAGCATGCTCCAAGAAAAGCTAGCCTGGCAGTGCCCTCTTCCTGTGTTTCACGTGGTGGAGCATTCCTGCTTTTTCTTTGCGGAGTTCATGTTCTGCCAGTCTATTTCCATTAAACAACTCATTCGGGATTAGACAGGCAGCATTGCTGAAACAGGAGAGGACACATAACTGAATCCATGGGTTGGGAAAAAAGGGTATGATATTTGCATTAGATTTAGAATGAGCTTGGACTATCGTGGTACCTAAAAGTTAGAAGAAATGGAAGAAATTTAGGAGCGAGAAGTAAGAAAATTAAAAAAAAAAAAAACACACACACACAAAACCCCCCTATGGCATCAATTAGGTTCATAACTGTGTTATTCTTGCAAACAAGGAATAAATTCTGGTACTGAGCATTGCAAGCCATAATATTCATTCCTGTTCTGAACCAAACATGCCTTCTAAGTATTGCAAAAGGCCTGAACTCCACCAAATAGTGCATTTTCTTACCAAGCATTGGTTTTGAACAGGAATGGAGCCTGGAATTGTTGCTTTGTCTCTAGCATAACCTGGAGGTGAAAGTGGCAGGAAAAGTGCAGGATTCACAGAAAAACCTATAGATTCTGAGAAACTGCCTTCAGCTGTTAGACCCTAACTTTCTGTACTTCTTGCAAGGCTGCCAGGACTTGAGAAACAAATTCTTCATAATCCCTTTTTTATATCTGCTACATACCTTGGGATCAATAATTGCCTATAAACAAATAGTGACAATCATTAGTCTAAGACTGTGGAATGTCAAAATCCATAGGGTATGTGAGCAAACCTTAAAACAAGGGATGTTATTTCAGAAATCAAGTTCTGTTAGGGGATGTTTTCAAATAGAAAAAGCAGCAAATGAGTTATTTCACTGAATTTATTACTTTGTCCTATTTTTAAATAATATTCCTGGTAGAGCCAAAGAGACACAGTGTAAACATTTTCAAGAAAAGAGACTAGACAACTGATATGCAGAAATCTGGTGGCAGAAATAGGAATGGAATCCATAAAAAATAATTAGGTCTGAAGAATTCCGGGGGGGGGGGGGTTCACAAGATTTTTGTGAGGTAAAACTAGAAATGCTGGGGGATAAAAGAAAAAAAAAGGCTTAGGGATAAAAAAGATTTTTCAAGGAAATTCTAACCATTCTGACCAGTGGAGAAGATGATATCTAGAAATTTGCCCAGCTTTTGACGTTTTCCTCTGATTTAGAGGCATTTACTGTCAGCTGAAGGGGTTAGTGACCAGTTCCTGGTCATGAGAGCAGAAAAAACTAAAAAATTAGCATCCTAAACTGTCGTGAACATTAGACTTCATTGTTAGCTTTGGTGTGAAAAGTTCTCACATTTTGAAAATAATTTTCTTCTTTAACCAAGTGGAAAAGCTGACATTTGAAAACATTTCATAGACAGTGTTTTTCTTTTTGTTGTTTTTAAACAAAAAGATCAAACATTGAAGTCCTTTTTTTTCCAGTTGTGTAGACATAACACAAACAAATAATACAAACAAATGAGAAGTCAGCATAGAATGAAACAACACTGCATTCAATTCTGCATTACAACTTTGGATTTTCTGAGAAAGTGTTTTATTACATTTCCAGAATGTGCATACTCTTGTGAAATATTTCTTTACATGAAACAGCATTGTCCAAACAGAATACTATTTTTGTAGCCTCTTTATATAATTTTCCTTGCAACAGCTGTACAGTAAAAAAAATATAATAGCTAAATAAAGAATGGTTGCCATCTCTCTTTTCATGGGTTGTTTTAAGAGATAGAGAAATTACTAACTTTGTTTATTTGAATAAATTTTTACAGGTTTTTCATGCTGGAAAATAATTTGCTTATTGACGTTCTCATAATTGCAAATAATATTTGTCAGATAATTTTGAATAAATAAACAATAATGGAAAATGTCAATGAAAATTATAAACTGAATTGGTAATGAATTATGGCTTATCGCTTGTGAAATGTACGTAGTTCAAAAATTCATACAAGAAATATTATTCCTCTTTCTTGACTGAGTCAGACTGACATCCAGCATAATATATGTGAACTGCTACTTTGAAAAATGAGCTTATGAAAATCTCACTTTTTTTTTAAACAAAATATATTTATTCAGGCCTCAAATATCTTTTCCATAACATTTGTAATAGCAAAGCATGAAGACCTGAAGAACACAGAATATATAGCTGAAGGAATTTCAAACACAATCAAACAATTTATACTAAGACAATAACAAACATAATTGCAGAAAAATTCCTAGTTTTCAGCTTAAAAAATTAGCAGGTCGCTTTCTATTTGGATGACAACTTGCTGACATAAGTCTAGATAATATCTGAATGTATTTTATTTTAAAAGAGGTGGCCATCAAAAATCAGATAATTATTTTGTAGTAGAATTCCAGTATCCAGTTTTCCAGGAAAAAACAAACAAACAACAAATTTATGCCCATGATGGACTCTAATAGGAGAGGTTAGAAAAAGGTCAATACTTTTTTCTCTTTCTAGCATCATCTTTATCACAAAATTGCACTCTAAAATCCGATATACAATGTGAAGACTAGAAATGCTGTAAAGATGATAGTCGTATAATGTGGCATAACATCCCTTACTCATAATTCCTTCTATAAGCCTCATAATACAGGTACTTTGCAGATTCATAAATTGAATCTCAGCATAGGACAAACATTTCCAAATTGAGGGATCTAAAGTTTGGTGACCAGAGTTCTTTGTTTTCCCCATAACTCCAAAGTCAGTGCTATGGAGGAGAACATATTTCCTTTAAAGCTGGGTAGCTTAGTTCCAGCACTCTTTTGATACATAGTGATGTTTAATATTGAGATATGAACAGCTTGACTTCCATGGTGAGAGCTTATCAAATCCTAACTCTGACATTAATCATAGGAATTTATGCCATTGATCTCAAGAGAGCCAGTCTTGACACTTCCGTCTTCATCCATGGACACGAAAAATTTGAATTCTGAGTTCAAGTCAGCTACCGTTGCATATATTTCTTGTAGTATTTAAAAAACAGAAAGTTAAGTGAATTCTTCCCCCCCCCCTTTAAACATTATGAACATCAAACGAGAATCAGGCACTCCTTTGGGTTGGAAGGAACCTCCTGAGGTCTCAAGTAAAGCCCCCTGTGCAGAGCAGAATTAATCTGGCTTTATGTTTAATGTTGCTTAAGGTTTTGTTCATTTGGGTTTCATTTCACTGTGAATTCTTATTTTTTTGTTTTGAAGCAGTTATACAGGGATGCATCTATTCTGCTTGACTGGCTGATGTGCTAAATCTTTCCCTTCTTTCATACCCATAGTATGACACTCCATCATCATCATGGCTAGGCTTCGCGAACGAAGATTTGTGAAGGACTCTACCCACGCTTGCTACAAGCGCGCTGATGGCTAAAAAGGCCAATGCGAGATAGACACGTCCGGTTGCAAAAGGCACAGCAGAATGACTCCCCAGGTGGTACTGAAAGGACATGGTTCTTTCTGCGTTGCCTTTTCTCCTCGAGAGTGATCCTGCGTGTATTTTCAAAAGAAGCAGCAGCATTGTGAATAGTGTGTCTCCAGGCCTCCCGATTGGAGGCCAGAGCAGACCAGTGATGGTGATCAATATGGCCAAGGCTGAGATGTTGTTTCAGGGAGTCCTTATATCTCCTCTTCGGGGCTCCTCTCTTGTGGCAGCCAGTGGCAAGTTCACCATAGAGCACAATCTTAGGGAGGCGGTAGTCCTTCATCCTGGAGACGTGCCCTGCCCAACGCAGCTGCATTCGCAGCAACATGGCCTCAATACTCGTAACTCCTGCCTGTTCAAGAACAGACGTATTGGTAAGCCAAAATATCCCAGCATGAAGTTTTTTGAGGAGCAGGATTTAGAACAGAAATACCACACATTGAAGCTAGACTAGAATAACTGGTCACTAATTGACAGGGGAAATGAGATTAGAAAAATTGAAAAGTCCTTAGGCTTTGAGACTTTATAAAATCTCTTCCAAGACTTCTTAGGGTTTCTAAAACTCTACCTGCTGAAGTTTACAGATCGTGCTTGTTAAACAAAGATAGTTGCTTTTTATTTTTATTCACTACATTGAAATATTTGTAATTCTCATGTCCTGTCTGATCAAAAAATTGACACCATTTATGTTTCAAAATGAACACTGCGTATTAGGACCACTTGCTTCTGGACCACTTGCTTTCCAGGCATTGTCAATGAATGAAGCTGAAACTGTTATCTGTCTAGCTCAGTAGCTTAGCTGTCTTCAGATAAGACTGCACTGAGGTTGATTGGTTATAGCAAGAGAACCCAACACTTTTCATCTCTTGGAGTATAAAGTAAATATTATCTCAGAATTTCTTTTGCTCTGTGTCAGATGTAGTATGGGGTGTAAATTATATTCCTGAAATAACACGTAAGAATGCCAGTATAGGAGGTTCTTTGACATCTTTATCTGGTACCAAAATAATATTGCCTAGATGTGTTACGATTCATGCTACAGAAAGTGTCATAAATCAACATAGAAGGTGTTGGTTGAAATGGAACATTCCTGTTAGAAGATGTCAGGCTGTACCATATTGATTTTGTGTGTGTGTGCTGTGTAAGACAATTTTTGGCTTGTTTTCTGTTGTATGGATTCAGTTAGAACACATATGAATGCATATTCGGTGCTGTGTAAGACAGTTTTTGGTTTGTTTTACATTATATGGATTTGAATTAGAATACATGGGAACACATCTTCAGTGAAGGTTATTTCTCTGTATTTCACCTTCACAAAACCTGATGCTTCATCATTTAAACTGCTCAGAAGATCACTGAAATAATCTTTTTATGATGGCTAAGTTGCAGACATTTTCTTTTGACTTTCCTATTCAAATGAAATGGCTGACATGTTCCTGCTCATATGTTTCTACTGTCATGTTGAAGATCTAAAATCATGAATATTTCAATCACTAGAGTTAGTATTTGAGGGGTTTGAGTGGCTGAAGCATGGAGTTAGAAAGAAGCCCTTTCCAAATATAATTTTGGTTGTACTGCCCTCCTGTCTTTCTTGTAGTATATTTATGCATCACTCAGCCTGAAAATCTTCAGATTCAGATCTTAACTGTGAGCTTGGAATGTGTTAATATATGTACCTGTCACTGTCTCAGCGTGACTAGCCTTTATAGATATATTAGCGATCTAATGGTGGCTCACAGCTTTGTCTGTGTGAAAATCCACTCATCTTTACAGTGTGTTTGAATCGCAGTTGGAATCTTCTCAGATTTTTATCTGAGGACAGGTTCCCATCTCATTTCCTGCAACTCCGGTGAAAAACTGGCTGGGGCTGAATGCAGAAATCAACATCTTTAGTGCCACCAATGCAAAATAGGGGTCACATTTGTCTTCAGAATGAAGGCTCAGTTAAATAAAGGAGAAGGATTTCAATTTCATCCTTATTTAATATGGGCTTTTTTCCCTTCTTAAAAGACAACCAATCTTCAAGTAAAAAATAAAAGGAGAAGCTCTGTCTATACTTGCTTGTATATTCATAAGCAGATCTAAATAATTTAGAAAGAGCTTAATCCTTTTCATTTTTAAATACATTATATTAATCCATTTATATGAGATCATTATTTCTGGCTCTTCTATGAGACAGAGACTCATTACCTAACATAGTCTTTTCAGTGAGGGAAAAAAAAAGGGGGGGGAGAAAAAAATGGCAAACTTCCATGAAGTAGCTGGTAGCTTTTACCCCTGCTCACAGATGGTTAATACCAGTCCACAATCTGAGGCCAAACTCAGTTTCAGTTTTCACACATAACACTGACGGCTCAGGTTCTGCTTCTTGTGCTCTTCCCTCTGTTCAGCTCCAGACATCCCCTTCTTTTGGTGGTTCTTCCCTTCACCAAGACTGTTAAGGAAGCACCTAAATCCAATGCAGGAGCATATTTACGTTTCCCAGCTCTCATTTCAGGAACTTTGCAGATATCTAGCCCCAGATAACATACAAGATGGCATTTATAATCACTAAGAGCCCATTACAGTAAATTCATCCTAAATCCTTTCCAAAGGCCAGGCTATCTGTGAAGCCTCTTAGGAGCTAAGTCTGCCCTTTGCAGATCAGACTTTCGGTGTTCCCACAATGCATAATTAAGCTGAAGCACTGCTTGCAACAGGGCGCTGTGGATGCTTAAACATTTACATAGCGTCAAAAAGCAATTAGACAAATTAGAATGGAAAATAGATCCATGAGGGTGTTATTAACTACAGGGGTAATGGTTTTGGTTCAGGAAATCTCTAAGCCACAAACCCCTGGAGCTGGGAAAGTATTTGAGAGTCATCAATGTGTGACCTCTAAGGTAGGCACTCACATATGGCCATCTCTCATAGCAGGATGCCAGGCTAGATAAACTTTCATGCTGATCTGCTACAGCCACTTTTCCAAAGTGTGAGGACTGCAACATTTTGAACAGATGCCACAGAGAAAAGCCAATAAAACTTTCCCTAATGGAAGGTTAGATCTGTGGTTTTTTTCAGTCGATTATAGTTTTGCTGAAGTCAATGAACCACTGAGGACATTCCATCTAAGGTGATTCCAGGTCTGACAGGGGTGAAGACACTTGTTGTATGAATGTGAGTAATCTATGAGGAAAGGAGTGAGTCTGTAGTGATGTTAATTTCTACAATATTGCCTGTATAAATGAAGACAGATTGAAAATTAATTAAATTTGGTTAATAAAAAAGGGCCATAGCTGGCTGATGTTCACATGCCTGACTAGAACAGCTGGAAGGCTACGGACTGTTCATAAGAGCTTTACAAAGAACAGTTGATTCTCAAATATTTTTATTTTCTTTGTCACTCGCATGAAGAGAAAAGAAAGTTTGCTAACTTTTCAAGTTTCTGGGATTTATCTTTGTCTCCTATAACAATAGCAATATGTGAAAGGAGGCTGAGTAGGATATAGGAAAATACCTATTCAGATATCTCTATTGTGATAAATGAATTAATTTGTGCTTAGGTTCACTGCATAAGCTCAATTTCTATAGCTCCTTTCATCCAAATGTGTATTCCCTAATCGCCATTCAGATTTACTCAATGGATATATAAACGGCATACAGAAAATACTGGCATTCCTTTAGCAGTACAAAGCAACCCGACCTAAATCTGCACGGCGGGAAGAGACTTGTTAATATTCATTGTTCACACGTAGATAACATCTCCACTGAATCAAGTGCTGTCTGTGCACGTTCTTTGCAGCGAAATTTGGAGTTACATCAGCAGCTGGTTCTGCCCCCAGTCCCAAAAGCAGCACAAAAGTGTGAGCTGATGGAGTAGTACAGGTGTTACTGATGCAAAATTTAAGGAATGATTAGAAGATTCCCAGATGACTGGGAAAACAATTAGCAAGACCATCAGCCTGCATGCTTAAGGGCATTTAAATTGCCACCAAATAGCTCAGAAAAGAGTTACATATGTTATGTTACAAGGCTACTCCAGTTGCATTTTCTTCTGCTTTCCAGTGAAGCATTGGATAAAGGACAAGCTGTCTGCTAAAACAGTTGAATAATTTATTTCACAGAGGCATTTGCTTACAGAATTCATTCACTATATTTACATAGAATATTCTCATGAACTCATAGTGTCTAAGTTAATTGGTCTTTCTATATATATACAAACCTAATAAACAATTCTAAAAATGCACAAAAATACAATCTGAAATTCTCCCCAGTAGCTAGTTATGCTGTATATTTTATTATATCTCTGCAGGGTTTTTTTCCCTGCATTGTTTTACCTAAAAGTGTCATAAAAGGACACTTTAAGGCTGGTTATCCATGAAACAAATGTCATGGCAGTATCTGTAAAAGGTTTTACCCGCTTAACAGTGCACAGGGAAATTGAAGAACAAAAAGTAGGCTCATGAATTAAAATTATGTATCTTATTTCATTATTTCCATTGCTGTTAGCATGATCACAGTTGGTGGTCCTAAAATTAAGATTTTTTGTGCACTTAATTTTAAAGGATGAAAACATTCTATTTAGTTCCACCAATGAAAACACATTTCAAAATGTAATGTTCTTTTATTAGACTCTTTCATTTAAAAAATCCCATTTCTTTAAAGATTATTGTGAAGGATAATATGTTTTATTACAATTCTGAGCTAATACTATTTGAAACTGTTGTATGAACACTGGAATAATAACATTTGTTTCGCTTGCAGGGTTTAGCTAGAGAAAAATGCTACATTTTCTAGACGCTTTATATCAAGAAATAGGTATTACCAATATTTTATTACAATTATTCCACTAATTGTTCTTGGTTGGTAGCTGGTCCCATTTACAGTAGAGATTATGTGCTGAAAGACAGGGAGCATTGATCCATTGCAAAGATTGCTTACATTCCAGACTGTGCCAGTCCATCTCATTATGTTTCAGTTAAACTGATTTTCATGTTTTTCTGAGGACTGAGTTGAAAATTTCTAAAGACATTAGAAATTGCTTTTGTTGAATATCAGTTGTCCTCCATACTGGTGGACTTTGGATCCCTACAGAGCCATGTTGGGTTAATAAAATCATGCTTGACCTCAATGCAGCATGTTTAAAAAGGTGAAAGACATCCTTGCCCTTGAAAGAAAGGGGCAATGATCTTCTGGGAAAAGTACCTTTATTTCTTCAATGTAGTGCAGTATTGGGTGGGTGGGTGGTTTGTTTGGGGTTTTGTTTGTTTGGTTTTTGTTTGGGGAGGGGTTGTTTGTTTTTAAGGTTTAAATAACATAACAACTGTAATAAACAGAAACACATTTCAAAATCTTAACTTTCATGCCTCTAAAACCTATGAACCAGCCTATTTCTTTAAATATTATGTGACGAATAATGAGCTTTAATGCAATTCTATATGCATGGTTTAAGTTAGAAGTACTGAGAGGGAAGAAACTTATCCATATTAGTTCATCACCTTTTCCCAACAGGAACCAGACAGGCCAGATGCCAATGAAAATGACAGCCATTTCAATTTTTAAACCCTCATAGACCAAGTTGGGTTATTATCTCCATCAGATCTGTTCAGTACATCCACTGGGTCAGATTCTGACTGTCTTTCTCCAGTTCTAGTTGCATTGAAGTATTACAAAAGTGTAATAATGTTGAGTATACTCAGAGGTTGAGGAGGTTAATTCTTTCCAAATTCAATTTACAAAGCATCATGTGTAAGGTGTGTCCACACCATAGTTTTTAGTTTTCCTTTAACATGTCTGCGCTGCACCTGAGGAAGAACAAATTTTGATTTGCCTTTTGGTCCCCGTTACAAGGAGTTTTTTAGCATGAACACAGTGCTCTACCTTACCAATCTCACAAACCCCTTCAGCATTACATGAAGAAATATCTATCTGAGCATCCATGGTAGTATTTATATGATGCTGCTTGGTGATGTTCCTGCTGCACAATATCTGCAACACAATCAGGGAGACCCTTCGTGGCTTTCTGTGGTGAAGCCACAGATACTAGGAGGTGGAAAGGTGCAGCCATAAGGGAGTTGTTATATCTCCTGACTATAATAATTATTCTAATACCCACTTGAAGGTGAACAGAACTGCTAGTGTGTCGTTTTTCTAGGACAGAGACACAAGCTCCTCATGGGATCATATTAACTCTGTATACCTGGTACACCTCAGAGCAGAAACAGGCTTTAGGAAAGTAAAATACAACTTTCACTATATTGTTGGGTTTTACTTTTCTCCATTTATCTGTGATAGATTGTGCATTCAGACCTGCTCTATATTCTTGTAACTAAGCACTTAGATTACTCCTTTTTCAAGTAACCCAGCCTGATGATGACAGAGAAGTTATTCAGGAAAAAGTTGGGATGATTTCATATGCCAAATGTTCACTGAGCAGATTAGCATAAGATATCTTAACACTTAAGGATATGACAAAGTGTAGAGGGATGCAAACCTAGAGAGATTTCCAGAGTGATACTGTGGGATGCTAGGCTTATCCTGCTATATCCATACCATGAAAATGAATGGTAAAATGAGGTACTTAGAAAGGACAGTGACAGGATAACTTACCATTTGTATGAAAGCAGACTGAACAAGCCAGAAGCTTTTTTGTTTGGTTGGTTGGTTTAGATATTACTAGAAGATACATATTTGTTCCTTATCATCTCTGCTCTATTGAGTGATGCAAACTATCTGAAGCTAAAGGAGTCACCTGGTGCACACCAAAGGCTCTGCCTAGAGGCAAAGGAATACACACATATACTTTTGGTTTTGTTGTATTAATGTTTTTGTCAGGCACTCTGGATAGGATCTCCTATCTCATTAACAGAATTGCATGTGCTGTGGTTATCTCCATTCCTCTTAGGGGTAGTCTTTGTATGACAGAAACAGAGATACGTGTAATAACATTGAGAATACTGAGAGGAAGCAATGTTTATGAGCACTGACGGCTTTCTGTGACTACATCAGTGGAGGAAGTTACTGTATATTGTATATTCTATGATTGTTTATTTGCCTCTCATTTTGAGAGGCTATGAGAAGTCAGAATGGCCACAATTCTACCCTCCAACCTCCAGTGAAAATACCATTGCTTATTTGCTTTCCAAGTCTGAGAACAGCTCTCTGTTGAATGCTAAAGAGGCACAAGCCTTTTGAAATGAGGTGAGACATTACATATTGTCTGAAAAACATGCTGAACAAAACAAATTTTGTAGAGAAAGTCTGAAGAATTTCAGACTACTTGTGTCCAAAGGATAGTACTTTTCACAGTCTAGACAGTCTGTTGTAGTGAGTTTTATCTTATCCCTAGAAATACTTTTGTTCTAAGAAAAAATATTTTACTTAGGGCAGGTACAATTTAGCCATTGCTATTGCATGGTCCTGAAGTGATCAGGTTTGCAGGGCACAAATAGAATCAGACCTGCTGAGCTTGATACGAACTGGTATCATAGGACTCTACTCCAACGACTCAGCTAAGAAAGGAAGAATCTTGGAATTAACCCCCCAGATACAAGTGCTAATTAGAAACTGAAGAAACAGATTCCATCAAAAAATTAGATGAAGTTTTGTTAGACTAGGAGAAAGACAAAGCTGTTGCCTGCTTAGCTAATGAGTATTTTTAAGAATAAACTGTTTCTGTCCTGCACATTTTCATTTTTCTTTAACTTAGAAGAGAGTATGTATTTTTCTCTCTCCCTCTCATTCTGTTTTAGACACTAACTTCATCACGTAAAAAAGTGTGTATGCTCAAATGAATGTTGGTAAGATAATAGGTGTTACCATATGTGACAATTACCTTTTGTCAGTATGAGGCCTTGAACTCGCTTGAAGAGTAGTAGGAGTTCTGGAGAGCCAATTTACCTTTCAGGATTCCTGGAGTGAACTCTGCTGAAAACATTAAGAGTGGCTGACTTTTCAGTCTGTGAGGTGTCATGTGGATGTATGCATTTAAAGTTTACCAGGAGACCAGATACAGAAACTAGAATTTCTTTATGTGTTCAGACAGGTATTACTTGGTTATCAGCAATGAAACATTTTCTTTAGTTTGGATGATACAGAATGTCTCAATACCTAAGAAACATCAAAAATCATGGCACATTTTCAGTCATCTGACTTTAAGTCTTCAAACTGAATGTGAATATAATATTTTTAATCTTGTCACAAGTTAGGATTTTAATGCATCGACCTTGTCACAGGTCAGAATTTCAATGCATTAACACAAGTGTGTTTAGGAAAGCTTATATGGTCCATGGCTCTCTAAATACAGGCTTATCAGTCTCTGGTTCCTGAAACACAAATGTTGCGTCATGTATTGTGTTTGGAATAACCTTTTGTGCTTTTTCAGGGAGTGGAAATGGAACAGTGGAAATTTTGTCCCAGTATTTAATATTAGAGTTAAATCACGGCACAGACAAAACACAGAATATAATTGTGATTGAACAAAAAGAAAAAAACCGAAAATATTAATTCAAAATTTAAGGACACTTATTTATCTGAAACATTAAATTAATGCAGTTATTACAGACCTGGAATCAGGGATGTACTTTTCCTCTACTACTGAGAACTGATAAATAGTTAAGGAAAACTCCCTGAATAATTCTTCTTGAAGCTTTTGCACAGGCCCCACTGTGTGCTGAGAATAGACTTTGGGAATTTAAAATCTAAATAACAATGCTTGGTAAAGGGATTAGAAGAATTAAAGTCAGTCGGTGAGGTGAGTGGTGGCAGCAGTGACAGCAGCAACAGCAGCGGCGGCTATGGGAGTTCTGGGGGCTGAGCATTAAAACAAGCTGGGCAGGGGGCTCCTAAAGGCAGGGAAGCCCAAGCAACAGCTGAGAGACCTGCCAGAAACCCGCCAGGAATTGGCAGCCGTCTGAGCGAGGCTGATGTGGTGATAATCATTGCCAGGGGCAACCGTAGCAGATTTAAATGGCTCCAGGGAGCGAGACGCAGGGTGTGTAAACGGGTTGGTGAGGCAGTTTGCACAGCAATTTCCAAGGAAGGCTGCATAGGGAGAGCACCGGGATGGCTCCTCTCTATTGGAGAGCCAACAAAGTAGCCGAACCAGAGAGGAGCTGACAGGAGCAGCAGTTAATGCTGAGAGGAACGAGGAAGCCCCTTCTCCCCAGTCTTAGTAGTCTGAATTCCCAATGTTAAAGGCTGTGATGTGACACAGAGCTTGTTCCCCAGCAGCTGTTGAAGTTGCTGCACCAGTGATGTCAGAGGCTTCCACACAAATAGACCTTGTGACAGTAGATGTAGCTCTGCAGGCCGCTGGTTTTAGAATGCCAGCTGCTTGTCCAGGAATCTGAGCCTGAGAGTCATCTTCTCCACAGAAGGTGTGTCCCTGTTGAGGAGTTATGTCACTAGGTCAAGGAGTTATGCAAGGAAGTAAAGAAGTTGCGTAGTGTTCATGGGGATGAGAAAGAAATAGGATATTCTTGGAGATCTTACAGACACAGGAGTCTCAACCTCCCTCTATATCAGAGATGCAGGTGGGCTCTGCACCTCATCTCACAAGAAGTCAGAAGTCAATAAAAGGCTGACTGGAAACTGGTCACTCTCCATACAAGGAGGTATCCTCCTTTTCCTCTTGAAGACTTGAAATTAACAAAGAGGTTTAATGTCCTCCAAGCTGAGGAGGAGGAGGAGGTGAGTAAGGCTTCAAGTGAAGCAACTGAGCCACCAGACCCTGAGCCACACAGGATCACCCAGAAGAAGCAGCAAGCAATAGCGGTGGGTGACTTCCTACTGCAGGGGACAGGGGCATCCATCCTCCCACCTGACCTGTTGTCTGGAGAAGTTTGTTGCCTGCCAGGGGATCAGCGCAGAGGAGTCATGTAAAGACTGCCAAGGCTTGTCAGTACATCTGGCTGTTACTCCCTGTTGGTCTTTCATGTGGGCATTAATAATAACAAGGGTAAATTTGAAATCATCATACTCTGGGGACACTGGTCAAAAGTCTGGGTGCCGAGGTAGTTTTCTCATTGATACTGCCAGTTAGGGTAAATGTTGAAAGAAAAACTGAACTGATCTACCATATAAATCACTGACTGTGTCACTAGTGTTGATATCAGGGGCTTGATCTCTATAACCATGGAACCCTGTTTGCTGAAAGTTGTATAGGAAGAGATAGGATCCACCTCACAAAATGGAGCACACTTCTTTTTGCCAATACAATCGCTAATCTGGTAAAGCAAGCTCTAAACTAGGAAAGGTGGGGTAAGGGCAGAGCTATAGCAACCTCCTAAGTAGCAAAAAGAAGCTTAAGAGGGGATACTTTCAGCAAGTACAAGCAGCCAAAGATGTAACAAGATAGGACAATGGGGCATCACTTTGCACCCCTACTGGGATATTGGCACACTCATATACCTCTACGAACGGCCTGTACATCCATGCATATG
Source organism: Cephalopterus ornatus (assembly GCA_013396775.1). Lineage (NCBI taxonomy): Eukaryota > Metazoa > Chordata > Aves > Passeriformes > Cotingidae > Cephalopterus > Cephalopterus ornatus. The sequence continues at coordinate 423,990 of VZRE01016156.1, read as the reverse complement.
GTATGGGGAACAAGCAGGAGGAACTAGAGATCTCTGTGCATCACAAGGCTTTGATCTCCTTGTGATGACAGAAATGTGATGGGATAGCTCGCATGACTGGAATGTTGTCAAGAAGGTTACACAGTGTTTAGGAAAGACAGACCAGGAAGGTGCAGTGGTGGAGTTGCCCTCTATGTAAGGCAACACTTGGAATGTATCAAGCTCTGTCTTGGGGTGGATGATGAGTGTGTTGAGAGCTTTTAGATTAGGATAAAAGGAGAGAACAGTAAGAGTGACACTGTTGTGGGTTTTGCCACAGGCTGCCCAATCAGGAAGAAGTGGATGAGGTCTTCTACAGGCAGCTAGAATCAACCTCATAGTCACAGGCCCTGGTTCTTGAGGGAGACCATAACTATGCTGACATCTGCTGGAGAAGCAACGTGGCGAAACATAAACAGTCTAGAGGTTCCTGGAAAGCACTGATGACAACTTCCTGACACAGGTAGTGGAGGATCCCACAAGGAATGGTGTGCTGCTTAACCTTATTCTAACAAACAAGGAAGGCCTTTTTGGAGATCTGAAGGTTGGAGGCAGCCTTGGCTGCAGTGACCATGAGATTGTGATGTTCAGTACCAGGTGAAGAGGAAGCAGGGCAGCTATTAAGAATGCAATCATGGAATTCACAAGAGCTAATTTTAGCCTCTTCAGGGATCTTCTCTGAAGAATCCCATGGGAACCGGTTGTGCAGGGAAGAGGAGTCCAAGAGAGCTGACTGACATTTGAGGATCACTTCCTCCAAGCTGAAGAATGATGCATCCTCATGAGAGAGATATGGGGAAAGGGGGAAAGAGACCTGTGGGGATGAACAAGAAACTCTTGTCATTACTCAAGCATAATCAGGAAATATACAGAAGATGATAGGAGGGTCAGCACCACTTGGAATGAATGTCACTGGTGACACCAAGCTGGGGGGAGTGGCCGTGCAGCCCTTCAGAAGGACCTCAACAGGTTGGAGAGATGGGCAGAAAGAGACCTTGTGAAATTCAACAAAGGCAAGTACAGGGTCCTGCACCTGAGGAATAATAACCCCAGGCACCAGTACAGACTGGGGGCCAATCTGTTGGAAAGCAGCTCTTTGTAGAAAGACCTGGGTGGGGGTCCTGGTGGACGACAAGCTGTCCATGAGCCAGAAGTGTGCCCTTCTGGCCAAGAAGGCCAATGGTATCCTGGGCTACATTAGGAAAAGCCAGCAGGTTGAGGGAGGTGGTCCTACCCCTCTACTCAGCCCTGGTGAGGCCTAACCTTGAGTGCTTTGTCCATTTGTGGGCTCCTCAGTACAAGAAAGACATGGGGCTCCTGGAGTGAGTCCAATGGAGGGTGACAAAGATGATTAAGGGACTGGAGCATCCCTCTTACAAGGGCAGGCTGAGGGAGTTGGGTCTATTCAGCCTCGAGAAGAGACAACTAAGAGGAGATTCCATCTATGTCTATAAGTATCTGAAGGGAGGGTGTTAAGAGGATTAATCAGGCTTTTGCCAGTGGTGCCAAGCAACAGGACAAGAGGCAACAGACAGAAGCTGATGCACGGCAAGCTCCACTTGAACATGATGAAGAACTTCTTTACTGTGCAGGTGACTGCGCACTGGGGCAGATTGCCCAGAGAGGTTGTGGAGTCTCCCTCACTGGATATATTCAAGAACCATCTGGATGTGATACTGTGCCATGTGCTCTAGGATGACTCTGCTTGAGCAAGGAAGCTGGACCAGATGACCCACGGTGATCACTTCCAACCTTGCCCATTCAGTGATTCTGTGATTAATACCTTGAGGTATGCTGGGCCTGGGAAGTAAGGGAGGGCTATTGAAGGACTAATGGATTTGAAAGGAAGAAAATACAAAACCAATGGATATTATGATTTGATTGGGGTACAGAAAGACTGTAGTCTAAGACTAAGGACTTCATATACATTATGCAAGAGAATGTTAATTTGAAAAGAGACAAAGAAAAAATTTGGAAGCATACATGGATAAAGTACTTGTGGTGCATAGCTCAGTAGAACTAGGTGACTTCAGTATTCACAAGCAATTTATTTCTGCTAGTAGCTTTAAAATGCTTCTTTCATGTTCATAGACATATATGCCTATTTCTCAGTTCTGTGCATACTTGACCAAAGTTATGTTTTCCTTTCAGCTAAGACCAATTATATATGTAAAAATGCAAATGTAAGAATTTTATGCCCCTGGCCTGAATTTTTATTCTAACCAACTCTTTCCTCCCCCTTCACAGCACATCACACTAGATTTTATATGCAAATAGATTGAAACGGTGCAGCTTCGGTCCTCCCTCTGGTGGGAATGGGCAGAACTGCAGATGCTACAGAAGTGTTTTGTAGCACATACTGGTCAGCTCAATTGCCCTGAAAACATACCTTTTTATTCCTTTTCTGAGCCCTTGTCTCATGCATTTTGTTTTGTGTTAGCTGTGCTTTTTCTTTATTCCCAGTGCTATAAAGTTGCTCTGGAAGCTAGTGAACAAATTAAAAAAGGCGTATGGTGTGTAACAAGGATAGAACAGTTGTATTTCTATGTTGTTATTCCAATGACCTATAAAAAGTAGTAAAGAACTCTTTCACTTCTAAGGCTTAAATTCAATGGGCAGTGTTAGCGAAATTTTCATTGTAACAAACCAAGTCAGCAGCAAGGTCAAGCCCAGAACATGGCAGCAGGCAGGTGGTAAGGGGAAGCTGCTTTCCTATCTGCTTCTTTCATCATCAGTTTCCTTCTGAAAACAGTGCATAGTGTATTCACGCTGTCTTAAGATAAAGTGAAGATATCACTGTCCTAAGGTTAACCGACAATCATTTACTAAATTAACTGGCTGTGAGAGACTGGACTGTTAATGGTTAATTACTCAAAACAGTCATGGAGATGCCAGGGTGCTTTGCTGAGGCCAGGTTTGCAACCTTCAAGGAGGGGAAGGCTACCAGCTGGGCTTTGAGTCTGAGAATAGGCAGCCTCAGAATGGTGTTTTTTATCATGCCAATTATTCGCCCTAAAACAGCTTGTTCAGTTTTAAAACTTCACCCCTTCCTCCAGGGAAGGTCTGATGCGGCATAATTGGCTCGACTGTGCTGACTTGAGAGGGAGCTGTCATGTCTTACAAGGTATCATTAACCATCAAAGACCACCAAAGCCCTCCCAGACTAATTTCTGAGGTCTTCCACCAGAGGACTGAAAGCTCACCCACCCCCAGGGGAGGGGGGGGTGTGTGTGTGTGTGAGTGTTCCCACCTGGCCTGAGCGTATATTAACCCACTGGACTTTATGTTTAGTGGGCTTTCTCTCCCACTCCCTGCAGATCAAGACTTTTATGCGTTCGTATTGCCATATTACTATAGATAATAAACAAAACACCTACATGCTTGCTTTCCATTGCAGCCAAATTGTTCTAAAACAAATGCTACACATATATATTTACAAACAACAATCATTCAGTGTTGTTTCACTCTAATCCACCCCAAGGGATCTATTAACAAGAACCTCGGTTACCCTAAACTTCTGGGGCAGGTCATAACAACTGGCTTTCAACAACTGCCTTAGGAACAACTGAGGAAGAAGAACCTCAGATGAGGCTCTCACAATTCTCACGTCCCAGATCCTTGTGTTGAGCTCCAAAATCTTGCATTGAACCACATGGGCAGCTCCTTCTCAAGCTTGTGGCTGTTCTGTAACACTCAGGCACCTGTCAGTCTCAACAGAATAAGAAAGAAGGTCAAACAAAGTAGTATCTTTGCAATAATAAGGTACACAAGTTATGGTAGCATCTTCAGATGGTTTTAAGTACTTCCAACAGATATGAACTAGATATCTTATGGTTTCACGAGTCCTAGTAACATGCAAGAATGAACGCTCCTAGGTTTAATCCTGTTTTAATAGGAGTCCCCTCTACCATCTCCATGTATAAGATGATATCCCTGACCTTTACCTTAAAAAGACTGGTAGAAATTTATGAATTTGGCTGTAGTAAGTGTACATACGGATCCATTTAAAAAATACAGCAAATTCTTTTTCCTTTTATAAATTTTCACAAGGAGGTACAATTAGGGAAATGTAATAAGACTCAATTAAAGTTTGCAAATAATAAAAGATGTTCCAGAAAAGAGCAGATAAAGTTCTGTTTTCATTCTGTGACAATCAAGATTTTAAAGAATTGGGAGGTATAGACATCAGAAACACTTGTTCAGCTGGATATTATATAAATTAATACTACAATAATAGCTCTTGGGTTTCTTTTGTGTTTTTTTTTACAGGACCCATATTCCTTAATAGTTAAAAATGATACATAATACAAGAGAAACATTTACCTGGAAAGTGAATTTGCAATTACTGTATTATGTAGAGGTCATGCTGAAATTAATGTCTACCTTTTTCTTGAATTTTCAAAGTATGTTAGCTTCCCTGCGTCTAGAAATAAACATTTTAATGTCACGTGAAACTAATAGTATAATTTCCTCTTTTTTTTTTTTTTTCTGAAACTTAGACTAGAGCTCTAATCCAGAGTCTTGACAGTGAATAATGCTCCATGGGATGCCCCACTCATATTGTAGACTTCTGAAACTCAGTGACAGAGACAGACTTATGAAAAAACAAACAACCTCACCCCCCAAATTCAAACTTAATACTTTTTCTATTATTAAAATGTCTTTTCAATATTCTACACTTACAATATCACTTTGAGAAAAATTTCAGACTACTGTTAAATCCCAGGAATGTATCTGGCTGCCTTCGCCTATCTCTGTAGCACTCTGCAATATTACTTGTACCTATAGTTATTTAAAGCTGATCTTAAAAATGGAGCTAGTAGTTTGGAAAAAAAAAAAAAAAAGGTTTTTTTCAAAGAAGAATGGACGACTACTAAAGAATTCAAATGGGATGTGTTCCATGGGTAGAGAAGCATTGCAAAACTTACATTAACACATTTCCAGGGAACTGGCAGCAGAACATAATTTTCTCAGGAGTGCAAATAACAGACATATTTCAGAAAAAATTATCATGCAGCAATGGGTGCTAGGCATAAAAAAAAAAAGTAAGTAATGTTAAGAGAAGGTTAAAAAGAGACACAATTATTATACAGTTAAGGATTGAATAATATATCAGGAAATATTTTGTAAAAATGATCTAATGTCAGAAGACACTGAATAACAGGAATAGCTACTTAAGGCAAGTAAATCATAAACTGTATGTAGTGAGTAGAAATTCCAGTAGATAGAATTAAGTAACAGTGGAAACTTAATTTCTCATTGAGCATCTAGGTTTTTGGAATAGACCCACATTTGTAACCCTATCAAGAGCCTGCACAGGACGTGGAATACCTGCCTTACAGGTAGATTTAATGAACAATAAATTGAGTTGAACACAGGTTTAATGCTCTTGAAAACTGAAACCCAAGGGCTTTGTGGCATCTTCATGTGCACATAGAAAAATAAAAAGCTTATACAAGAATATTAAGAATAAGAACAACAAGAATATCTGTACTTCTTATCTGTATAATAAACTGCACATAAAAAGAGAATTTTGATGCCCTTTGGTGATGCTGTGAGTAACAGTCACAGGATGAAGCAAACAGAAAACACAGCAAAGCGCCATGGAGAGAGTAAGAGAAAGATGGTAATCTGGCCCAGAAAAGGTCAAGTGGTAAAGCAAAAGAACTTCTGAATGCTCTTGCTTTGAAAGAGGGAGCAAATAAATTGCATGTTGTTGTTTGCTTCCTTCTGTGGTCAGGTTCATGTCCTCTGTAAACAAACAGGACTGCACCAATGAAATATACAATGCTAAATAGGTGTTTTCCCCGAAGACAAAAGATCACAAAATCTGAATTTTTACAGTTTTATCTATCAAGCGGTAATGATATTTTTCTCAGTGTGCAATAGAATTCATGTAGTTTCTTTTTTTTTTTTTTGGTGCAGCTGTCATGTCAAAAGCTTCTGCTTTCAGAAGAAATATTCACCACAGAGAATATATGGGACTTTGGTGTTTATAAAACCTATACTAGCAGTTTCTCCAGAAATAAAAAGACAGAATATTTCCAACTGCAAAAATCTCACAGACAGAGAGAAAAGTCTGAAGGCAGTAGAAAAGCTGTATGTCAGGAAGGAATCACAGAATCATAGTCACAGAATGGTTTGGGTTGGAAGGGACCTTGAAGATCATCTAGTTCCAACCTCCCTACCATGGGCAGGGAACCTTCCACTAGACCAGGTTGCTCAAAATTCCATCCAGCTGGCCTTGCACTTTGCCTTTTTGGACTTCATGGGGTAGGTTTGCACTGGCCCGCTTCTTAAGTTTGTCGAGGGCCCTCTGGATGGCATCCAGAAGGAAGGAGTGCAGTCCTAATCTAAATGCGGATGGGCATGGCCATGAAGCTGTGCAGCTGTTTTTACTTTAAGCAATACCCAAATGCATGTGCAGTACAAATGTAGGAATGCAGGAATGAGAGGAGCTATAGGCTCCTCAGGAACATCCTGAATAGCTGTGGCACCTTACAGCTATGAGACCTAGGAGGCTGTTCAGCACTCATCCGTGACAGGTCGTGAGCTTAATTTTTTAGGCTAGTCAAGGGGAAATGACCAAGAAGGCCTAAATCATTAGGGAGTGAGGGATAATCTGAGCCAACAAAATAAACAGTAAAGAACCACCTGCTATTCCTGCATTAAGAAAGAATCACAAACTATTGTGTACTCCTATAAATGCCATCCAGCACCAATAACCGTGTGTTAGAATTGAGGACACTTGATTTGGTACTGATGGCTGCTTTATATGTGAGAACTGAGAAATCAGTGCTTGCTGTAAAATCATCCAAGTTGAGTTAATGTTTGGGTGCTTAGCACAAGCATGTTACCAGGCCTGGTCTGCTGCAGAAACCAGTTTACGTGATTTTTTCCACATTCTGTAAGCTTACTTCTTCTGTTTGAGTTTTGTCAGAAGCTCCTTGCTCCTATACAAGTCTCCTGCTTGATTTCTTACTCACAGAGATATACTGATCTTAGGCTTGGAGGAAGTGATGCTTGAATATTAACCAGTTCTATTGGACACCGCTACCTTCTAGAGCCTTAACCCATGGGATTCCTCCATGTATGCCCTTGAAGAGGCCAAAGTTAGCTTTCCTGGAGCTAACTTTGTAGTAGGCGTGTAATCCTACATATTGCCCTGCTTCCTCCACGCAGGATCCTGAACTCTGCCATCTTATGGTAACTACAAACAAGGCTGCCTTCAACCTCCACATCCCCAACCAGGCCTTCCTCGTTTGTTAGTATAAGGTTTGGCAGCATACCTCTACTCATTGACTCCATCACCTATGTCCAAAAATTGTCATCAGTGCTCTGCAGGAGCCTCTTAGATAGAGTGTGCTCTGCTGAGTTGTCTTTCCAACAGAGATCAGGATGGCTGCAGTCCCCCATGACCACCAGGGCCTGTGACTGTGACACATCTAGCTGTCTCTAGAATTTCCACTTCCTCTTCCTGATGGGGTGGCCTGTAGCAAACGCCCATAGCAGTGTCACCCCTGTTAGACTGCCCTCAAATTCTTACCCATAAGCTCTCAACTCCTTCTTCATCCACCCCTTGATACATCTCAGTTGCTCTCTCACATAAAGAGCAGCTTCACCACTTCGCCTTTCTGTCTTGTCTTTCCTAAAATGTACACACCCATCCATAACAGCATTCCAGTCATGTGAGCTATCTCACCATAGCCCTGTAATTGCAATGAGATCATGGCCCTGCAACTACAGATCTCTAATTCTTCCTATTTACTCCCCATGCTATGTGTGTAAAACTGCGGGTGGGGATTGAACTCGGAGTTCTTCAAAGGAGCATCCTGTGACCTGGCCTCTTGTCTGAGGGAGGCCTCTGACACTGGGCTGTGTTTGATGATATTATGAAAATATTGGTTTTAAAGAACTCGTATATATAAATTATTCCTAGTCATATTTATCCATGTGTCAGTTTCACCATTGCAAATGCTGCATTATGAAAGTCCTAAGAAGGATGATTGTTTTGGGAATTATTAATTTCAGACTACATCTTACCATACAAGACTTTTACCCAGATATTTTCCCAGTGTTGTCTAATTATGGTATAACAAATATTATTCTGACCTAGCTAAATATTTACTTAATATTCAGTTAAATATTAGAGTAGGTCATGGACAATGCAAAGATAGATGTCAACCTATTAAGATATTTTGTGTGTAAAAAACAGGATCTGTCCTTTGCTAACATAATTGCTATATTTCTTCTGTGATTTAATGCTGACATATATAGAGAAAGCAATAGATTCTAGTCTGGTGCTTGCGTATTTTTTAAAATTTATTTTCCTTTGTTGTGCGAGTTCATTCTCTGATATATAGCATTAAACATCAATAACAAAGAGAAAACAAATAAAATAAAATGCTTTTTGTTTAACTATCACCTGTCAACTAGAGGATCACAACACACTTTTTTAAAAATATTGTGTCTAGTGAATACACACTAAAGTTGATGGGAGTCTTTCCACAGACTTCCCTGTGCTTTGGATCAAGGCTTTAAGAATTCACTCTATTAGCAACCCAGTGGAGTAAAATATGTTTGGGGAAACTCAAAGGTTGAAGAAATACTTAAGTTAGACATGCTGAATTAATAATACTGTGAATATAACTGAAAAATATTTTCAGTCTTATGTCATTTACCTCAGACATGTTGCCAGTCATCAGTTGCAATCATTGTAAGACATAGGTGCTATGCAGAAATAAATACTTCTAGTATTGTAAGAGTAATGAGAGTACTAAATGCAGCAGGACAGAGCAAAGTTAACCTGTTGGACTTCTGTTTGCACAAGAGTATAAGAGAAATAGAAAACACTCCACCTCTTCCCCTAAATGAAACTCATAACTTTTTATTTATCATCTTATAGAAGAAAAATCACTGTTCCTCTTGGGGAAAGTACAATTGGTAATTTAAAACAATTTACTTGGAAATATCCGTGAAACATTAAGGACAGCCTGAAAAAGAAAGCTTTCTACTCAGCATCCTGTCAGAATTATCTGATTTAGTGGTCAAATGAGTTTAAAATAATGGCCTTCAGAAACATTTTATTTCATTTACAGTAATTTTCTTCTCTTTTCAGCTCTTTAAAAAAACAATGGCATATTGATACAGTTTAACATTCTGTGGTTCAGAAGAGTTCCAGGCATTCTATGAAACAGTCCAAATCTATAAAATATGGTCTTCTCTAAACAAATCGTTACATCCATCAGTAACTTTATGTCCATGAGTTATTCCAGGTATTTTTCAGGGACTGTTAACAACTCCTCCCTTAATCATTCACAAAGGGTGCACATTAAAGGCACATAGGTAAATAAATACTGCATCAAATTAACAGGCTAGGTGGCAGAGTGTTTCGACTTCACCTGTAATTTTCATCAACGTACTGTGACTTTTTAAAATCACACCCATGATAATGGTCACAGGATGCAACAGAATTTGTGTAGCAAGTAGAAATCCATACTGAAGAGAAAGCATGGAGAAGCATGTCTGGAAGTTATGATTTGTTAAACTGTGTGTATGATATCTCATACCAACAGTATGAGAGGTGTAGAAATCAATTGTATAGTACCAGGACTATGAAGAGCAACGAGGACAGCTGGAAGTGACATGCAGGAGTTGCTTAGGAAGAGAAGAAAGAGGGTTATTTAGTAAAGCACTTGACTGTGAGAGGTGGTTCCCCATGTCAGTGCTGTAAACTGGGGCGTAGATAGCTGATGCAGTGATGCTGAACTATGACAGTGACTATGGAGTTATACTACGGAGTGATTGATGTGGGAGCTCTTGGCACCACTGACAGATAATTAGGGAAATTGGCAGGGCTAGAGGGAAGAAAGCTGAAATCTATTGTGAACATAAAGAAGATGAAAACCTGTTGTTAGGAGGAATATAAGGGCTTTTATCTCCAGTAAGTAAGGAGGGAATTGAAAGCTCTTTGATGAAGGTAGGAACTTAGTGTCAGACAGTGGAGGATAACCTGAAGGATGACAATTTGCCAAGCTTGAGCCTGGTGCCTTGTAGAGAGCTTGCCATTTGTAAATGAGAAGCTTTTGACATGGGAGAAATATAGAGACAAAAATACTATTTGCTGTCTGCAAAGGTAGATGTTACAGAGATTCATGGAAAACATTGGCAAAAAATGCAGTGTAAGGCTGAATGCTGAGATCTTTTTTAAGATGACTTGGAACTTAATGGAAGTTAACTACAACAGTTCAGTGTTAGCTGTAATAATAGTAAACAAGGCAATGTGCTTTAGGGTCTTTCAGTCAACTTCTGGAAATCTCATGCCCTAGGTGCTTGTCACTGCTGAAATCTGCATTAAACAAACTCTCCTTTGGACTCTATGTCCTTTCACTCTAATGTATAGATTCTCAAGTGGATAGCAGTGCTCATGAGGATTGGAGTGTCAAATACTGAAAAAAACACAGAGCCCAAGAATAGCTGTGCTTGGTCAGACTAAAGGATCCTTCTAATCCAGTACTGTGCCTCTGATGAGTGGAGATAGGGCCAGGGTTGCTGGCAGGCATAGGAGAGCCTAGAGATAATCGGTTGCTATTATGGTGTTAAATCAGGTTACTTTCAATCACAGATTAAAAAGTTTTTATAAATGTAGACAGGCTTTACTGCAACATAAGTGCATTTTCTTCACTCACATGGAATGTACTTAAGGGACTTCATTCACCCCATGTTTCTTACCTGGGCATTCATCATTTGACTGATAATTATAATGACTTTTCTTTGTACTTGGATTCTTTAGAAAGTGGGCTGTAGGTAAAGTACCTTATACTCTTTAGGTGTTTATATCCTATTAATTTCATTGAGAGTTAGGCAACTAATTAGAAGGTACATACCTGAAAACTTTTGATAAGGTTTTCAGAGAAAAAAACCTTTGTCTCTGCAAACAGATGCTATGCTGCTGATAGTATTGCAATAGTGTAAAGCTACAGTGTGGATGGTTTTGTACATAAGCAAGGAATTGGACCTTAGAAAATCCAAGACTCTTTTTTTTCCTGAATGCCCTACCAAGTACTCTGCAAACTTAGAGAAAGTTATTCAAGCTCAGCAGATCCTAGTTCTTCTGTAGCCACTTTCAGTCACCAACATCTTTCTCTTTTCAAGACACAATTAGGGCAATGTTTTCAAGATGTTTATGGAAAAATAGGACCAGAAAATAAAAAATTAATAGAAAGGTAAAAAATACATTCAGATAGCACTGTATTTTATATATTTCCAATTAATTTCTGTACAGTCTACCTATACATTCTTCTTGGCTAGGTAGGGAAACAAAACACTTTCTTGGGATAATGTACAGAAAAAATCTGTTTTCATGACTATCTAAATGTCTTTGTCTCGGTAATACAGATCTCCTCAACACCGTATTATAGTTTTCCACAAGTCCAGACTGAAAATGAATCTATTAGTAATTTTCTTTCTGTGTCTTATTTTTGGCTCCAGATAGAAAGAAGTGTATTTTAAGGGAGGTTTTGGTTTTTTTGGGATGTTTAAATTTATAGGTCAGGCAAAACATAGTTGATCTAAACAGTAACCCCCAAGGAAGGCTGTGAGACTTGGAATTTTATTACTGAACTGAATCTACAGCTAAAATGGTCTCCTTCCCTCTTATGTGCTATTTTCTCACGGTTACACTGGGGAGCAGAACATGATTGTATTATAAAATTTACGTAGTATGCAGAATTCCAGATGTGGAATCAATGAAGCACTCAAACAGAATTTAATCGTGATGATGAGTGACAGATGAAAAATCAGCTCTGTCTTCTAAACCTGGACTAACTCAATGAAGCCATTGAATTGTAGGTGTTCACTAATTTCAGAAATGCCAGTAATTGCTTAATTTTAGTAAATTCAGTAAAAATCCAGTAAATGCAGCTTTAAAAAATGCAAATCATGAGCTTTCTCAGGAAGAACTGCTTCAGTGTTTCTTTTTTAAAGAATATATTGTCTGTACAATTCATGCAGTTGATCCTACACAGTGTGAGCTATGATCCCAGTGGCCGACCAGCAGCAAGGTGCAGGTGGGTTAGTATGAATTGATAGTGAGGTACATACAGTGTTATGGATTCTCTCAAGGGCAAAACACAATCAACTTTAAGAATTTTTACTGTATCTTTTGCCAACTAAAACGAGCGTCTGGTTGCTGATTTGAGTATTCAGAGAGAACGAAAATGTGCACAACAAAACAAACCCTGAGGAGAAGACTTTTACCCTGCTCTCCCCAAGTTCAGTTTAAGTCCAACACCTCTCCACCCCACTTCCCAGGCTTAGCTTCCCTCACTTTTCATTGCCTGTAGCACCCAGTCCTTCCCAGTTCCTTTGGAGAGGCAATGGGTAGCACAGGGGGCCAGAGTTAGTGCAGAACCGTTTCTATCTGCTTCTCCTCAGGTCACCTGTGGCTGCAGTCCCTTGGGGGTGCCACTGCCCCAATTTCTGTCCCACTCTGGGCACTGCAGCTCCTACCAAAACCTGTTCTAAACTTTAACAGGAACTGACAACTTCTTCATACAACATATGGTAGCTAAACAACAGCTACATTAAGAAGGGATAATGTAGTGTCTTAAAAGATGACTCTGTCGTACCTGACGTAGGAGGGTCAGTGGCTCTGAGTGGTATGAGAGCTCTTCACACAACATGTGAATACAGGAGCAAAAAGTTTCAGTCCCTTGCTAATAGTGAGATTCTCTTTGCATCACTGCATGGAAAGGCATTTAGGTGTGCAATGGGAGGTCCAGCCTCTTGGGGTGATACAGGTCATGACAGATAACATATTGTTAGAGATCTAATTTCTTTTTTTTTTTTTTTTTGAGAGTGAGAATGGTGGAAGCGATAGCTGCAGCTCAGGTGGCAGTGTTTACTCTGAATATTTGGTTCTGGTTAGCTTTTCCTCATTTCTTTTTCAAAACTGCTACTTGGGCTGCATAGTCCATCACAAAAGTAAATTTGGACATAAAATTAAAATCCTAAGGAAGACAAAGTTATACAGTGATACCGAAGAGTGGCAGAAACAGACTTCTTAACACTAATTTGTAGATGTTAAAAAGGGCATTCTTCTTTATTCAGCATGATGGACGTTAGGAGAATAGCTCCTCTAATCAAACATGCCAAATGACAGATGGACAGGGCTTTTTATTACACATACTGTTTACATATCATTACATAGTCTCACTTATTAATACATATTCATTAGTTTCTTTACATAGTCACACCCTTATTGGAAGTCCTTTTTTGGTATTTCTGAGTCTTTGTCATCTTGACCTCAGTTCTTGAGTAGGCACAGCATCATTGTGTTCCACCAAAACCTGTTACATTTGTTCTTTATTTATCTTATTTAGGTAGACAGAGCTTAGTTTGCATCCTCTTGTTTGAGTGCATCCTTATCTAATTCTCTAGGACTTCTCTAGATTATATTGTTCCTTATTTGGCGATTCCAGTATAGTGTGAGTAAAGTTTCTATTTCTTCTACCAACAGAGTATATATATATCACTGCAGTCAGTTTAGGTAGATGAGAGGCTTTGTGGGGACGAACATGATTTTTATTAGTCAACTTTAGAATAAAGTCTGCACCATGTACAATTCCAACAAGTTCACTGCATCTGTCAATATATGACAGATATTTTTTTCCACTTAAGATAAAGTTATTATTGTGCCTGGTTGAATACCTTTTCTCTCTTTTGAGGACTGCCTTTTTTTTTATACTTGGAAAAATAAACTGTCACCCTAACTCTCATTTACAGTTCAGCCTGTTGATTACTCATAAAGAGCTCGGAGATGCTAGGATCAGGATCAAGGTCAGTATGTGTGAGACAACAGCTTGGAAAAATGGTTATTTTAAAAGCCTGAGGTGAAACATATAACCAGTATTTTTCTTCTGTGAAATGATAAGCATATTTCTCTAGTTAATGAGAAACACAGTCTTTCTGAACTTGAATTTTATCAATTGGGTATATAGGGTTTCCCCCCCAGCCCCCAGTTGTTATCCTACTTTTAGACAGTTATGCAAAGATTTGCTTTTAATTTTGCAACATGTGGCAATTAATAAATACCCTTCCTTAGCTTACAGACCATCAAAAGTTACACTAATACTTATGCATTCAGGAATATTCTTCCATAAAATCCTTTGATTTGTTTAACTAAATATGCTCTTTCCCTTACTATCTGTATAAAACCCTCCAACAGTCCTAAGTTTTTATAGATTACACTGATTTCTACAGTGACGTTTTGACTGCGAAATTTTTCTGAAGAGAACTCTTGAACTAAGACCACATCTTTTCAAAGAAAATTTGCCCTCAGTGCTGTACAGGCAGCCAAGATACAGGACTCATCTACACACAGCTGTATTGGGGCTTAGCAGATGACTATGGATGCAAAATAAATTCTCTTAGTATAACTCTGAGTAGAAGATATTTAGGCTGAGGTATTTTACCTTTCATTTGCAAATGAAAGCTGCACTCAGTAACTCATTAAAATGTTGTAAAACCTTCACAAGTCTAAGCCCTCTGTAACATCTTGCTCTGAGCACCTCAGTCCAGGCGGTTGCATTTACAGGATAACAATCCACCTCAGTCCAGGTGCTTGTATTTACAGATAACAATCAAGCCAGTGTAGTCACGGGCTTAGTCTTATGAGGCTCTAGCTATGTGGGATTGAAGGTGCTTATATGTAGGCTCACAGAAATAGCTGACAAATATGATTTAATATCAGTGAGTATTAGAGGCCATAAGAAAAGCTTACAGCACCTTGTCAGTATGTCTCTCTTACAGCAGTACGTGCCATGTGCAGGGAACCAGTGCAGGTTTGCGTGTCCACAGACAGCACAAACACACAAGTTTCACTGCGAAATCTCTTAAGGTCAGTAGTGAGAAGATCATTCAAACACTGATTTTTCTAAAAGAATAGAAATACCAGTAACTCCTAAGAATGTTTCATTAGAACCAGGTAACACACGCAGAACTGAAGCACATAAAAGTTTTGGTGACTTCCTAAGGCCACATAATGGGTGGAAGCAGCAGGTGCAGAAAACTTGCCTGTTAGGCCACAAGAGATGAGTAGCTCTAATGCCCCATGCCTCTTGTGTCTAGGAGCTGTAGGAATAACCTTTGTGTGTTTTTATGCCGGTAACTGCATGAGTCGTTCTTATTCTGTATGCTCTTAAACTTGTGGTTTTGCTGTGCCTGACCCTGCGCCTTATTTGCTGCAAGTGTTCAAGTGCTTTCATGGGAACAGAATTATTAAGCAATAGGCTTTTCCGTGGGGTTTATCCTTAAACCATCTGAGAGTTTAATGAATTTTAACGTTCCACTGTTTTTTTGCTCTGTTCTTCTTTAATAAGGAGGTAATATAATCCCTATTTTACATGTAGAACAAAAATTCAGAACATTTCAGATTAAAAAATGAGAGCCACAGTACAAGGAGACCAGGATTTTGGATTTCATGCTCTTTGGCACACCCTGACTGCCAGCAGCTGTGAGGGGTCAGTGCCAGGCTGATGGAGCACAGCTGTTTGGGGGTACTTTTGGCAATCAGTGCCCAGCTGGGTGGGGTAGGTGGAGCTTTTCAGGCGCAACCTGGGAGGAGTGTTAGGAGGTTGTGGTGATAAAAGGGGTTTGAGGTAATAGGGAATGTTTGTTATTTTTTCTATTCTGTGAGGCTCTGTCTTGTTCAGGACTGCTGGTAGGGTTATGTGCTTAGGGGAAAGACTCCTGATTCTGGGTAAGGGGAAACTGCTGAGAAGTGCCTGAGGAGGTCTGAATGCAGAACTAGTGAGGAATGAATATGTGATGTTGTGTTTAACTTGCCTTTAGCTAGCTGATGGGGAATACTGATTATGGGATAATGTACAGAAATGAAAATAGATGGGTGTATAAAATTCTTCCATTTCTTTAGGAGTCCTAAGCTTCTAACCTCAAGGAACCTTTATGTGGTTTGAAGCCCTCTTCTGAAGGTAAGTGTCCAATGTTCAAGGAGTGTGCAGAACTTTATTATATTTGCTATAATGTACAAAAATAACTGTGGAAATACTGTGTGAGAAAATGTTTGCTCTTTCTGTTCAAGGACACTGGTTGGGTTAAACATTTGGGCAATGGGGAACCTGGCTTCTTTCTTGCTCTAATTTCTTGTCTGCTTTTTCTAATTCTTAGCTGAGTAGCCTGGTCCCTTGGACTTGTCTCATGTTCACTGCATCTTTCCTTTTAGCGCTTAGTGCAAATTCAGCTTTATGTTCCTACAATTTTTGGTTCTTCTTGCCTCCCTGTATCTTCAGCCAGACTGACCTATGCCCTTTATTAGCCCAGCTGCCAGCTCATAGTAACTCTGTTGCATGGTTGTTAACTGGGTGTATTTAGGTTTTGCATGTTTGTCTTACAAGTTCACAGTACTTTCAAAATATGGATAACAGAAATTTTATGATGCTGGTGAGAGCTGCCTGTGATATTAAAAGTCTTATTCCAAAGTCCAAATATACTAGAAAAATTCAGCTAGAAAACTTCTAGCTATTACACTGTGCTTAGCAAATCAAAGTATTTTTTACTGTAATTTTTGCTTTCTGAAGTTTTGGCATTAATTTTTCTGAAATATTTAGCCTGAAGGAGCTACTTGACAGGATATGTATAATCTAGAAGTGCTACAGTTATGTAAAATTCTAAACTGTCAATGAAAAAGTATTTCTAAGGTTTTTTTGCTTTTGCTTAGAGTGGCTGGTGTAATCAAGTAACCTTGATTATGCATGGTAAAATCAACACCTTTTTAATAGTTCGGTGCATAGTCCTTTTGAAAAGGCAAATAAAAACGAACATTTTATTAGTGGAATATTAGTATTATTCTAATACTCCACGTGGAAACAAAACCCTTGTTTTTCTTCTCTATTCATGTCTTTATGACAAACCCAATCAGCTGTTTGGGTTTTCTTTGTTGGAAGTTAGCAATGGAAAAGCCTACCTTGCTTAGGTGACCTAATGCCCCTCACCCTCAGTATAAGATTATTCACTATGGTACTCTTATTTTGTCTAGTCTTATTTAAAGTGAGAGCTATTCTAGGACTTATGCTCTTTCCTCTGAATGACATTTATGAAGCTGAAAATGATCTGATTATCATGCATAGTTTTCTGCTTTACAGTCTAAATTTTTATTTACCTTAATTTCATCTAACAATTCTTGGTGAAAACTTCTTTATTATGTAAAATAACTTTCAGCTCCTGAGTAAAAGTTAGTCTGTTTTGTTTACATAGCTCCAAGAGCTACGTTTTCTGCCAGTCTTTTGTTTCCGTCTAATAGACCTAAGTCAAATTAAAATTTAAGAAAGTTTTCTTACTCCTCAGTTAGTCCAGGCAACTTAGCAAATGTTCTTTTTCCCCTGCAAATTATTTGCAGCTGGAGTTATCTTGTGAGTAGCTTGTATTTATTTGTTCGTGAGCCAAAGTCCTGTAACAAACTGTCAGTGATAGCAACTGGCAACCAGTGGACCCCAGTGAGTCTTAGAATGCATATGACTTGTTTTTGATGCATGTTACTATATGGAGTAGTGTGCTACTGAAAGGGGTGAGATTTGGTTGGATAGTTTTGAGTTATTCTAAACAAGGATTTGCTTCTGGAAGTTTTCTGGAAGATGTTTATTTTCTTTCCTGTACTGTAACTTAAAACTCTTCAATTGTACTGTCTCTTGCTTAATCCTTCAGCCTTCTGTTCATGTGAAACCTGGAGGTTTCATTCTTAGTCACAAGTTTTCAAGCTTGCCCTATCTCTCCCTGACACACTGTTCATTCAAAGATATCATCACTCTTATTTCAAATGATCTGTGGAAAAGCTTTTCTTAGCTACTTTCTTCCCATCCCTTGCTCTCTTTTTATTCTCCCACCCATGGCAGAAAGAACAGGTTCACCATAATGGCAGCTAATAGAGGTAGCTCATACCCAATTCCATCAGTTTTCATTACACCTCCAAAACATATTTGATGCACCTTTTCAGGCTCTCTTAACTGTGTTTCAGTTGAAGCAGATGGTAGGCAGAAATGGGATGTGAGTTGGTGTATTGACTGCAGTACAGAGAAACCTTTATCACTGGATCATCCAGGCCAAGTAGATAGAGAATGGAAACTTTCAAGCAGAAGATGACATGTTCTTGCTCTAGGACTACAGAGATCATGGAGGTAACATTAAAAAAATAGTCAATTAGCTTTTCAAAACACTTCTCTCTAGAGTTGAACTTTAGGGGGAAGCATTTATTTCTTACTGTTGGCACCAACAGGTCGTTGGACCTTTCAGTGTTGAGATGGAGCTTGTGCATTTACATATCAGTGTATATGGCAGGATACTTCTGGAACATGATTGCTGATTAATCCTTGGTAACAATCTGCTAACAGAAAATAAAAGCACCTGCATGAAAGTTTTCTATGTCTGCACTGTTCACTCAAGCACTTCTGGGCCTTGGAGGGTTTGGTCTCCTACTCCTAAATGTAGATGCCTAAAATTATCTAAATTATAGTGCCCTGAGGTATGAAGTATTGCTAATGGTGACTATAAATGGAGTCTGAAAGAACAAGCTTGCATATAGATGTGAAATCACAAGTAAAAGGACTGCTGTCTTTAAGGGTAGTTAAATGCTGTTTTTCCTGAGACCAGTAATAAAGATGTATCTGTAGGTATCATAAGACTATTAAAACTAATATTGCTAAAGCATATACTTGGAAATGCTGTGCTGACTTGAGTGAGGAGGAAAAAAACCCAAACCCACAACATGAAGTCCAAAATGATCTGCTCTTATCTGTCATCTGTAAGCTTAATATTTAGCACAAGAAAAACTATCTTTTGCTGTCTGTTGCCCATGGTGATACGTAGGTGCTAGTAAGAAGAATAAAGGAAAATCATGTGGAAAAAAATGTTTCGCTGCATGTGAGGAGCATGGCTGTAATGGCTGACAAAAATTGTTTAATAGGAAAATGAGTCATCTAAGGCTGTAACAGCCTCTATCAGCATATGCATTTCTGAGGTAATAGAACTTGGTGCTCATGCAGTGGCTCTTAACATCATTAACTTTGAGACCTATTAGGCTCTGGAACAGTTTCCCTGGAAAGTGATGGAAATCCTATTGTTCAAACTTTAAAATGAGACTGCAAGGTGATGAATGTACATTCGAGAGCAGTAACTCAGAGGTTAAGTTAGTTGAAAGAGATGGACATAATAGATCTAATTCCTTGGTCAGGCTAAACATGTACCTTTTTCTTCTTTAGGTTTTCCACATTAATGGGCCAGCTTTGTTTGTAGCGGAGTACACTACTCTAGCCCCTAAAGTCTTGAAAGTACAGTTGTGTACAGGGTTTTATTAATTTCTATACCAATAGTTCTAGTTTCTCTGTTTTGAAGCCAAAGTAGTTTTTATTTTGCAAATTTTGTGGTAGCTGTGACCTCTTAAGCACTCAAAAGCCCTTGTCTCCATTGTGAAGTCTTATTGCAGGCCTAGCTTGGGTTAAGCTAGAAAGTACTAAAATACCATATTTCAAAATTGCTTTGATATGTGAAGGAGCAGTCTTGTTGTCACAGAATGCATCTGAATATAGGCTAAACTCACAGAGCTCAGATCTTTGTCCTTCCTGTGAATTCTGAAATTGTTTTGGATTTTTTAATTTTCTCGTTTTGATTTAGGTTGTTTCTGCGTGCAAACAAATTTTAATGATTGTATCAGCTCGCAATTTTTTAAGTATCCTAAAACAACTTTCCAAAATACTGCACTGTCATAAACATACAAAAAGGGTTTTTGAACTCTCACAATCATTTTGATAGTCAACTAGAGTCAGTCTACAATGTTCAGAAAAACATATAAAGAACACCTTTTTGATGAAAGAAAACTAATTTTACACTCATCCTGATATTTTGCCTGGTTTAGCAATGCCTGTCCCACTATTGCTCAAGCTGATTTGCTGAATTCCTGTGCTGACAAGTGAGACATGAAAGGAAGCCTGGAGTCGGGGATAGAGGGAAAATGGCAGTCTCTTGAGAGAAAGAATATTGGCGAAACCATACCTCAAGCATTCTTAATTGTAGTCAGTAAAACTTGAGTCAGGGTAAATAATAAACTGCTGATGGGCATGAGGGCTACAGAGAGGTTAGTCAAAGCTCCTGGAGAATTAGAGCATTTGAGAATTGAAATACTGATTCAAGATACATGTAGTAATCACAGCTTCCAATTTTTCTTTCTGTTTTAATTTTTTTTCCTGAATGTATGTTAAGTTAAAGGTCATGAAAAGATTTATGACCAGCTAAAAAAATAAAATTAAAATCTTCTTGCTACTTAGAAAAAAAAAATCTTCTAGGGAACTGAAATGTAATAGTTTAATACCCTGATCATTTTGGTATCAGTGTTTCTTTGGTATCAGATAAATAAATCCAAGGTGTTTAGTTTTAGTTTAGTAACTTTCATCTTATTTCTTAAACAGTGGTGCAGTATTTAAGGCTACCTGTGTACTCTAACAATCCAGATGTTTTTAGTAAGTGCTCAATGATGCGAGAATAGAATCCAGACAATTATTTTGTTTAAATCTTTTTGGTAAAAGGCATACTGCACCCTTTAGTTCTTACAACCCACCTCTCTAGAGAGAGGAAGACAGATAATGACTGTCATAGATAAATGCAAGCAAATGTAAAAAGCATGCTTATATTAGCTCAAGCTGAGGTTCTGTGTATTGGAGTATCCTGCTTGCAGCAGTGACTACTGAAAGCTGAAACAAGAAAGTACTTTGTCTGCTCTCTTGAGCAGAGAGGCAAAAAATGTCATTTCCTTTGGAGGAGGGTGTGGTGCGGTAACAAGTATATATCAGAATATAACACCTATGTACGTTTTTATGGTTTGGAGTCTGTGGCCATGGTTTGTTAATTTTTTTGGTTTTATGGTGATGAGTTGAACTTCTAAAATAACTTTTCTTTTTAATGCTTTCAACCAAGCCTTTAAACCTTTTTCTGGTAAGGAAACGTACTTATTTTTGACTTCTGATTTTTTTATTAAATTGTGCTTTCTACCTAAATCAGGTATAAGGTTTGGAAAATCTGCCTTCAAATAACAGCATCCAAATAGCAGAAATCAAGGTGATTATGATTTGTATTTCAGCATTGCAGGATTAATTTGAAATCACAGCCTTGAGGCAATGAATTAGAACAAATTTTTTAGGCAGAAGGTTTGAATCTGATGGTAGGTCTCTATTGGAACTAAAAATACCCACAATGTAAACTGCTCAATATTTTGAAGTTGTTGATAAAAAAATCAGACTGTCACTACATTGTCTATCATTATTTTAGGGCAATAAATATAATACCTAGTGTGTTTCTCAAACTCTGAGGAACTTACTTGTATTGCTCAGTGAGTTTTAAGATATAAAGAACGTGAAAAATCTCTTTGCTGCAGTTATGTGGTTGTGTTTTTTCCCTGGAGGAGAGGTTTAGGATGAAAGAATTATTACTATTATTCATATATCTGTTGCAACAGTACTGGATAGACCCTGACCCTATAATTTTTACAGAATGCTCAGAACAGTAGACATCTGTTTACCCCTGGTCTTGAATATAAACTTTGCAAATATTTCCTGAGTTAGCCAGCAATTAATTTTTCTTTCAGATAATGTGTTCTCTTGTTTGCTTGCTTTTCTACTTTCACTGTTTGTCTACTGAAAATCTTTGTGGTTAACAACAGGCTTCACAACTCCTGGGAGAAAGACTACTGTGGTCACTTTGCAAAGAACCTTAGTGCAGTTCAGCTCTGAGGGTGTCTCAAGTCAAACAGTGGCAGTGGGTGCTGGGTTTCCTTAGGAACAGCTGCCACTGCCCTCTAACAGAGGCAGCACAGGCCACATGTGCTGCTTCACAGTCCCTGTAGCTTCGAGACCAGTGTATAAATTTACACCACCCGTTGATCCTGGCTTGAAGTCAGGACTGGACCAAAGAAAGTCATGGCTGAGAAATTGGTGTGTATTTGCTTCTGATGATTATTAGGGTGCTCATCAAGGTAGCATATGCCTTGCCAGTAGTACATTCTGGCAGTAGTAAGTCCTCAAACTTCATCAGCCAGAGGTGCCTGGTCATACTGGGTGACAGCCTTAACCTGTCTATATGAGCCTCTCGGGTCTTCTTTCACCCCTGCTGTGGTCTTGCCAGTAGTTTTCTCAGTGTGGAAATTATAGTCTTAAAAATGACAATTACTTCATAAAGAAATTGAAAATTAAGAGGAAGAAAGGGGACTTGTTACAAATAACATATGGCTTTGGGGTTCACTAAATTAAGTGATGCCGACATAGTGAAAAGTGAAACACTGCAAAAATATTTGAGAGACTTTGGAGGCTTTTTGTGTTGGGTCAGTACTTTCTCTACTGAGGGCTTTGCTGAGAAATAAGCTTGTGTGCTTCACTTGTGCTGAATTTAAGTTTTTAGAGGTGTGATATTGATATTAACTGACAGGTCATCAAGTTCAGCTGAATGAGGTGAGGGGCAGAGTGAGAGGGAGTTGAAATAAAGCTCCATTTTTACTTTTTGTTGGTTTTATTTTTGTGGGTTGTTTTTTTTTTTTTTGGTGGGGGGCAGGGGGAGATGTGGGAAGGGGATGGTATATCTGGCTAGTTTATATTGTTGAAACCTGCCTTTGTTTAAAGCTTAATACAGGAACATGAACGAAGTTGCTTGTAAGATTGTAGTAGTCAGGGAGCGATGAGATGTTTTGTCTGAAGTGCAGCACGTGCTGCCCCCTGGGGGAAAAACCAAAATCAAAAAGCAACAAAACTCTGAAAGTGCAAAGGATGTGTTTTCCTTATGATTAATGTGAAAGTAATTAGCAGGTAGTATGGCTTTAAAAATTATGTAGGGACAGATGACTTAGAACAAATGTCCTTGTCTGCACCTTTGGGATTATGATGAGCCATATTTGGAAGATACCATTAACAATAACTTATTCTTTCACAACACTTCATACTTTTCCTCTTCTCAAGCATGTATTCTGTCATGAAAATTAAAATGCAAATCAGTTTAATTATTTTGCTGTTGTTCCAGTCCCACAGATGGTAAATATTAGATGTATGAATAGATTTAATTAGCTTTGGAGTAACTTTTTTTATGTACTCAAGAGATTCTGACTGCCCCAAGAAAAAGGTGGTGAGAAAAGCTGTCCACAGTGGACTTTGGTCTAGACATGAGATCTTCCTTACAGAACCTTAACTGACTAGTTAGAACTAAAAATGTTATGTCATTGATGAAGTTAATATTCTGAGAGTAGTCAAATTACTCATGCCACAATCCTAGAAAGCAGAATGTGCCACTAGCTTCATTAGTACGTGCTCTGGAATGATATGTTCTCAAAGAAGAAAGTATCAATGAAGTGCTGTAAGCTTGTGGCATGCCTGTGGCATTTTGGTCAGTGCACAAGGTGAAAAAAGTTAGTGACAAGTGTTCAAGCAAATAGAGCAAAGTCAATATGAAGGGCAGTTAAATACATCAAGGCTTCTCAGCATGAAGAAGGGATTGGGGCTGCTTATAATAGACGACTATGAATCTGTGAGTGGCATACTAAAGTGCACAGAATGTTCCTGTCTCTGACTTTGCAACTCCTTGTGGTAGATAATTAAAGGCTGGCACAGTGTACTTGGGAAATACCACCATTTGCTTCCCTTGATCTGATGGTGACCAACACAGGCAAAATTCTGGCTAATGGATCTTCATTCCAAGCTACTGTGTCTGCTCATCTTCCCGTGTGGATAGGCATGGTTATGTCTGTGGATGAACAAGAATTCTACTCAAGGCCCCTAAGTCAAGAAAACAGCAACGCAAGGCCTCAAGCAGTGTTGGGAATAGGGTTGTGGAGAAGCAAAATAATGTCAGCAAAGAAAACCAGTTACCATTTACAATGTCTCCTGTTAGTTCAGTGGACTTTCATATAAATAAATAATTTTAGATTTAAATTATAATGCAATTTAAGCTGAAAAAGTGAACAAAAGCCCAAGTGACTGCGTGTGATTTGTGAAATGGTGCAGGTCTCCCATCTTTTGAAACAGTTTCCTACAGTGCCCAACATTTCACTTTCCAGATAGCAAAGCCTTCTGATGCTGTATAGTTTTGTGGGTTCACTGGCTGTTGAAACTGCAGGGTTTTCTTAACAGTAGAAGAATTTTACTCAGTGTTAGCATCAGTGGTGTAGCGACAGTGCTGTGTTACATTAAAGTCCTCTGTGCTGTAGTAACACTGCCACGGTCAGCTGGCAAGAAAGGCTGGATGCACTATCCTATGACTGGAGTATCTGAAACTCCACAAGCATTTCCACCTCTTTAATCACAGTTTGGTTGCTAGAATTTGTGGTGGTAGCTCCTTCTGTCATACAAAGCACAAAACTCATGTAGCTCTTTCTATTGGGAGCTCTGTCAAGTGTGTTTGGTTGCTCTGACCTATGAACTGGTTCCTTAACAGTCCCGTATAGGTATAATTTACTGTAGTAATCTTGGAACTGCTTCTAAGGAATAGGTTATTTTTGCTTTCCAGTTCCTAAAGGTGTCTCAGTCTCCAGTCTCCTGAAGGAGTCTGAAGTGTCATCTGCTGCAAAATGTTGAAATTATGGATGACAAGTGAGACAGCAGTGTTTGCATCCTGAATCTGATGGAGAGGGTGTGAATTACCTGTGGGAAAGCAAAGGCAGTATGACTGCTTTCAAATTTCATGAGTGAATTACAGCTAGGACTTATACTTGCTACAGCAGAATACCCAGGTTCATGCACCAATGCAGGTCTGCTACTTAGACATTACATGGAAAATCTGTTTTGGTTGTGAGACTGAGAACTCTAAACTCATTTCACAAGTGAAAGGTTTCAGCAGAGCAATTCTCAGTAAAGGGGGGAATTTTGAGCACCTTCATAAATGCAGTGCTGGATGTCTGCCTCCACTGATATTCTGAATTTTTCTTTTCCTGCCAGAAATCCTTTCTTTTCTAAAAATATTTACTTGACTCTGCATACTGCTGTCTAATCTAGAGATGGATAATATAGTGCTGATTTGAAAATCCCGACTGGTATAGGACATAAGAATGACCTTTTAAAACACGGCTAAAATGAATTGCTTTGAAACAAATTTTCTAACTGAATATGCTCTTCTGGGTATAGTGTGGTTTCTATACCACCAACCCATACTCTTTCTCTCCTGCCCCCCTTCCCCTAACCACTACTGCTGTCCTAATCTTCTAGACCATTTTGTACCCTCCTCTTATCCTAAGTAAAATACAATTGCTGGCTCTGATATTCATTAAGTGATAATCCAGATTAATTCAGACTTTGATGTAGAAACAAGTCCTATTTCAGCTGCCAAGAAATCCAGATCGCCCCATGGAAAATGCACACACACATACACGTACACACACACGCACACACAGTATGTAGAATGCCTTAAAGAAACTGTAGCTAACCACCTTATTAGTATTCCTCCCTCCTCTGTGTTTCACTTGCAGCAACAGAGGGCTGAGCAAAATGCAGTAGAACAGGGACAGAGACAGAGCTGGCAATCATCTCGGTGCAGGCTGCTGAATGTAGGGGGGTGGGGGGGATGCAGCAAAGCAAGATTAATAACCTTGCCATAATCCTGTGCACCCTGGAAGGAGATACCTCCGGTGACTGAGCTGTTCTTGTCTTGATTAATTGAACTGAGTGAATGAGTGGCTGGCAATCCACCTGGTTTGGAGGCGACCCCCTGGATTTGCTGATCTCCGAATCCTCTACCCATCTGGGAAGGTAACAGTGAGACATACCATCTGCAGCACACACAGCAGCTATTGGAGGCTACTACTGACAGTTTGCACTACAGTTTTTTGGTGAGCAAGAAGCCAGGTATATTGTACAGTAGGATATTTCTGTGCTGAAGCTACTGAATTTCACAATCAGGTCTTTCAGCAACCCCCTACGCTCCCTTTTCCAATTGCCTTTGAGTTCTGGGCTTACTTTTGGCATCGTCTCCTGGATGCATTTTGCTGGGGATGGAAGAGCAGTAAATGGAACCTCTGAAAACTAATTGTTTTGCTTCTGTGTGACTCAAGAAAGAAAAACGCTGAAAGAATCAAATCCAGCTAGAGGAATTTAAATTTCTTTTTGAGAAGTTTACAGGGGGACTGTATAAAAGGTAAGTCCAGGGGCTTGTGTACCCCCTTCTGTTTCCTGCTTGTCTGCTTGAAGTGGGGGAAAAAGGCAAAAACATTAGTACTAGGTGCATACCGAGTGTGGTGTTTGTAAAGTCTTGTAATTTGTATCTCCTTTTTATTTCCTTTTCTGTTCTCGTGGTGTTCCCCCCCCACCTTCTCCCCCTGCCATTTCCACAGTAAAAATGCTTGCAAAATAATGATCTATAAGGCTGCTGGAAAATGTTAATTAAATAGCACTGGAGAGCTCCTTTCATTTCAAAAGTAATAGAATTTCTAGGAAGAAAGGTCTTTTTATTAAACAAGCTAAAATATTTGGAAAGTATCTAGAATGGGCAAGAAATATAGCTCATACAATATCTTCAGTAGAAGCCTCCATATTTTCATAAATCTTGTCTAGTTTCTCTTTGCATTTCAGTCAGCTCTGGAATGATGAATATGTAAGTAAAAAGCTGCTTCTGCTGCTGTTAGCCAAAGTGGAAGGTAGCAGAACAGAAATCTTAGGATTTGTGCATCACTTGTGTGAAGTTCATGTGTTTGTTTCTCATTATCCTTTTGAATGCTGCTTCCTTTTCCTTTTTTTTTTTTTTTTTGACTACAGAATTTATGAAACATGTAGGACCAAACAGTAACTCATACGGAACAAAGTGCCAATCACAAATGAGTTTTCGTAGGCCGTTAATTTTTGGGATGGAGGTGCTTCTAAGCACTCAGGTGACCAAAGCAAATGCCTTATCCAGCATTGTTCATGGCACTCCAGGTTTTCTGGAGATCTATCAGTCGTATTGCTCTGGTGCTATTTGGTGTTTAAACCCAGCACTTATCCTCCCACCCGCACCCCTTTCCACCAATGCAGTTTCTGCAGGACCAGTATGACTGTTGTAGCCTTTCACATCTTTCCATTAAATAATAGAAATAAAATACCATTGCACTGCAATAGAATCGGAGCTCTTGTAGTTTGGTTTTTTTTTTTAATTGCTGCACTGATAGTACTTAGCATTCCCATTGAGGTAAGAAACCCATCTGTAAATACATTTCAAAGATGCTTCATTCTCAAAATGGAATCACTAGGTACTCACGCCTTCTCAACTACATGAGTATGAATGAATAATATTGAAGGATATGGTATCTCTTTGAAATATGCCATAGCTGGATATTTAGTGTAAAATGATGTGGATCAAAATACAGTTCTACTGAATACCCAGATGCTGAGGGGCTTCCATGTGTAAGTATACAGATGTAATGTATGTAAAGAAATGGGGAATTACGTCAGATTTATAAGTACAGGGACACATCAAATAGGGTGATCCATTTGGTACAAAGAAGTATAATGACCCTTCTTGTAATAGATCCTGTGCTGTAAAGCTTAAAACTTAATGAAAAGGCTCTGCTTCAGAGTAATCAAATCACTTTGTTATTGCATCCTGTCAGTCAGTCCCTCGATTTCCCACTGGTTTTGCATAATAGCTTTAAAGATAGATTAAGGAAGAAAGGAGAACTGGTTATAGGTGTGTTTCTCCTCATTTTCTGGAAGTGATGTTTCTGTGTTGCGTGTACATTTACTGTATTATGATTATGACAAGCAAATCTTTCTGGGCAGGATGCAGTTTGCCATAGTTTTCCCTCACTGTACTTTCCTCAAGCCCCCATTGCATGTAACACAGCAATCTCTTTCATCAGGCAATGAGCTATGCTCTCTTTTAACTATGAGGAACAATCTGTGTGTAATAAGGGCTAAAAAAAAAAAAAGTGTGTGTGTGAAGAAATGACAACTCGTGATTTTTAGAGCCTTATCCTGGTTGAAGTATGGAATGAGACCACCAAAGCAGAGATGAAGCATGGGAGAAACGTTCTGCCTGGAGATGAAACTTTCATATTCTGGTGAAAAAGACAACACATTTGCTCCTCTAGTATTTCTATGTATTCTGGTGTATGAAATATAATTTTAGAAGTGTTGCCCTAAACCACGTAGGAGGGCAGTCACCTGTATGCTGGAAAACTATGTCACCACTCTCTTTATGGTGTCCAGATGTTATTAAGCATCTATCTCTGGTTTTGCGTGTAGCATTATCTCCTTATATATTGCAGACTAAAGCAAATGGTGTGGTTCTTTGGCATTTTAACAGATTCACTGAAGAGGAAACTTTGTGCTTCTCCCCCCTGCTCCTCCAGTTTTGTTGGTTTATGAGATTTAACTTGGAACTTTTCCTGGAATTCAATTCTGATTTCCTAATTAAACTGTCACATTTGCAATTTTTTGGCTTTGTTTGTACATCTTGTATATGACCTTGTATATAACATAACGTGTTATCACAGGATCAATTTTGGTTTCTAATACCATTGTTATTTTTATGGTAAGAATGGAAATGAATACTCAGTGCTGGCAAGTTTTACGTGGAAACAGGCTTTAGCAGCAGTTGGACTGTGTGGTGTTTTTGTTTGGTTGGTTGGTTTGGTTTTTTTAAGAAAAAACCCCAATAGTTAAACTTTAACAAAATGTCAAGTGTTTTATCTTAGTGGTCCTTGAATTTCAATTGCATTTCATAGTGTAATGCCTCATATGCCTTCAGTCTCACCTAATGTGGAAATTGCTTTCCCCTCTGTGCTAAATGGTTGCTTATATGAGCTCAATCCACTACTTGTATATCTTGCTGAAATATGAAGGGAAGGCCTGCACAGGTCTAGGAGTGTATTGTAGGTGAAGTCTCTCCGTAGAAATATGGGTACAATGACATTCTTATGAGCTGAATTGTCTAAATGTTCTTTTAACAATGAGTGGAAGATAGAGAAAACTGAAATTTCTTTTTCACTTAGTTCCAGTTAATTGAGCATCTTCCTTTCCTTGTTGCTGAAGTCAGCCAACCAGGCACTAACCTTCTCTAGCACATGTTTCTGTGTTTCCAAGACCCAAGGTACTTTACACATGAATTCCTTCTTCTTTCTGAAACAAGCTGGGCTGACAACTGGTAAAGTAAATCTTGAAGCAGTGTAGTGGCATGCAAGCAAGAGGAGGATGGGAAAGAGGAGATGCACCAGCAATTCCATGACTTAAACCAAAAGAACAAGCTCTGTGGGGTTGCAGAACACGTCGTTTTGACTGCTGACTCATTGTGTTGGTCCGCAACATTATCTTACAGTAATGTAATGACACTGGGCCTGATTTTGAAATAATAAAGAAAAGAATAGTTTATCAGTAAACACACATTGCTTATGATTGTGTACTTCTTTGACAGATAGTATGCTTGCTGGAATTTCATGTACGTGGAGTTAGAGCTCTTAAATCTTTAAGACAATAATAATAAGTAAAATTTACTTTTTGCCATTTAAGAAAAAAAAAGTTACAAATATACCTTTTCAATAGACAAGTTAGTTGACTGCAGTAAACTACACTTCCTTGTATTGCTTTCTTTCTCATTTCTTTTGATTCTGTGTCAAAGGATAAAGTTTAGGATCAAAGAGTTAAAAATTCCAGTTCCTGGGCTAGCGAACGTGGTAGATAATATGCTGCTTCAGAGTTTTGAGTTTAAAGCCAATTAAAAAAAAAGTTTATTTAGACATTGTAGCTTCCAGGAGTGGTCCAAAAGAGTAGTGTTGAGAGCATGGTATACGTGTGCAGGTGTTTGCTTCTAGGGGCTGTTACTTTTCAGGCTGCTGACAGTGATGAAGTTCTCAAAGTTAAGATTCAAATGACCCAGTGATGCTGAGTTCTGTACAGCCATTTCATATTGCTAAGGAGGAAACTTACTGTTTCTGTGTTCTCAGAACTGCAAGATGCTGCCAAACTTAGAGTGGTTATGTAAGGTAGAATCCTATTGATCCTGGAGGAGGGTGGTGGGCAGAGATTTCTTCAGAACCTGGAGACTTTCTTTTTCAGAATGTATACTGCAGAGGCAGAATTGTAGCAAGAAATCTAGGTCTCTTCCCAGAGTATATTGAATAAACCTTTTTCTACAGACAACAAGTATTGTGCAATTTGCCAAAGTTTCCTTACTCAGTTGGCCATCAATGGTAAGTATTGTCTTTGTATTTTGTGCATTGCAAAGGCTAACAAATACTTAAAAACAAAAGTATGTTTAAATGAAGCTCCTAACTGCAGACATGAAGGGCTTCTGTTGCTGCATTTTTGACATATCTTTAGCTTGCAAACTGTGGCCAGGAAATTTTCCATGAGGCCCATTCTAACCTCTTTGATAATTTAAGATGTTGTTTTGGTAGGTTAAATTTGTCAAGGGCTCATGAAGTCGAGCACGTACTAGTAATTAGAGAATCAGTTCCAGTCCTGTTGTTTGTCCTGTTTACAAGAGTAAGAACAGGATTATATCATTGTTTGTTTAGCTTCTCTGAAATTGCTGATTTGGTGTGAAATAAAGGTACAGACAGAGGTGGGAGGACAGTAATTTTTTTTGGAAATGTTTGCTTAATTTCATTTAACTCCGTGTGGGAGCAAAAAAGGCCCCCCACTCTTTCTCTTGTTTATTTGTAGGAGAAAACGTATGAGGCTATCAAGCAGTGTGCTTATTTTTCATAGAATCTTGGCTTGCTTTTTTGAATTTGTTTACCAGTTATCTTTACTGTCTTTTCTGCTATGCCAAGAATAAATTGGCAAATGAGAAAGAAAAGCAACACTTCTGCACTAGAAATGTGGTGGTTCACCAGCTTATTTAACTAATAAGACATTTTGGTATTATTAGGTAAACTTAGGGATGGGACTTCTCTGTGTGACTTCCATCTCCTCCCTTACTGTTCATCAGTTAAGCATTGTTGAAAGCTTCACTAGTAGCTCCTAGTTGAGGGAACAAAGAAGGTGAATGTTCTGAGATTAGGCCTTTCTACGGAGGCTCTCACACTGAGGCTGCATTTATTTCAACCTATTTTTCATGTTCTCTGGAGCCACTCATGATAATAACTGTGCATTTCACGTAAACCTTTAAATATTCACTATACCCTCAGTTATTTCAGGAAAAAAATTATGCACTTCGAAGCTAAATGATCTACCTACTTACACTGCAAGAGTAGCTTGCTTCTGGAAAGCAGAAAATTCAGTAGTAGGAATTGGAGAGAAAAGAGGGCAATTGGTAAACTCAAAGAAGGAAAAACAGTGCAGTGATTACCCCAAAGACAAACGTAGTTTCATATTCTTGCAGAAGTATAGGTGGTGATTGCATCACACAGACTGCATGTGGAAGGAAATTTTAATTTTGTATGCAGCCAAAGTGTATTTTAGCAATTTCGGGGGGAGAGAGGGGGAATGGGTTGTAGAATTTTCTTTTTAAGCATCTCAAGCATATGTTTCAGAAATAACACCTAGTCAGGATGCAAGTTCGTATTTTTAATTTGAATGGGAGTAGATACACGTAGCAAGGCTAGTAACAGGAGTAGCATTATCAAAACTCCATAAAGGATTTGGAGATCTCTTGGAAAAAGCTTTGAAAACTTAAACCTTGGACTTGGCTAGTTACAATCTAGTTCTGAAAACAAATGAGCAGAGAGATATAATTTGGAGCACCTTTGGGTGAAAGGAGTGTGTGAACTAGAGAAGACTGCAGGCCCAGAAAAACAAGATGCTTTGTGTGGTTAGAAACTTTTATGGGTATGAGCTAAAATTGAGATTAGATAGGATTTTGGGGAGAATTCTGTTAGTGGTAAGTTACTAATAGTTAATGCTAGGATCAGTTGAATTCAGGAAGCCTGAAGCAAACTAAGAAATGCAGAATAGCTAATTTAATGTGCAGGTATGGAAGAGCCTCAGTATCCAGAGATAAGTTTCAAATAAAGTGACTAATACATTGAAAATTTGTATCATAAATTATGAAGTAATATAACTGAATGGGTAAGTACTTTCTTTTCCAGAAATTAAAATATGATTTCTGGGGTTCATGAATTAGACCTTAAAAATTGCCAGTCTGTGTAATCACCAATGTCTTCCAGTGAAAAATGTAAGCCAAAACTGTAAGCTGTGACTATCTTTAGTGACTAAAAAAATAATGAATGACTTTATATTATGATGTAGAAAACGCAGAGGAATTTGGCTGAATTAATATATGGTTGGATTAATGTAACCTGGCTGTCAGGCAGTAAATACTTTCCTTTCTCCTCTTTAAGTTTCACATCACACTCGATCCATATGGGGTTTTTGCCACTGAAATTTCAGTGGATGCTTGCAGTGGAGTGGGCTGTGTATGGCAGCGCTGCTCAGAAGCACCTCTTGTTTTCCTGTGACCTGTGAGAGAGTATCTGTGCTATTTACTGGAGAGCAAAGAGGCCTCAGGGAGCAAGGATTGCCTTAGCCCTCCTTGGCTCTGTCCTGCCTTGCAACTACCCTGCGATTTAGATGAGTGGTAGAGGAGAGTATAGCCTGACTTGTTAGCTTTTCTTTTCCTCCATTGTCAATGATAGTCAGGACTTGCTACAGTAACCTGATGCCCTCCTTTTACAGAAGTCACAACCCTTTCAGGCCGCAAAAGATCCCTTCAGACTGGGATTCCCTTGACAATCAGCTTTATAGTTTAAGCAGCTTTATGCAATACTGAGAACAGTGACAGTTGAGAGAGGTAACTAGGAGACTTCTTGTATTATAAATACTTGGCTTGGGAATGTGTGCTTAAGGGTCTTAAGCTGCCTAAAAGAGTCTCTTAATCTACCTTAATTCTTCTTATTATATTCTTTTTCTGAAGTAGGTGGAGATGCAAGATCTTTTTCATTTAAATGAATAGAGACGTTCCACACCTGTCTAACATATACGGATATGTATGTTCCTACTAGACATGTTTACAGAATGTAGAAAGACAGGAGAAGCTTAGTAAAATGTCTGCCTAAAATACTTACTTATGTAGTGTTATTTCCCATTTGAAATCAGAGTTTTGTTTTGAATCATGAACACTTCAGTGATTTTTCTATCTGGAATGTAATAGAAAATTTTTGAGGTCTAGCAGTGGAGAAGCCTAACTTTTTTCATCACCTCTTACTTGTCAGTGACATAAACTTACATCTTTGTCTCTGTCTAGGAATGAGCCAGTTAGAAATGTTTATGGTGGTATCAGCTGGAAATATTCTTCCCCCACACCACCCTTCTTTTCACCCTTTTGGATGTGGGAAGGGGAACTTCTGAAGCAGAATGTTATAAAGTGATGGCCTTGGATGCAGAGGAAGTAGAGATGGATAAAACTACTGCTCCGATATTCATAAATGTTTAATTTGCTGGTGGAAGTGAATTTTGTGTTTATTATTAAGAGAGGAGACAGTGCATTTTGGCAAGTTATGATTTTACTAAATCTATGAATATTTGGAAGAATACCACACATTTCCAAATGTAACAAAAGTAATTATTTCCTTAGGTGACTTTGTCCAAGTTTAATACCTATTGTACAATGAGAGTCCTCTCTTATTTTTTATCAGAAACCATGCCTGAGCTTTTAACACTTAAATTCTTTTACTTCTGAATTTTGCTGATAATTCTTTGTTTCTTTCCATATTGTTTAACTGTAATTGGTGTACTAGAAGGCTGCTTTCATGATCTTGTCCAGGCCCTCAGGCAATGGAATTGAGTAGGTAGTTCCAATAAGGATGTCAGTTTATGAGAATAAACATTTGGCCTCCAGTTGTTCTACAAATTACTGTCTAAATAGTACTTTTCAAATGTAGGTGCATTTCTGCGATCACTTCAGGCTTAGGCTTGTTTAATTATTTAAGCCCAGTGGTAAGGACTACAAGAGGCAGTGGAGAAAAGGTCATTTGAGCAAGAAGAGCATGTCTTCTACAAAAGGCCCTGATGTTCCATTTGATTTTAGTAGGATACCACAGACAGTAAAAAACATTAAGAATTTAAGGTTACATGGGCTTTTTACCATTGTTAGTAATAGGACTGGTAAATACCCTTTGTAACTGTAATACTGTTTGAATTTTTAATATGACAAAGGAAAAGAAATGCTTTAATTGTTTCCTTTTCTGAAACAAATTATGAATATGCTCATACACTAAAAATGTTTTGAGCAAGACTACTAGTGTAATACTGTGGTGGTTTGGTTTTCTTTAAAAATTTCATCTCAAGATCTGCTGCTTGAGCTGTTGAGGTTTTTTGTTTTCAGTCCTCTGGAGCCTCAATTTTATTTTTAAGACTTGAGGTTATTGAGAAGGAGTTGGTGTGTAGATGATATGAGATGAAACTAATGGTTTTTGTCCTTGCTTTTGTCCCAGATGGGAAGTCTTTCTGGAATTCTATTGTTTATTTAGATGAAAGAAAATAATATACCTAATCAGTGCTCTTTTTGCCCTATTCATTAGACATACTAATCCTGAATAGCACTGGGAATTATGTACTGCATTTAAATTGAGGATAGTGCTCTGGCCCTTTTAGAGGGAGCAGGCTCTTTTTCTATGGCTGTTGACATTAACAAAGTTCAAGTAGATATGGTCAGAACAACAGTCTTATATTTGATCTACTATAACCATACGCAGCTACTTTGTGATCTGTCTTACTTGTTTTTTGCTTTCTCTATGACCAGTTTTCCTGTAGGGTAAAGAGTGTATAGATTTATATACTGCATAGACTACTAAAACTGTTATTGAGCTATTGCATTAAGCTGGTAAATTGTTCCCCCCAGTGCATGGCTACTACCCCTCAGGACAAAAATGAGAAGCTTTCCTGTCACCACCTTGTGTACTTCTGTCACTTCTGCTATTTCTGATTAACTTGCTTTCTCTGTATTACAGTAACAAATATCTTTAATGGAATTTCATTATATATATGATGCTCTGAGTTTCATATGATGAATAAATACTTTTACTTGCTTGGGCTTTCAATTTCTAGGTGCAGGCACTCAGCAAGCAGTAATTTTTTGGAATTTGTTGTTAAATGGCCATTAAAATGCAGTCATTTTGTGAGACAAAGCAATACCTCCCTTTAGAGATCATACTATTTGAATTGGCAGAACTGGAACAAAATAGGATGCACAATCAATACAGTGCTGTAAGGGTCAAAGCTGTGGTTCAGATATTTGGTGTTTTGCTGCCTGTGACCTTTAAAGCCAAAATTCTTTATGAAGCTGCTCCTCCATAGGCAGGAATGAGGATCAGAATATGAGTATTGCCTTGCTGCTGCCTCTTGTATTATGTTCACTGGATGAATAGGCTTAAAACTACACTGCAGTAGTGCAGGACAGATGGGGAAATGGATCATGTTGGAGATGCCTGCCTCTGAACTATGTGCAACCAGCTCTGTCTAGAACTGATGCAATTGGTAGTCATATTGGATGAGAGGGCAATAAAAATGTATCACCATGTCAGGATAATGGACAGATCTTATGTCATTGTAGGGTGTGAGGAGGAACTAGACTATTAGCAAGGCTAGTTCTAGTTTTGTTTCTAAACATTGCTGTTGTTAATTCTTTTTCTTTGGTTGTTTGCATGCTCTATTCTGGTAAGTATGGAGATGAAATACACAAGCAACTTCTGACTCATTCTCTTCCACAAAGGCTAGTTCAAGAATAATTTGAGAAGCATTAAGCAAGAGTTGAGTCACTGAATCAACTATGAAGTTCTACTTGCTGTATTGGAGGCTATATCTTCCTTCCCATTGTTTTGCATAGCCCCTGGTTCAATAGTGGGTGTGAAGATCCAGCTGTAGTCTGTACAGCAGCATATGCTATTATGTCATGTTACAGATTCTGCTCTGGAATTGGAAGATTGTGTTTCCCTCAAGGGTAGAAACAACAAAAGTAGAACTGTGGGATCAGTTTGAACAATAAAGATGAATATTACAAAACTCACCCAGGTGTTGAGCTGCTTTAATTGTCTTGTAGCTGCATAGGACAACCTGAGGACCGACACTGCTTTCTGAGAACATTGACTGGTAAAACAGAATAGTCAGACCTTGCAGCAGCTTTGGGGCTCAGAGACCCTGCAGCAGTCCAGTCAGCTGATCCCAGTAAAGGATCTAATTGCCGTGTTTGGTAAAATAACTCCTGTAGCAAGAGTTTTAAAGAAGGTAAGGTTATGGTGCTTGAACCTGTAGTCACAGATTTAGAGGAATCTCTGCCCCATAAAGATGATCCATATGGCATTTAATGAATATGAATATTATAGGCTTCCATCAAAAAGTAATAGGACTACATGGGGATCACTCTTAAATTTATGGAATATAATAAAAGATTAATATAGCATATTTCTGTTGTACTTGAACTATCCCATAGCATTTAATGTTTGGGTGTAATTTTCTATTGAACTTGATTGGAGGATTCAAAAATAGGAAACTATGATTAAAAAGCAGATGTCCACACCCACCTGCCTTAGTATATATTCCTTTACAGAGCAAATATATTTAAATTTAGGATTTTATCTAGAGTTGAAGCACAGAAAAACCGTGTAACATTTTACCCTATAACACCTGTTGCAGTATAGAATATTTTTTTAAGATGTTACCTACACTTGCTGTTAACATTATTTCTATATTTGAGATTTCATCTATATTAGGTAAAACTAATATCACAGCATTGTAATAATCAGCAGAGGATTTCTGAGTGTGTGAAATGGGGAAGAAAGGTACACAAAAATGGTAGCTTTGACTCTTTTTTTGGAAATTAATGCATGAAGAACTTAAAAATTGGTAAGAGGTGCTGAAACTGTGTGGGGCTTAAAGTTTTCAGTTTTTGGACATGTTGGAGGCAAAATTGAAACAAAGCATATGCAGTCATTAGTATGTACATATTCTTCCTCTAGGAAGTTTAAACATAAAATGAAAAAAAATCCAGATCTGAATAAGAGGAATTATTGAGTTCAAGGCAGTACCTACCATCCTCGGCATGAATATGGTTTAAATAATATAATTAGTAACACTTTAGTCTTGTTATCGTATGCTGTCACTGTTAGAATGAGGTTGTGTCTGTATCAAAATACTTTGGGCTACTTTCTTTCATGAAATAATTTGAATTGACTTTGTGTTTTAACATCAAATCTTCATAAATATGGATACCCCTCTGTCTCTGCTGCCTTCATTGTTCTCTTAACTGCATGATGCTAACTTTTTCAGACTTTATTCAGATTAGCAAAGTATTTATTTAGAAATGCATTCCTGTTCTTATGGATACAGCTGGAAATTGTGTGTGTGTATGTATGTGTATATATATATACACACAGAGAGAGCTGATTTTCTGTCCAAAACATTAAAACCTCTTGTACTTCTGAGGTGAACAACTATGAGAAGCTTTTTAGATGACCTTTTTGCTTTTACTTTAGTCTGTGGAAAGAAGGTCAAGTTTCAACTTGAGTTGGAACCAGTGTTCCCTGCCCTGCCTTGTCTCCAAACATTAGCTGCATGTTTTCCTAACTGTAGCCATTTGCCTCCTCTCCCATGCAAGTGTGTTGCCTCTGCAAGTCTTTCAGGAAGACTGTATCTCGAGTCCGGCATTAAAAGACCATTTAAGTGAGCCCTATCTCTACTTCAAATCTTTTAATCTTTTCCGTTTGCTGCCTTGTTTTTTCTTTTTCTGGACTCCTTACTGAGTTTTATTGTGACTGAAAGTAGACAGTTTAAAAATCAGTTTGTTTTCTTGAATCATAGAATCAGTCAATCATAGAATCATTTGGGTTGGAAGGGGACCTTGAAGATCATCTAATTCCAACCCCTGGGCTATGGGCAGAGACACCTTCAAGTAGACTATAAGGTCTTAAAGAAGTGCCACTTCTGAATTCAATTTATCATGGTGCAGTGTGAACCTTGGGAACACCGAGTCACCAGCAGGGCTCCTGAAGCACTGGTTCAGCTGGTTTCTCTTGCCCAAATGCAACAGGAAGGGGAACAACGGGGTGGGGAAAGCAGCCTCAAGGGACAGCTGCGGGGTCATGCTCATGCCAGGCAGGGCAGGGCCAGGCTCCTGCGGAGAGCTGCGACCCCTGCCTGGCTTAGTTTGTTAAAGCATCTGCTAAGCAAATATACGGTGGTGGTGCTAACAACTTATTTCGTTAGCTGTGTGTATTGTTGTGGCTTAGTGGGCTTACAGGCAAGCACGTAAATTCAATAAAAATTCGGTAAAATGCGCTTACTACCTCTCCCAATCTACCCCATCCCATTTTCCATAACAGTAACTTCTCTTATACAGAAATATAATTTATTTTTTGCCCACTTTTGATCTAAAAAGCTAGGGGAAGCTTAGAGTATTAAGTACTGCATTAAGAGATGTGGATGACAGTAACTTTGCTGAATCAGTTGACTGAGTAGGGAAGGAACTGAGCAGTAGAGCAATGACCTAACCTTACTTCAGATAGTGATCAGCCAAAAAAGAGAAGGCCTTAATGTTTAGAGAAAGTGTTATGAGGCTTCTGTTTGTGGTGTAATAGTTTTGATCACTTCTGCTGATCATTTTTTTTGTGTGTAAGTGGGCTGGCTAATGTAACCACTAGTGAGTGAGCCACCTCTGCCCCTGTCTATTAGAGGTGCAGAGGTTGCTGTTTAAGGTACTTGGTTTGATGGAGACTAAAACAATCTTGTAACTCTCATGAATAATGGTTATTTTCACCTTGGAACAACTGAAGTTTTATAAAATCCATTTCTTTCCCAGATGTTCCATACTTGTCTCCTTTATGTTTTTTAATTTTTTTTTTCTGTACTGTTTTCTCTGCCACAGGGTTCTTTTTGCCAGGTTGCATTTGGTTAGTGTGGAGTGTCAGAAGGTAAATGGCAGTACTTTGGGTTTACCAAGTGCTTTTTGAATTTCTAAATGAACAATCAGTATTTTGCCTTGAAAGAGAGACTGTCCGGCTGCTTATATGCTAGAATAGCTGATAGGGTTAGAGTTATCATCAGGAATCAGAAAAATCCCATTTAGACAAATATCAAATGTTCAGAACTCGTTTCATGTAGATTTAGGTGTGTATAATCACATTACTTTTACCTGGGTCATGTTTTAAGGTACTTAAGTCATAAGGTCTTAAAGTTGGAAGACCTGAAATCTTAAGTTCTATCCTAAGTGAAAGCTCTTTAGCAAAGTGCTCTGGCCAAGAGATAAAATTTGTGCAAATTCCACAGCTGTAAAATATTTAGATTTTTCTTTAATTATCTCAATTTGAAATTGGCCCAAATAGAAGTCATGACTGTAAAAATTAAGCCCATATTTTTATCAGGAAACCAGTTATGTCCAGATTCTAATGGTTTGGAAAGTGATCACAAAGCTAAAGTGTACCTCACTAGCAGTGTAAGTGTATGTGGTGAATTGGAATAAGTGTTTCCATTTTTGTGTTAATCCACTCAACTCTCGAAGTACAAATCTTACTCTTGCTTGCCGTGTAGAACTAGTCTTGCACTAGGAAATTCAGCGGCTTGATTTA
This sequence comes from Cephalopterus ornatus, assembly GCA_013396775.1. Taxonomy (NCBI): domain Eukaryota; kingdom Metazoa; phylum Chordata; class Aves; order Passeriformes; family Cotingidae; genus Cephalopterus; species Cephalopterus ornatus. The sequence goes on along the minus strand of VZRE01016156.1, from coordinate 384,473 downwards.
CAGATGGGCTAAGTGATTTCATAAGTCATTAATACTTATGAATCCATGAGTGGGGAAAAAAACCTCACTACTCACTCTAAGTGTGTATGCATGATTAATTTTAGATTCAACCTGGAAATACAAAGTGGTCTGTTTTTCTTTTCCCCACTTTAAAAAAGAAAAAAAATAAAAAAGAAATCTGCATCTGTTAAATGGAAGTGTCCATGAAGTTTTTTTAAGCTTAGAGTAAGGATAGTCCTTTCAGGACTATCTTGAATAAAATTATGGAAATAGGGTTGTTTTTCTTGGGGATTTCTTTCAACCATCAAAATTTCTTTGAGAACCACCAGTCTTTGCTTTTCTGCAAACATTACTCCTTGTGGCAGCTCATTAGATGGCAGTTGATGCTAAGACTACATGTAAGTGAAAGGCCATAGTGCAAATCAAACCCATATGCATAGAGGACTGTAACACATCTGTTACTGGTAATAAGATACATTCAGATGATGGAAGTGATCTGAATTCTAATATACACATGGGGAAGATGGGTGCTCATAGTAAGGCATAGTAGAGATTTATCTTTTTAAAACACTATATAACCATTTAAAGATATTTCTCTCAGCATCTTTGTTATAAAAAAACAGTAAATGGTCACTTTCCAAACAGAAAATAATACTGAAATATTGGTAACTTTGGTGTTCTTTTGTTGGGGTAGCACTTCTAGAGCATCTTGCTGCTAAGTTAATGCTCACTCATCCACTAGATTTTCGTATGGGTGAGCATCTTGGACATACAGTGTATTCTGTGGGCTTGAAGCCCTGTGCAACGTTGGGTATTTCAATCAAGATATTACGAATGCTCCTTCAGAAAAAACCATCTGCATATTTAAATTTTGCAGATAAAATCAACTTGTAATGAAATGTGCCATGCTGTACTCTGTGCCACAAGTAAAGGTATTTTTTTTGTTTAGGATGTTAAAGAATGAATGAACATACTTCCATATAACTCTTCAAAGGACTAGAACAGAAGTGTGAAGTAGAAAAAAATAATTACTGTTTTCTTGTTTCCTTCTTTAGCTATGAAGAGAGTAATAACAGTGTCCAAAAGATGCAATTTACAGCATTGTAACTGATTCTTTCTCCTGCTTAGAACTGGACCCTTATTAATAATTTGTATAGTTGACAGTAATTTTATAGTTTTTTTGAAAACAGTTATTTGCTTCCACTTCTGTCTCACTTTCTTTTCTTATCTGTGTAAACTTTGTCCTTTTCTGGGAAGAAAGGCATTTTTCTTTCCCTCTGGAAATCTCACTTGACATTTAGCAAGGGATGTTTGTAAGAATGTCAGACTGATGAGAGCTGTTTGCTGAAGTCTCACCATGTTCATTCAGCTGAACAATATCTGTTGTTAACAGCCATAATTATTATGAACAGGTTTAAAAGGACAAGCTTATTGTTGTACTTTGGCAACATGCTTTTGAGCTGCTGGTTACTCAGTAGTAATACTTGGCACACGACATTGCTTTTTATCATCAAAGTGCTTACAGATATTGACTAATTAAATGCATTAGAGGCTATCTGTGAGTCTCTTGGTTGTCGGGAAGTAAATAACTGCTTCTTCATTTAAATTGTATAATTTGTGAGTGTTTGTGTTCATAATGACAAGTACCAGATAGAGACATAACCCTTGTGCTTGAGTTATGACTGATTTGCTGAAGTTTTGCTTGAAGCTTTCGAACATGGTTTCCATTACCATATGGGAGTGCTATCATAGAATCATTAAGAGTTGTAGAATCGAGGTTAGAAAAGACCTCTAATATCATTGAGTCCACCCATATAAAGCTTTTCATCCCTGGTAAGACAAGACAGTACAGGTGTGGCTACGCAATCAAGATGAGGCAGCTCGATCACCTTATTGAAGGTGCTGGAAGCTGCAAAGAGTAAGAACTTCCATGAACCTTAGGAAAATCAAGTAAGTTGAGCTTTGGAGTTACAGATGCGCAGTATTTGTAATACAAGCGATATGACCCACAGGTTGCATTACTGATTCTTACTGGTCCTTTGGTTTTTACCTGGGTTCTCTTTCATCATGCAAGTTGTTAGTGAGGGCTGTTCTGCAAAGAAAAATGAAACAAATGCAGCTTACTGGGCATAACAGAATTGTCATGTGTCTTCTAATGTTTATTAGCTAGCCAAGCATGAGATCTGTAACAAATAAGAGATTCCTGTACTTGATTGAGTATATTTTACTTTACTGTGCAGACGGCTCTGGGAAGATATGTAATCAGATAAGTACTTGAGCCCAGGCTCTAGTGACTATTTGTGCTAATTCATAAAAGGGTTGCTGCATAGTACCCTAAGTGGTAATTAGGCCATATGTTAGGAAAAGGAAGCACACATTTGGCCTGCTGACTCTCAGTATTGAATCTACCTGACAGAATGAGACAATATCTTACTTCTGCATTTCATGTGTATGACACATAAAACTAGAAATCATAATGTAGCTAAATAGCTACTGCAAATGCAAAGCTCTTTTCCCTGTGTTTTTGAGAGAACATTGCATTTGTGGAAGTATCTTTGCATTGGTCATCTTGTTAGTTTGTGGTAGAGAAAAATACCTACTTTCCTTAAATTTCTTTTATAGTTTGGAGGGAGGTGATTGCAAGTGTTTTTCAATACATGAATTCATCATGAACTGTGTAATTTGCTGTTGGGGCATTATATACGTCATTGCAAAGAATTAAGAAATGATGTTTAGCTTGTTGATATTCCTAGTTAACTGAAGTGTTCTCAAAACAGCTGTACTAAGCTTGAAACTGTGCAACACATTTGAGCCTTTTAGACTTGAGAGCAGTTATCAAGAGACCTCAAAGATGGATTTTCTTAGACCTTGTGTGCCCTTTTTGCCTAAGCAAGCAGAATTCACTTTGAGAAGTCCTCCATGGTTACTAATTCTTATTGTAGCATTAATAGCTATATTTGTTTAGAAGGCTTGCGTGCTTAGTAGTTGTCTCTTCATAATCTGACATTTGGACACATGAATCAGGATTGAGTTTTTAAAAATTCAGGCCTTTGTTCCTGCTGCTGTTGTTTAGATTCAGTTATCATATTTTAACTTTATGCTCTCTCATTCCCCACTTTATATATCTGTGATTTTTGGACAAAGTGATCATGAGACACTGGTTGCTTGCTGACATTGCTGGGAAATTGTAGTCTCTGTCTCTCTGGGCTGATTTTTTTTAGCTGGCCAGGTGTTGTTTAAGTCCTGAGGTGCTGATATATAATTATAGAGAAGATCATTCACCTTTCTGTTGGCTTGCTAGCTTCCTGTGAGCCTTGGTTCCCACTTGACAGCTTCTCTTTTGGAGAAATTGTCTGAACTGCCCCTGAATAGCAGTGTTGGCTTTGTCTCTCAATTAAAGATATGCAGTTTGGGGGGAGTAGGGTGATTCACAAAGCTTCTGGGTGCGCTTTTTAAGATTTGTCTACTTACTTGTTTAGTAATGTGTAGTATGTTGAGAATTATTTCTGGTGCAATGGAGCTTATGGAGGGAACACACTCTGAGGCTAAAAATTAGGTAGTTCAAAGGACAACCTTGTGTGTGTTTGGAAGGATGTCGGAATGGTGACTGTCCACAAAATGATCATCTGTACTTGCATAACTTTTGGCAGGTGCCTAATTTATTTTTTTAAAGACCTCCAGTGATGAAGACTACAGAGGCTTCCTAGGTGAATTTGTCCTTTACACAAAGCTAGTGAGCTTTTGTTGAGAAGTTGGCTGTAGAGCTATTATAAATACAACTGATAGTATTAATGCTGTCAGTGCCCTCATCCAAGCACCAATATACTCTTCCTTATTCCCACTACAATGTGCCTGGTGACTTCACAGATTATGGCCCTTTAATTAGAGCATGGCAAATTCTACCAGAGACTGACATTATGAGGCTCAGTTTGGTTTTGTGTATTCTGCCAGCCTATTGCTGGGAGACCTGGGGGGTTGGTTTTACTTGGGACTGGTTCTGGGGAGATTTCAGGCATTTCTTCTTGACTGAAGAAACAGCCAGCTTAGAAGGAACTTGATTGAGTAAATAGTCAGCTGCTAAGGACAGTCATGTGAAGAAGTTGTATGTAGGGTTTAGTTTTTTCCTAGTATCTTGTGGTTTGCTCTCTGAAGTCACTTTCCTTGTAACCATGTGATCTTCCCTCCAGCAAATATGTTTTCATAAACAGAACATAATTGATTTGATAATGCTTTATGTGAGTAGGGATGTTTCCATACCCAAAAGGTAGGGATACCAGATAAATGATAAGAGCAGATGGCACTGTCATTATCAGAGGAAAACAGCTAAAGAAGTTCTTGAGACGGGGAAATTAATCAAAGAATACTGTGCATAAACATGCTTTCAGCTGTCTTTGCATAGTTACCATTTTAGATTCAGCTCATGCTGCTTTTGCTACTTTGCTCTGTTTTCAGCTACAAGCAAGTCCTCCCTATGCTCTGTAGACAAAGAACCATGGCAGAGCTGTTGACCTAGGAAGCACCTGGATGAAAGGACTTAAGACAAAATGGTTTCCCATGGCTAGAGTCAGTCTCAGAGTACTGAATGACCAAGAGGAAGAACAGAGAGAGCACAAGATGGGCATCATGCCAGTTCTTGAAAACAAGCCTTGCACAAGCATCTGAAGCTAAGCAATCTCCTTGTTTATTTCTCCAAGTGCTCTGTCCGGTTTGCTCTGCCAGTTGAGTTCAGTTGCTTGCAGTGCTTGCTTGCTGAGATTGATGAAGTCTCCATAATGTGGCTGCATGTTGATCATCTTCCCTTCTTTAGCGCACTGAATTTGTTTAACTGTCTTAACAGATGAACCAAGTCAGCGTTGAAACTTTGGCTGTGGGGAGAAATGAAGACCAGTGATCTTGGCTTGGGGTTAGAAACTGAAGTTTGTGTGTGTTACTCCCTGCGTTGTGAGTAGCTTTTTGTCATAACTCCTTCCCCCAGAAACAGGGAAAAAAAAATCCAACCCCAAAACAACTTTCTCTAAAGCTGGATCTGGGAGTGAAGCATTCACCAGTCTTTGTCTGTGAGAAACGTTTCTTGAGAAACGTTTCTTGAGAAACGTTTCTTGAGAAACGTTTGCTGGTTGGAGACCTTCGTACATAACTATAGTACAAAATATTTTATTTCTGATTATCATCCAGGTGTGGATTTTTTTTGGTGTGAATCCTAGATAATAGAAATGCTTCCCTCATTTTGTTTGAAATTTTAAAAATATAATTGAAAATACTCATTTTCCCTCTCATGCATCCTTATTTTTGTTTCATGGGTGTTGAGTTGCAAATTTCATATATCACGTGTTACTGCTTTTCTAGTTATTTTGTACATTAGTTTTTAGGCTCCCCAGAAAGTAATTCTGTTGTGCTATATGCTGTGCAAATGTAGGAGAAAGATGATTTCTCCCTGCAAGATTCCATGCTTTCACATGTGAGATGGGGACCAAAGATTGTTTAGACACACAGGAAAAAAAAATGTAGTGTGTGAAGGGTTCTTAGTATATTAAACATGATGTAGGAAAAAAAAAATCTATTTTAGTAGTTAGGTTCTCTATTTATAGTCCTTTGCGCACCTTTCCAAGAGATACATTAAAACTTACATCACCTGACACGTTCTAGCAATCAGGTCCCTGAGAATGTGCTCACTGAATGAAAAAGCATGGAGAGGCTATGGAAGACCGAAGAGCAGGTTCCTTAGTGGCACCTTGTTGTGCTAATTAAAGCCAAAACCCTTTCCTGCCTCGCTGTTCAGCTCGCAGAGGCAGAAGGGTGCTGTCTGCCCTTCGGATGCCGCTCTCCGCTCCCGCCGAGGCGGGTGCCCCGCGGCCACGCTCCCGGCGCGCTGCGGCATTCGCTCCTCGGCAGCGGGCCCTCTCCCGGGCTGTCAGCTTCCAGGATGCTGTCAGTAGCTTGAGAAGAGCTCTGGAGTCCCTAGTGGTAACGGGAGGGAAACAAACAGCTCGTTCTTCCCTTCGTATCCCCGGCAAAGAATGAGACAGGCGCCGCAGCTGCACCGCGGTGAACGCTATCCGGCGGCTGGTACGGCGTCGCTAGCTTTCCTTGATGCCTTTTGCTGACTTCCCTTTTTTTTT
>VZRE01016156.1:222502-378337 GCA_013396775.1 Cephalopterus ornatus | reverse complement strand
CCCCTTTTTTTTTTTTTTTTGGCATGCTGTCTTTACCTCTTTAGTCGTGGGGTTGCTGTTTTTGTGTCACGCTTGCAGTAAGGTCTTAGCAGGGCTTCTCTGTCCCCCCAGTTTCCTTGTATGATTGTATTGTAGTGCCTTCGTCCTGGGGGAACTGCTGTTAAGTGAAGAACAATGGGAGTAAGTAAGTTGCTTCCTGTGGCTTGCTTGTTTTTCTTTTGCCATCGGGCCGAGTTCTTAATAGTGCAAAATGGAAAGTTTCCCTCTGTACTCTGGCAGAATCTGTGAGCACTCATTTTTTATGCTAATTTTAGTCATATTAGTGTTATTACCGATGAAACTACTGACTTGTTACTATCAACCTGTGTACCTTCTGGGGAAAATGCTTATGAAGTGTTGTTGTGGGTCTGCGGGAGTATTTATTGTAAAGATGAGAATATGCCAGCAGTACTGTGGGATGCTAGGTACTGCATCTCCTTTGTGGTTTTCCACCTTTCAGCTGAAGTCTCTTATCTACTTCTCAGTCTATGCTGATGCTTTTATGGAATCTCATGCAGTTCTCTAGGTGTTCTGTAGGTGCAGTTCTGTAGGTTGGATCTGAAATACATTCTGCTATTTCAATATACACCACCTTTTGCCCCTTGCTTGTGACTTTAGACAGAGCCAAGAACAGTTTTGCAATTTGGTGTACGCCAGTGGCACAAAGCCTGGTTGAAACAGACAGCTCCAGTGACAATTAGTGACTAGGTTTATGTTGGGTATTGAATGGGCAGGGTAAAACTGTATGTGTTTCACCAAGTGTGAAGTAGGATATAGCAGATTGGCAGAATCTGAAGCAAAGGACAGATGTAACCTTAAGTGCGATTTATATCTGTGTATCCGGGTTGCTTTCTGTCATCATGTAACCAAGGACTCAGAAATCACGTGTCCCTTTCTGCAGTGTTGGTGCTGTAAGTAGAGTTGCTTAAGGCTGTATATAAAACCTCACTAAGGTATACTTTAACTATTCCCTCTTCAATTGTGGAAGAGTGAAGAGCACTGTCTCTGTACCTTGTCATCCTGTACATGCTGCAAAAGATTTTTCTGTCATATCTATACCCACATGTATTGCCTTCCTCTTGCATAATTCATAGCCGAAGAATTTGCATTTCCCTGAAGTTGAAAGTTCCAAGTGCATTGTAATGATGAGAGAAATGGGGGCAGAAGGAGCTGACTGGGTTTGGTTTTTTTTGACCTAGCACTTTTACAAATTTATTTATTGTACAAAAACCTCTTAACTAAGAGGCAGTTGAACTGGTGCCAGTGGAATATTTCAGACTTAAAAAGTGACAAGACCCATTTATATTTTTACTTGAAAAAGCATTTTCTGAGCTGCCTCAGCACAAGGTGACCATCTATCTGTGTCCCTTGCTGACCTAACAGTGAGGGAAAGATAAACCTTTGACTGTGTCTAGATATAGACAAAATCAGTAGTTTGCTCTGTCTTTGGTATGGGGAATAGTCATGGGCAAATAGGCAACTGTTGTGGGCAGATATATAACAGGGAGGTTTTTGGTGCTGTACCAGGTATGGAGCTGTTGTCACAGGTGTAATAATATATGAGTAGCTTATACTGAGAACAACTTTTTAGTAGATGGGCATCTGATAAAATGCATAGAACATAGGTTGGGAAAGCTACAGCAAGCTGAGAGAGCCCACTATTCTTGAATTAGAGCTGAGCACGTATGCCAAAGCATACGTGTGGCTTTCTTCTCAGATCACCATGTGAATATCTTTCATGTGGGAATGTTTCCTTTTGAAGCAGATGAGCAAAGGACACTTCCAAGATACTCTCTTGATGACATTTTAGTGAGTTATATTATGTTGCGGGTTTTTGGATTTATTTATTTTTTAAATGTATGTAACACAGCATATATTAACAAGGCTTTAAAACACGTAATAAAAGGAACTTGGTGAGAGAGCGGTTAGATGTCATTAGGGGTACTCTTTGTTATGCCACATCATCAGGTCATGGGAATACCAACTATTGTGCTAGATGGTCCCCAGTACCATTTCTTCTTGTCCAGAATGTCACTCTTAAGGCCTCAAGCTCTATTTTGATTTAGGACCTTGAATGTGTGATGGAGGCCATATCAGATTGGGATGTGGATCATCACAATACCAATAATGTTATTGATGCCACATGCACTGCTGCTTGACGGAATGATGCAAACGTAAAAGACAAAGTAATCAATTGTAGCTGAGAATTACTTAGCTGGGAGAGAGAGGGCATGCTGAAAGGCTGTATGACCTTTCCAGATCATTGCTCTATTTAGTAAAATTAATGAAAAGCTTCCTGCTGAAATGAAATGTGTAGGTGCTTTTTTTTTAGGTAGGGGAAGGGAGCTTAGGGAAAGATGAAGATATAGCTTTTGAAGAGCCCAAATGACAAAATCTTCTTGTGAAAGAAGGGAGGTTGTAAAGAATTAGGCAGCTCAGGTATGCACTGTTTCACTGTCAGATTACTGGAATTAATGCCTGTGTCACTGCATCGCTGCAACATGTCTTCAGACACCTCTGGCAATTTCCCTCTTGACTGAGAATCATTTTTTATCTTCATGATGTACCAGGTATCTTTTATCAGTGCTCCAGAAGTGCTGTATAGCTTGGCTTTAAAGGACAGGCTTTTACAATAAGTTAAGAGCTCGGGCAACCATAATTTTCCTTTTGGCAAAACTCTGTTTGATCCTCTTTTACAGATCAAATAAGCACCCTGAAGTCAGGGGAAGTGCTCAGTGTAACAAGCCCAAACACCAAGTGACATAGCCTATAAGCACCCTATGTTAGTTGAAACTTTAGTCATACACTGCTGCCACTGGTTCCCTATTTAGAAAGAAAAGTGTCTTCAGGTTTCTGCCAACAACGAAAACTGTCCAATTTTAAATTTAATCAATTATTTGTCATTGTCTGGCATATTTTGTCTGAATGATTATTATACATTTTTTGTCTTTATTTCCCATGTTTTGCTGGAGCCACAATAGCATGGAGACATTTCTTTTTCTGCAAGACAATCTCTGAGATTCATTCAAACCTGTTTCCTTTGTCATAAGAAATTTGTATGCCTGGGAAGTAAAATAAGCTGGTCACTTGCTGTATCTTCCTCTTCTGCTCCTTCTCAATGGTTAGTTACAATGTGAAACTCCTTCCTTTGAGGAAAAACAAACAGTAGTATGATATTTAGTCCTTCTGCAATCAGAAACAACAAGAGTGAATGTAAAATTGATGTAAAATAGCTTTTGTTTAAAAATATTCTTCTCCTGTTCATTGCTGAATAACTTGTTCTTTTTAAGACCTAAGTGATTTTAAATTTTAGGGATAACTGTATGGGGCTTTTTGGGAGCTTAGGATTTTTTTTTATTACCTTTGAGACTGCAAAACTACCAGGACTTTTATATAAAAGTTTAGTCTTAAAAAATCCATCTAGTACATTGGGAAGTGTAGAGTGCATTCCTCTAAGGGCCAGACGCTCAGTAGAGCAGAGTGATTATGAAGTGAATTTCTTATCTCAGGGAAGAAAACTGCTTTCCAGTTATCCAGGCCTGTAGTCAACACGTCCATTTCTTCTCACTTCAAGAATATGGTTTCCATACTTAAATACTTGCAAGAAATGTCAGCAGGTTGTCTTTAACGTGTGGCAGAGAGAGGGTGTTCTGGCAGTAGTTGCTTTTAAGTCTTGAGTTACCTTTATTATGGATTGTGCTGTTAGTGCAGTGCTTCTTATGTACCTACTGCAATGTGACTCTGAAAAATTGAAGAGTATTCAAAAATGGCTCACTTGGTCTCTTTTAAAATTCACAACCGCCTTCACATCTTGTGATGGAGACAAATCTGGATTCAAACTGCTGAACAGTTTCCTGAAGGCTGTGTCACACCAGTGTCTTAGTAGAAAGGCCCCATGGCATTTAGAGAGTTTGTAAGGCAAGCTAGGGAGCTCCAAGGGTTTTGTTTTATGAAAATGCTGTTCTAATTTCAGCAAAATAAGCCATTTATAAATGGCTGGCTTTTTCAAAATGCTTCCAAAAGCAATAAAGAGAGACAAATATGCAGAAAAGATTTTTATCAGTCTTTTTTTTTTCTTTTGATAACTACAGCTATGAAAGCTGATGACATTTTTTTGCAGAAGAAAAATCTTGTTTTGTTCTGAATGTTTATTCTTTCACACAAAGGGGAAGTACTGATACCACTGTGAAATCTTAATGAAATTTTGGAGAAAGACATAGTGATAATTTTGGAAGAGGAATATTAACAGTAGTCATCTTGCACAGTATTTTTAATCTTTAGCTTCAATACTTAAGTGATTTCTCAAAACTCATGAAAGCTGATGTAAATGCAACACTTCTGCAGTTAATGTGTTTGCAAACCTTTAATTGCATAAAGAACTGGAGCAAAACCATTTTTCCTTAATTTGACAACAGAGACTTGCCTTGTTTTTGAGAAGGATGTGTGGCCTCCTTTACCTTTCCACCTTGTAAGGATATCAACACGTGGAAAAGTGGATTTTTCAAAGACATATTGTGGTCTGTTTCCTCTATTTGCTGCTTGCCTGTGTTACTCTGATCCAGTTCAGAGATGGAAATCTGCCTCTTGAATTTGGCAATACGCACTTAGCTCAGCCTTTATGGCTAGTGGTGGAGTAGACATAACTTTCTGGATGCCAATAGGTAGCACACTTGTTTAATTGACTCTGATCCTTCACTCTTACCTGCCCCGTGGGATGCTTGCAGAGGAGCATGTTCTTCTGCATAGTTTGTATTGAACAGTGAAGTTTTGCTTGATGCAAAAAATTATTCACTGCATGTCAGCCATCTGTTCTCCCAGTCTTTCAGTGGTTTATCTGATCAGTAGAGCTCCTCAGTTTTTCCAGTGAAAAAACTTTGAGTGAGAAAATGGTGTTAGTGTTTTATGCCACCTTCTTTTGGCACAACAAACAATAGTGAAACATACAAAGGATTAACAGATCTTTCCTGTTCAGCCTAGGCTATATTATCTAGAGGAATTTTGTCTGCTAAAATATGAGCAGAGTAACTCTGCTGGCATAAATTATTTGGCTTTTCTTCTTGAAGGATAGCCTGTCACCCTAAAAGCATTTTTTTAAAGATTTACAGTGCACCATAACTTTCATGTTCTTTTTCCAGTATGCACCTCCATATGCAGCATGTTATCTCCTTACAGGCATTAACATTGGTACCTTAAAGAATCAAATCCATGCTTTTGTGTAGATAACCAAAGGCTGGTATTACGTAGAGCTGACCAACAGAAAACATAAGTCACAGCAATTTACAACAAAACCAAAACCTACCATGAAATGTTTGTGCCTTTTTCTTGCTCTCCATGTGGGATTAGGGTATTGCTGTAGAATGTGGGAGCTTGGGGTTCAGGTTCCTCTTTCGGCTCCTGCAGAGTGATTTGGCAGATGAAAGCTGTTGTCCTCAATTAGGCAAAACAAGGACCCAAACCTGAATGTTGTGCCATAAATCTCACCAGTGGCCTCTTGCTGAGATGGCTGTACCTCTGTGTTTTCCTTTTTCCAACGATCAGAATTGCCTACCGAAGTTTATTTAACACTTCTCAAATGTAATTTTGTCTGAAACTGCAGTAGGCCAGAGTGCGTATTGAAATCTTCTTTTTCTACTTCTAGGCATCACAAAAGCTAAAAAGCTTCACTTCTGCTGTTTCCCTTCTGACACTAACAATGAAATTTACTTTCTTATACCATAAATTCAATCCCACTTGAGTACTATGAATGTGTGTATATATGAATGCATTTGCAGGGCTGTCTTCTGATCGAGACCTAAGTGATTCTAAGGTAGGCTTCATACTGGCTCATTCCACAGGATTCTGTTTTATTGCATTGAGAAAGTGCAACAGAAGTTTCAAACAAGTTAAAGCTACATGAGCCTCAAAATAGCATGTGTTCATGGTATTATATATACTAACCAGATGTTGAAAAAGTGTTGATTTATCAGACAGCTGCCTATTTTTTTCACTATGCCGAAGAATTTACAGCTTGTTGCTCAAACCTAATCTTGGAGCAAGGACTGCTGTGGCATTGGTCTAGCCCAATATACATTAGCTTATCATTTTTTTCAGGTCTGCATATGATCTGTTTTCGTACCTCTGTATTGTTTTATAGTCTATGAGTTTATAAAACCTCTGAGGTTTTAGTGTTGAAAGTATTGGTTAAAGTTTTTATGGACAATTTCAGACTATGTTCTTACTTTTGTAAAGATTTTACAATTCCATTTTTTATCTCCTAATCTTTCTTTTTATTGCTGTGATGCCTTATCTCTAAATATTAAAAGGTGACTTGTGTGTACAGCTGGATTTGTGTGCTTAAGGTCAGCAAAGTTTGTAGAAGTCTTCTCTAGTAAAATAGAAAAAGAAAGCACAATTAATTTATTGCTCAGAGAGGACTGTTATACTTGCTGACCACTAATACTTTTTGTAAACCTCTGGGGGAAGAACTGGTAAGGTTTCTCCTGGGCTTCCTTTTCTCCAGGCTAAACAACTCAGCTCCCTCAGACACTCCTGATAAGACTTGTGCTCCAGATCCTTCACCACCTCCACTGTTCTTCTCTGCATTTGCTTCAGCACCTCAAAGTCCTTTCTGAAGTGAGGGGCCCAGAACTGAACACAGGTTTTGAGGTATGTCTTCACCAGTGCTGAGTACAGGGGAACAAACAATCGTTGCCCTAGTCCTGCTGGCCACACTGTTCCTGATACAGGCCAGGATGCTGTTGGCCTTCTTGGCCACCTGGGCACACTGATGGCTCATGTTCAGCTGGCTGTTGACCAGCACCCTCAGGTTCTTTCTGGCCAGGCAACTTTCCAGACACTCTTCACCCAGCCTCTAGCACTGCATGAAGTTGCTATGACCCAAGTGCAGGAATTGGCACGTCACCTTGTTGAACCTCGTGCCATTGACCTCAGCCCATTGATCCAGCTCTGTAGAGCCTTCTGATCTGTCCAGATCGCTCTGTAGAGCCTTCCTGCCCTCCAGCAGATTGACACTCCCGTCCAACTTGGTGTCATCTGCAAACTGATAGAAGGTGCATTCGATCCCCTCATCCCTATCATTGGTAAAGATATTATATAGGACTGAGCCCTGGGAAACACTGCTTCTGACTGCCTGCCAGCTGGTTTTAAGGCCATGCACAACCTCTCTCTGGGCCTAGGTGTACAGCCACTTTTCTACTCAGCAAAGAGTATACACCTCCACACCCTGGGAAGCCAGCTTCTTCAGAATAATGGTGTGGGAAACTGTTTCAAAGGCTTTACTCAGGTGCAGGTAGACGAAATTCATAGTCTTTCCATCACCTGCTCAGTGGGTCACCTTTTCAAAGGAGGAGATCAGGTCAGTCAAACAGGACCTGCCTTCACAAACCCATGCTGGTTGGGCCTCCATGTGCTGTGTGATGGCACTTAGTATGATCTGCTCTAAGACTTTTTCTGGCACTGAGGCCAGGCTGATAGGCCTTAAAAAATAAACATGAAGTCATTCAGGATTTGAATCTGTGACCTCTTGGCGAAGCGACAATCATATCCCTAGATCAGCAAGCTACCATGGACATTAATAGTTATTTCTAATTATTTTTCTCATTACTGAATATTTGAAAAAAAAAATAAAAACAAGACTTTCATTTTTCAGTAAGAAAACCTATAAAACCCTGGAAAGCAAACCCAAACTTTTCTCCTGTTATTTCATTGAGATATTCTGAAAGAGGGAAATGGAGGAAAGGACATAGGTGACAAAAGGCATCTGAATTGGCAAAAATTGGAAGGATAAAAAAAATTGTTACCTTTGAGTCTTCTTTTAAAGTTCCAAATGGCTTTTAAAGAGCTTATGAAGTTGTTACAAAGCTAATTCGGTAAGGGCAAGAGAAGGGCAAGGTAATGAACTTCAGAAAGAAGAGTCTGAAATGATCGAAACCATTGATGTTGTCAAAGTTAAATGCGGTTTTTTCTCTCACACAAAATGCTGGGCTTTGTTATTGGATTATTGAAAATATCTGCTTAGTAGTCAGCTGTGGTCTTGACAATAGTCTTTTAATAAGAAAGGAATGAGAATATACTAGAAACATGCTGTTGCTCTTTCAGCAGAGGATATGTAAAATATTTTCTTGGATTTTTTTGTTTGTTCTCTCTTCATTTTAGAGAAGAAAGAACAGAGGCAGGGCTAGGAAAAAAGTTAGAAAGCAGTAAGATGCCCTGGAATTTTCTCTAGTCTTAGTGAAAAAGCTTCCATGGACTTCAGGGATGTATCAACAAGTTTTTTGTGTGGGAATTGTGATGAACCTCTTAAAATGGGGAAGAATAAAGACAACAAGAACACTGAACTCCTGAGTGTTCACAAGATATTACAAAATGAAGAGAAGTTAAACAAATAATACAGACTGTGTCATCTGGATTTATTGATTTCTGCATTTGGACAAGTAGAGGTAACAGAAAAAATAGTCTTTTCAAGCAACACTTGTGAAAAAATTAGTTTTATTTGCTCTTGAAGCATAACTAGTAAGAATCTAATGTTTTGGTGTGGGGTTTTTTTATTTGTTTTGTTTTTGGTTTTGTGGGGTTTTTTTGTTTGTTTGTTTTTTTGAATCTTTTCCTAAGGACAATAAAACGAAAATAAAGGAAATGGGTGGGAAAGAAGTATCTAGTTTCTCTCTCCCTCACCCCTCTCTCCAAGCAGAATAAATGAGATGAAGCCAATTTTTCTTGAAATTGGAAAACTAGAGAAAATCAAGAGATTTGTGCTGTGGCCTTTTTTTTTTGTTTGTTTGTGTGTGTGTGGGGGCTTTTAAGGCAATCTGTAACAGCACTACAAGACGATGAAATAGCTTTGATATTAAAAAACAAGAAACTGCAACAAGATTTGATTGAAGAAACTACATTTCCTTAAAGAAAAACTTTATCCCAAAATGCACTGATTTGAAAATGAAAATAGGACTATAAGCAAGCTGTGGCATACCAATATTTGTTCTTTCAAATATGTGTCAACTTCTGACCACTGAATTTAGGAAGATACCTTTCCTCAAGGAAGGCACTTTGAGCTCTGCAACCCACCTCTGCTTTAATCTAAAGGCCCTGTTGCTTGTTGCACTCAGATAAGGTGAAGCCTGGGTCAGTAGCCACATCTTGCACACCAGTACTTATGGTGGTGATTGCCTGTATCATATATATGATTTTTATGTAATATTATTCAGCTGATCTCTATCTCTTTAACTGTTGTGTCATGACCTAAAAAAAAAAAAAATTGCCTTGTACAAAAAAATACTGAAGAAAACATACTACAGAATATAGTGACATATCTTAGAACTGCTCTGCTCTTTAAAAGATTGTGAAGTGAAAACAGGTTCCTGAGATGTGTTACTTGTACAGTCTTAAAATATGCATAAATTATGGCTTCAATTCTGTTTCAGCAATCAGTGATACAACTCCTGTGGTTTATGATATGAGTGGCCTAAGGCAACAGAATTTAAGAAATAATATGCTCCATTATTCTCTACGATGAATTTAGCACACCACAGGAGGAGTGTGTATTAGCTGTTTGCTAGCACTGCGGTCTTGAGGGTACTGGGTAACTATGCACTGAGGAATTCTATGAATTTCAGCTGTGTGCATTATTAGGTGTTGAAATGACTGAAAATAGACTATGTCAGCAGTATAAATCTGTTAACATTTTCTTGAATATGAAGTGTGAGAATACTTATTTATTTGCTTTCCAGTGTTAGCAGTGTGCTTTCAGCCAGACTTTGATTTTTTTTTTGCCAGTGGCAGAGCTGGTTTCATTTATGGGTATGGTAACTGTTACATGTACTTGCATGCATCTTTATCCTTAGGATTTTTTAGATAAAATATTCTCATTTGTCTCTTAGGATTTTTTCTCTCCTTTCTCTTTAGAGAAAAGTTGTGCTGAAAATGTTAAAACCCCTGAATCTTAAATTCTTCTTTTTTCTTCCTTTTCTTTTCTTTGCAAAACCTGACCTGCCAAAACAATGGTATCTTAAGCTTCTGAATTCACTTGGTTTATCTACATATTATCCTGGAAAGGCTCTCTGGGACCAATTTAACTAGTTCAGTGGTGGGATGAAAAAAGTATTGTAGACTTCTCTCTTAGGACTACTGAATATGGTAATAGATCTTTGGATGGGAACAGGTTTAGTCTTACTTGGTTTTTAGTACTTGGCACAAACTATACAGAGGAAAAGCACTAGGCAATTGTAACAAAAGGTCGTTAGAATGGATTGTATTCACAAGAAGACTATCACTTTCATTAGAATGACTGATCCCTTTGATTCTCCCCACTCTATCAGTTCTTTTTCTTGGCTTATTGGAAAATATTCCTTGCCCAAATGAATATTGTAAAGATGATGTAATAATCTTAGTAGAGATGAGCTAGTTGTTAATCTGAAATATTTTGTTTATAGAGAATGTTTGTATTTAGAATGTGTTGATATTTTTATACCAAACATTATAATGGCAAATTACAGTTTGTTTTTAGGTGTCACTTTTCCCTTCTTGAAACCCATGGGTGCTGTATATTACTTTTTTTTACTTCCAATAATACATCCATGGCAAAGAATGACATTATGTTTTTGGTGCTTTTGTATGTGAGTTTTACTAGTCTCAGTACTTCAGTACTGTGGAAACAGTACATACACATAAACCCCAACTAAAGAAAAAGCCTAAACTGGGAAAGAACATGAATGTACAGTGCAAAACAAAGATGCCATAGAGAGAAAGGGATTCTATGCAGGGCTAGTATAACATTTTTCATTCTTTCCTGCTATATGAATTTTTCTACCATACCTGTCAAGCGTATTACTTAGAAGGTATTTTCACTTCTGTTATTCTTGTCTGGGCAGGACAGGGAAATTCAGAGAGAACACAATAGATCAGAGTACTAAAGGAGGTCTGATGGAATAAGATGCTATTTTTCTCCATGCTACTTTGTTTTTTGTGAAGAAAATTATTATTAGGCAACTTATGTGTACAGCATCAAGGAATCTAACCACAGAAAGCTGTATAGCTACCAAATAACGTGTTTAGAAAAATACAATTTCAAAATGCTTGGTTCTTGAGCATGTAGAAAAGCAAGTTTATTCACTGTTTATTACTGCTGCATATTTGCTGAACTCAGTAGTTCATAAGTATAACACATTGAAGTGTTTCTGGTTATGAATATAACATATGACACATATGCTAATTTAAAAATATATTTTAGCTGATTGAAATATTTATCTTGGTACTTAGCACAATTAGAGATGTTCAAAATAGCACTCAGCATTAACTGTTGTACTGTAGCAAATTAGTGTTTCCAATTAATTGCCCCTCTGCATGCATGATTGCAGCATATGCCTGCTCAGGGTTCAACATCCTGAACAGTATTACTTCAATGTGGGTAATTGTTAGAGAAAAGTAATTATTTAAACTTTCCAGTGTATGTTTGGATTCTAGTTGTTTCCCTGTTGTTTCCCTGCTCCAGTTATCTAAGTTTTTATTTATGTTTATTTTTCCTACTAAGATAGTAATTCTTTGGACTTTTATTTTTTCCAAGTCTTAGTGAAGTTAGGCAGATAACATACCATTCACAAAAGCATCTCTGCACAGACACTTGATTCACCCAATATTTTTACTTACTGCACCTAAATATGCTAGAAAAACCTATTTCCACTGAATGATTTAGAAAGGGAACTCCCTGTAAATCCTATCAAATTTTGACATAACTTTACCTATATCTAGATCTTTTGTGTAGACTCACAATTTCACGATTGTGTTCTGAAACTTATGCCATGTCTGTCAATGAGCAAATGCTGTGTTGATCACTGTGAAGTATACAGTGATACATAGTTACTTGAGATTTTAGAATATTTTTTGCTCATTGTAGTTAGTAGTTGTATATATTCTGCATATGATTTTATGGATAAGAATTAACGTAGAGATTAAAACAGATGGAGGCAAGTAGTATTTACATTTAGTACATTATTTACATTTATAGTCCATAAATACATTATGTGAAGGCAATGCCAGAGCTTAAGAAGCAAAGATCTCATAGCACTGTCGTTATTGGAGTTTTTTAAATGTGCCTTTAACCTTCTTGGAGCTGGGACCTGAAACTTAAGATTCATTAGCACATATGTGGTGGCATATTCTTTGTATGTGCTTTTCCTAAATCATACTCAGTTTAACTGTGAACCAAACTGTAAGATGATCTTGAAACCCATAATTTTTAACTCTGAGAACTATCATTTACCTTGCATGCTTGTACGAAAGCATCAGCTTTGATGAAAACCAGTGTGAGTCTCCTTTGCTGTGTTTATGATCATTTAGTTGAGAGATTGATGTTAGTCAACAGCTGTTATCAAGTCAGAATTCTCCTGGGCTTATTCTGTTACCCTGCCTGGTACCTACCAAAAAGGAAAGTGTAAGTATGTACACAGGAATAGGATGAAATTGCAATTTCTCCAAAACCATAGCTAGAGAAATTCTTAGTGAAATCTATTTATGACGTTTGTGTCAGGACGATTATGTTGTACTTCTAACAGGTGCTGAGAAGTAGCTTTTCTGTCTTACCAAACTTAAGAGTTATACTTCTCAACAAGGGAAATCATGAGGTTGTACACAATATGAGGTATCTGCAGCTGCCTGATGTGGGTGACCCTTTGCAGCAGTGACAATTTGAAGGTCATGGTACTTATTAAGTGTCAGTAATACTAATCATGGAATCATCAAGGTTGGAAGAGACTTTTAAGATATTCAAATCCAACCCAGCACTACCACTCTAATCCTTAAACCACTAAACCATATCATTAGTGCCGGATCCAGAAGCCTCTTAAACACCTCCAGGGATAGTGATTCCACCATGTTCTTGGGTGACCTATTTTGATGACTGACCACACTAACAGTGAAAAATATTCTTAATACCTAATCTGAATTTCTCAGCTTAAGGCCATTTCTTCTAATCGTCTCACAACAGGCACAGTAGAAGACACCAGTCCCCACCTCCCTACAACCTCCTTCCAGGTAGTTCTAGAGAGTGATGAGATCCCCCCTGAGCCTCCTCTTCTCGAGACTAAACAAACCTAGCTCCTTCAGCTATTCCTCATGATTTATGATTTTTAGATCTTTGATGAGCTCTGTCACCCTTTACTGGACTCGCTCCAGCACCTCAATGTCCTTTTTAAAGTGAGAGGCCCAGAGCTGAACAGAGTACTTGAGGTGTGGCCTCATCAGTGCCAAGTACAAGGGGACGGTCACTTCTCTAGTCCTGCTGTCCATGCTATTTTTGGTACAGGCCAAGATGCCATTGGCCTTCTTGACCACCTGGGCACACTGCTGGCTCATGTTCAGCTGCTGTCAGCCAGCACACTGGGTCTCTTTCAGCTGAACAGCTCTCAAGCCACTCTTCCTCCAGCCTGTAGCGCTGCCTGGAGTTGCTGTGACCCAAGTGCAGGACCTGGCACTTATTGAACCTTGTGCACTTGTCATTTGCCTGTTGATTGAGACTGTCCAGGTCTCTCTGTAGAACTTTCCTACCCTCCAGCAGACCAACACTCCCACCCAACTTTGTGTCATCTGCAAATTTACTGAGTGTGCTCTCAATCCCCATGTCTAGATCATCAAAAAAGATGTTAAACAGGAACGGATCCAAATAGAGCCCTGGGGAGCACCGGTAGTGACTGGCTGCCAACTGGATGGTGTTAAATGCTTTGCTGAAGTCTAGTTAGACTCCATCCCCAGCCTTTCCCTCATTTACTGAGTGGGTCACTTTGTCATAGAAGATAAACTTGTTCAAGCAGGACCTGCTTTCATAAATCCGTGGTGACTGGGCTTAATCCCCTGGTTGTCCTGCATGTGCTGTGTAAGGGCACTCAGGGTAATCTCTTCTATAACCTTGCCCAGAACCAAGGTTAGGCTGACATGTCTGTAGTTCTCCAAATCATCCTTCCCTCCAACCCTTATTGTAGATGAGCATTACATTTGCTAATTTCCAGTCAACTGGAACTTCTCCAGTAAACCAGGACTGCTGGTAGATGATAAAAATTGGTTTGACAAGTTCTTTTGCCAGTTTCCTCACTACTCTATGGTGGATCCCATCAGGGCCTGTAGATTTGTGAGTGTCTGATTGGCATAGCAGGTCACTAACCATCTCCTCCTGGATTATAGGGACTTCACTCACCTCTCCATCATCAAATTACAGCTCAGAGAGATGGCTGTCCTGAGGATAACTGGTCTTGATATTGAAGACTGAGGCAAAGAAGGCATGAAGTACCTCTGCCTTTTCCTCATCCCCTGTTTTAAATATAAATCAAGTTCTAATTGGACTTTAACCCTTATAATCTTCCCTACATGACCTCATGACATCTGTATTGTCCTCCCAAGTTACCTGACCTTTCTTCCAGAGGCAATAGATTCTCATTTTTTCCCTAAGTTCTAGTCTAAGTTCTGTTTAACCAGTCTGGTCTTTTTCCTCAACAGTTTATCTCTCTACACATGGGGACAGCCTGCTCCTGAATAATTAACAGCTCTATTTTAGAGCACATCCAGCCTTCCTGCACCCCTTTGCCCTTCAGGACTGACTCCCAAGGGACTCTGTCAGTCAGTGTCCTAAAACAGACCAAAGTCTGCCCACTGGAAGTCCAAAGTGGAAGTTCTTGGTCGTGCCTCTCCTTCCTTTACGCAGTATAGAAAACACTTAACATTTCATGATCACTATGCCAAGATGGCCACCAATCACCACATCACCACTGTTCACAAACAATAGGTCTAGCAGGGCACCTCCCCTGGTAGGTTCGTTTGCCAGTTGTGTTAGGAAGTTGTCCTCCACATATTCCAGGAACCTTGTGGACTGCTTCTTCCCTGCTGTGTTGTATGTCCAGCAAATATCTGGCAGATGAAATCTCCCATGAGTACAATGTGTTGTTCCATGATATTCATAAATATTAGTGCTGGATGCTTAAATGGCTCCTCTCCCACAGTCAACTTTGCTTCAGCTGTTGTTCAGGGTTCAGCCTGAGAAGTGACATCAGTAATCCCTCCAAGTCTTGTTCAATTTGTTTGATTTTGTTTGATTAAAACATTAGGCTTATAAAGCTCAGGTGCTAGAATTGTATACTTAAGGGTTTGAGCTTTGATAGATATTTTTGTGTGCTGCTAAGACATCTTGTCTGAAATACTTTTCCTAATGCATGGCCTCTGATCTGAACCTGATCAAGGTACAAAACAAAGGATGAGACTGGATCTGCAGGCTACCAAATTGATTTATGGTAACCTTGATTCCTCAGATTTATTTGTTTTTTTAGAGTAATGCTTGAAGTTAGTTTGCAAGAAAGATTCGTGGAAAGACAGCAGGGAACAGCTTGTACTGTGGTAGCTGCAATTACTTATCAAATGTATTGTGCTTATTTGAAGAGGATAAATTTACTATTTTGTCCCTTAAAATGCTATCACTGCGTTATAGGAATTAAAAACTGTCTACTTTTTAAAAATGCTTAAGAAGTTAAGCACCTCTGTGGGCCTCTGTCTGGAAGCTGAAGGCAGTACTTTTAGAAAAACTCAAGCCGTTTAAATAATTGTATCAAATTGAAATAGAAATGGATCCATATTGTCATAACAGTTGTTATATTCTTGAACAAACTTGCTATATTGGGCAGTACTGGAGGCTGTGTAGATCCTTCATATTCTCTATTATCTGCTTATTATAATGTTTGAATTATTGAATGTCTCTTCATTAACACTTTGTAGTTCAGGGAGAATATCTAGCCCCAATAATCTTTTGGCAGAACCAAGTGAAACTGTAGAGCTGAGTGATAAACCATGGATTTATTGATAGCAGATGTAGGGAATATATACTGAATTTAGTAAAAAAAAATGCACTTCAAATATTTGTATTACTGGAGAATTTAACTTCAGAGAATTAAATCACTGAAAGTTGGAAATCGTGCAAGTCCGGATAGAGGTGCTCAGCTCAGGATCTCTAGTTCCTATTGTCAAAGTTTCTATAGATTTTTTTGGGGGAGGGCAAGTGTAATTCAAGCTAATGTATGAATTGGAAAGTCTTGTGTACATTTTTAGAGGAAAGTTGTAATGGTAAAATAAATACAGCCTACTTACAGAATAGGGGATGGTGGGTTACACTAATAGTATCTGCAATGATTTATTGAAGTAAGGAGTTCTCTTTATGGGCCTCTATCCTTCCTTATTATTTTCATCAAATCCTCTTTTTCTTGTTTGTTTCTTGTTTGTGTGTTTTGGATCCGTATCTCCTCCGACCCTGCCCTGTCTTGTGTTGTTCTGTGAGAAAAGGGGAGCAAGGAATTGATTGCTCTGTTTTCTCTTTGTGGTTAAGTGGTTCTTTGCTGTCACTAGTCACAACTGGATTGCTAAAACATAATGTGGTTCAACTTTGTTTCACTGAACTCTTTAAAAGAGAATCTATTGTAATTTTTCTTAAGCCTGGTTTCCTACAGTAAGCACACAAACTTCCTTCCCCTGTCAACACGTCTGTACCTCTCAGTCATTCATTTGGTTACCTCTGGTATAAACTGAATACAGAAGGTAAGTGAAATCAAAGGTACTAGTTAAGAGAGGTTTTTTTAAGTTAAAATGTATACGTAAATTCAGACTAAAGAAAAACTTGAGTATTGATGGAAGTATTAGGTAGAAGAAATCCAACCACAAAATGCGTAATGATTTCTATATTTCTGAAAGGGGAAGCTCTGGTCAAAACTTAGGACTTATTAGAGACACATCATGATATCCTATAGGTTTTTTTACTGGGTATTGAACTGTTTTGAATGAGTAAGAGTGCACTGTCACAGAATATTGTGTTAAATCTGTTAATGTGTCAGTTTGCTTGCCTTGGTGACTTCAGTCTTCTCTATTCACTAGTTAAGTTGTCTTATTTCTTTGCTAAGCTTTTGCTGTGTATAGTTTAGCTACACTTATTGTGACACAGTGCCGCAGGTAATGCTTCAGAATCATTTTTTAGACTCGCAGGAGGCAAAGTACATGCCTTGTGACTTCTCCCTTTGTGACCAAGGGTATCCTCCTGCTCAGTGACCCAGTGAATGAGAAAGAGAAACAAAGGGGACTTCTGTCCTCATATTCTACTCTGCTGGAATGAAGGAAGCCCAGCTGCTTTTAGACAGCAAGACTGAAGAGACAACGAGATTACACACTGAGAATAATTAGAACAACATGGATTTAATATCATTATTGCCAGGCATTATTGTAGTGCACTGCATTGTAACTGCTTTCTTCTTGGTTTCCATATATAACGCAAGGTCCTGGTTTCCATAAATAACACCAGGCTCAGGGCATCAGAACAAACAAATTCAGATTCTGTTACCTAAGTTATTGCTCATATACTTCTCTAGCTTCTCTACTGCTTCTTCAATATAACATTTTTCTTTGACCTAGATAACTTCTCATTTGCTTCTTTGAACATAATAACAGAAATGTTGAGAATTTTATCCCTTCATTTTAGATGACTTTGAGGATCCTTTATTGATCCTCTTTCCTTATACTTGTCATTTCAACAGTCTTGTAGCATGTATGATAGATACTGCCTTCTGAAGGGTGAAAAATAAGAATCAATGAGGAAGTATGGGGAAAGAGGAGAGGAAGAAAAGACTGTACGCTTATAAAATCAGAGGTGATGTTTGTGACTGCAGTAATTCTGAAGGTCAGCTCAGGAATTTTAAATGTAAAATTCTGGCTTCTGTGGGATGTGACAAATGAAAAAATTGAAAAACTGTAATCTGTGACATTCACAGAGAAGCCACAGGGCTGTGTGCACTGAGTAGTGCAGGTGTCTTCTGGAAAATGGAATAAAGAAATTTAAGGTGTGTAATTAAGAAGTCCAGAAGAGAAAATTGGGACATAGCTTTATAGAAAAAAATATTTAGCTAATAAAAAGTTTCCTGGTCATATTGTTGACTTTGAGATTTTTTTTCCTGGGGGAAAAAAGTCCTGTGTAAAACTAACCTTATAAAGGTAATTGCACTGTGGAGGTGGTCACTACATGTATTAGCACTGCTGAGTCAGATTTACTTATTCATTTATGCCTAAAGCAGACCATACCTGTGTAATTTGATATTCTACAGTGGATGAGGAATATGAGATACTGCCAGTAACTTGCATAGACAAGCAATTGACTTTGGAAAGCATCCATTTTATGATGCTCTGACTTCTAGTCCTGTATAAGCTGGCCAGATGTCAGTCAGAACCTGTGTCCATGTCTTCTGCAAGGTATGTGATTTATACTAGTTAACCGATTTACATCAGGACTGTTGATTTTGATATTGATGCCCCAGTCTTTGTCACCTGCCTTACTTTAGCTTACCTCGTAAATTGGTCATGGAGCATAAGCTCTGACTTTTAGAGGAGTCTATCCAAGGCAAGTATGTCTCCTGTGTTTCAGCACTGAATGAGTGCTCAGTTCATGGGATCAGATTGGGGATAGTCAGAAGTAGGTGTTCAGCGCACATACCCTTTGAATGCTGAGTTGCTCCTACTTGGCAAAAGTATTTGCCAGCGCAGCTGTAGCTTTGGGCACAAAAGCTGTAGGTTACTGGCTTATGTAGCAACCAATACGATGATCACTAGGAGTGAGTTGGATTTGAACGGACAATCTTAATAGTGTCTCTGTCTGACTTGAGTGCTTGACCTAATGATCACTTCACATCTGTTTTTGTAATGTGTGGATGGAAGGTGTTTTTCTCCAAGCCATGTAATGCTTTGGACTTAAAAAATAAGTAAGTGGCAAGGATCTGATTTTTCCCTTCTATTTTCTTTTTATTGTAAATTGCTTATTGCTGCATTGCTACATATGCTTCCTTTTGTACCACAACATGTTTTCTGTTCTTTTTCAATGTTTCTTTTGTGTAATTTTGACTGACTACTTCCCTCTTAATTAGATACGTGGCTACAACTTTGAGGAAAAAATCCTGGCAATTGTTTTCTCTCTCTAAATTCAGGTTTTGATTATTTTTTAAATTGATACAGTGCTATTAAAATGTGGTGGAGGACTTTAATATCAACCTAGCTTACTTAGATGAATTTAAGATAGCAATTTTTTTTCTGGTATACTTTCTAATACTTTGGTTAATGGGTAGAATAATCCCCCAAGCCTATCTGCTTCTAATATTTGAGTGAAAATAGAGCTGGGTTTACATATAACTTGCAGGTGGATAATCCCTAATGGTTGCTGTATTCTCTTAGGGTATCAGCACCAGAAAAAGTCATAAAACCAGCTGAGCTAGGAAGGTTAAGGAAGGAGCTACTCTCCATCTATGTAGTAATCCCATGGAAGTGAGACTGCTGGAGAATCAAAAACATTTAGGGTGAGGGAATCAAATGAAATAATCTCTTTTAAAAAAATACTTCGACTTCAGCAGCCACAGTACTGTGTGCTATTTCCATGAATTCTTGCAAGCTAAGCAGGAACTGGTCAAGTTAGTGTAAAACATTGTGTAAAATATTTTTCATGCAAGACCTGTTTCCCAGAATTCTTCAGGGTTGAGCAATGTGGTGTTACTCTGGCACTAAAATTTATTACACTGATGGAGGCGAGGAAAGCAGAAGATATTGCACAGCAGGGGAGGGAAGGGAGGCTTGCAGATTACATTAATTTTTTTCCTCTAATGGGAAAAAAAATTGATGAATCAAAGAGATACTTTGATACTTTTTGGGAAATTAATATGGACAGGAGATGGCAAGGTGCTAAGATGACTCTTCTGTACATGTGAGAGGCAGGTAATCCATAAAAAAAAGGAAAAAGAGGAAGAGGATATGGTGCCTGTGGACAAGGATGGAGGCAGTGCAAGCAGGGACTGCAAAAGCACATTCTAACTTCGAGTAGAACATTCAATGAAATATTTTATTTACAGGGAACTTCTGTTATGAGCAGAATCATAGAATTGTTAGGGTTTAAATGGACATCTGGAGAATATCTAGTCCAACTCCCCTGCCAAGGCAGGGTCATCTAGAGCAGGTGACACAGGAACTTGTCCAGGTGGGTTTTGAATGCCTCCAGAGGGGAAGACTCCATGACATCCCGGAGTAGCCTGTTCCAGTGCCCTGCCTCCCTGAAAGTGAAGTAGTTCTTCTTCATGTGGAGGTGGAACTTCTTGTGTTTTAGTTTATGGCCATTACTCCTCATCCTGTCACTGGGTATCAGTGAAAAGAGTCTGGCACCATCCTCTTGGTACCTGCTTTGAGATATTTATATGCATTAATGAGATCCCTTCTCAGTCTTCTCTAAACTAAACAGGCCTAGCTCCTGCAGTCTCTCCTCATAAGAGAGATGCTCCACACCCCTCATCATCTTTGTGGTCCTCCACTGGTCCCTGTCTGGTAGCTCCTTATCTTTCTTGTATTGAGGAGCCCAGGACTGGATGCAGTACTCCAGATGAAACCTCACTAGGGCTGAGTAGAGGGGCAATATCACCTCCCTCGACCTGCTGACAATGCTCTTCCTAATGCATCCCAGGACACCATTGGCTCTTCTGGCCATGAGGGCACACTGCTGGCTCATGGACAACTTGTCATCCACCACGACTCCTAGGTCACTCTCTGCAGAGCTGCTTTCTAGTAGGTCAGCCCCCAACCTGTACTGGTACTTGGGGTTATTCTTCCCCAGGTGTGGTAACCTACACTCACCCCGTTGCACCAGATTAGGTTGTTGTCTGCTGAACTCCCCAGCCCATCAAGGTCCTACCAGGCAGCACAGCTTACTGGTATATCAGCCACTCCCCTCTGTTTTGTATAATCAGCAGATTTGCTTAGGCTGCATTCTATTCCTTTGTCCAGGTCATTAATAAACAAGTTGAATAAGGCTGGACCCAGTATTGATCTCTGGGGAACACCACTGACTACAAGCCTCCAACTTGTAGTCCTTCTGCTCTGATCATGATCTCCTGATCATGACCCTCTGGGCTCTGCCATTTAGCCAGTTCTTGATCCCACCTTACTTTCCATTTATCTAACCCACATTTCCTGAGCTTACCTAGAAGGATGTTATGGGAGACAGTATCAAAAGCCTGGCTTAAGTCAAGGTAGACAACTAGACAACATCCACTGCTGTCCCCTTGTTGACCCATCCTGCCATGATGTCATCACAGAAGATTTCCAGACTGGTTAAGCATGATTTTCCCTTTGTGAATCCAGGCTGACTACTTCTGATGACCTTCCTTTCTTCTACAAGTTTGGTAATGACCTCCAGAATGACCTATTGTGTCATCTTTCCAGGGATGGAGATGAGGCCGACTGGGTGGTAGTTTTCTGGGTCCTCCTTGTTTTCTTTTTTGTTAAGATGGTACTAAACGCATTTCTCCTTCTGTGACAACACTGTCTTCAAAGTAGCCTTAAGTGCATGTGCTTTCTACTTTAGAAAGTAGAGCAAATATGACAAAACGGTGTGCTGCTATTGAACATCCCTTTTTGTATGTGATGATTTTAGCTGGTTTTGTTAAATAGTTCCTTGAAAATAACAACTAAAAAAAAAATTTCACATCATCTGATTTCAGTCTTCTCTTTTTATATGAAATACCCTGATTTCTTTTAACCCTTCTTCGAAACACTGGAAGATCTTGAATTTTTAAAGGTTAAATTATGTTTCATCTCATCTCTGAGAAAAAGATCTTCATCTCTGAGAAAAAACTAATTTGATATGAAACTATTTGTTTGCTTTTTGGAATTATTTGAAAGGGCTCTTTCTTATATATGATACTCCTTTTTATTTTAGATACTCAATGTGTGATTGAATTTTGATCTTGAATGACTTGATCTTTTCACCTTAAAGCTTCCCATATAGTGCCCATATATTATTATTTTTAATTTACTTGTAATCTTGAGTACTTGTGTGCCCTAAATATTTTCAAGTTTTCTTTTTGAAATTGATCATATTTAGTGCATGGGTGAAATCTGTTTGTGCCCCCGTATAAATATTTTGCCAAGTATGGGAAATTTCTGGTGGAAACCCAGGTTGCTAGCAATGTATTCCTTAGTAAGGTTTTCAGGATACCATGAAATAGCAAAATCCCCCTCAAACACAGTTGTTGTTGTATTGGGACAGCTTTTGTATAGTTTTCAAGCACAGACTGGTGGATCTTTGTATAAGGAACACAAAGGTAATTGCAGTACCGTTTTCAGCTGTCCTGAAACAAAACGAAATGCCTTGGGACAACGTCTCTAGTTCCATGTATTTTAAATCTACCAGTAAGGACATGTGCGCTTATGTAACTAATACTAACTTTCTCTGACACTTTCATTGCACCAAAGTGATATTATACCAGTCCTTGTAGGTTTCTGTACCTACGGAGTTGAGAAACATAGCACAACCCGTGTTAATGAGTTGTAAATGATATGGTTTAAATTTGTCTCACAACTCCGCTAGGTTTTGATATGCTTTTCTGCCCTCATAAATATTTACACCCATCCATGCTTGAGCAACTGAGAAAAGTCTTTCCAAGCAAGCCTTTTGGCCTTATCAATGCAACCTTATAGAAATTGCCTTTTGCAGTGCCAAAAGTAGAGAAAACAACTGTAGCTCCTGCTGTGGACGTCCAAGTCTTAGTCACATGTGTCACCAGCAAACTCACTCTCTTATGATATGGCAAGTAAGATGGGTCAACGTTTGTAATACTCTGAATGAACTAAATGCTCACAGTGCAAAGAACTTCTCTGATATGTTTCCTGTCATTCATTGTTAAAACTTTAAGGATCTAAAACTGTAAAGATGTACCAATTTCATGAATTGGAAAAGCAGATTTTTACTGTGCTCACCTCTCTTCATCTGTGGAACAGTATCTTCTAGCTCTTTCCCGTGTCATACTGTTGATGAGAAAATATGGGAGTGCTTATGGAAACTTGAATATGAAAAAAAGAAAATCTTACTTTCTATTCTGGGGAAACATATTGAATAGCTAGGAAACCCTGAATTTTAATAGTGTGAAAACAGTAGAATTTGCCTTATAAGAGATGAATGGAAACTAAGGAGAGGAACTCAGTTTTGGATAGCATATAGCTTACTTGCGGGATTGTTTGAATGATATCTAGTTGTTTTTGGGGGTTTAAGGATATCCAGTTATTGCAGGCCCTGAAGGTAATGGTAAAGGTAGTATGAGCTGTCAAGGATTCTTGCTGCAAGAAAATGAGACAGTGTGAAAATATGGGTAGCAGACTCTAACTTCTAGCTCTTTTTCCATCTTATGGTGAGGATGAGGATCTGTTGGAAGTCAATGAGTTTTGAATGCCTTTCTGTTTGCAGCAACTTGAACTGAGTTTTCTCTGATTAAATGTGTTGTTTAGATGTGGAAGCTGCCCTCTGGGTGCTTGAGTGCTGGTGAGAGGAGTAGAGGTAGGAGCAGCTGGAGACATTAGGCTAGCTGCAGGTTTTGCAGATGCGGGAAAAGAGACTTCATGTAAGCGAGCATGTAGGAGCCCTCCCCTCTGGCAAGCTGTCAGGATCCATTTGGCAAACTGACGCTCAGCCTGAGCGAGGGCTGAGCCTGCCCTGGAGAGCCCAGCTGAGGCAGGTGCTTGTGCACTTGGCAGCAGTTTGGGCTCTGGGCTTTGCTGTCTTGAGAAGGAGGGGTCTGCTGGAAGCTGATAAATTGCTATGACAAAGATGTTCTTGTGCATGGTGATGATGTTACGTAGTAACTACACTGTATGGGATTGATTTCGGTGCGTATTCAGCACAGCTAGTAGGACATATGAAGGGTTTTTCTAAAGTACTTATGGGGAGAGAATGTGTTAATGCCCCTCACTGTTTTTTCTTAATGCAGTAAGGGACAAAACTTTGAAATAAGTGTTTTAAGCAGTTTACTTCAGTTAGGTTCACTTCAGACTTGCTATGCCTTGTTTATATGACTATACTACTTTAACCCTGCATACAGTATTACACATACATAACATGGTGGCTGTGATGCAGATGATCTGAAGGTGGAAACTGCCAATCAGCACTGAAATCATTACTGTATGGGATGTGATTTATGCCATCTAAATGTGTCTAGCTCAAAGTTTAGCATCTGGCCTAAACTATAGTGCCATCTTTCCTTCTATTCCTATAGAGTCAAGGTAGGGCAAAGACTTTTTCTCTCAAATAATTATTCTGTCTAGATCTTTTATGCACCTAATTTTAGGGTATGGTGAATCATATTTGTGGCAGTAGATATTTATTACTTAAAGAACCTTTGAAAACTTAGTTGTCTAACCTAATAAAGTTAAAGGACTTGGATTCTGAATTTATCTTTATATGCAGGTCAGCTGATGTCTTGCAATTGGTTTCTTAAAGATGTGAACTTAAGTATCTAGTATGACATCTATTAACTGGTGTTAACCTCCTTCCTTTTTCTTTCAAAAATACATTAAAAAAATTCTAAAATTAACTTGCTAGTTTTCACTGGGTGATTTCAAAAGTCAAAACAAATATGAAAAGTTGAAAAAAAGAAGTCAAGAATTCCAGTCTCTTAAGTCATAGAATCATACGGGTTGGAAGAGACCTCTGAGATCATCAAGTCCAACCCTTGATCCACTACTACCAGTTACTAGACTATGGCACTCACTGCCACATCCAGTCTCTTCTTAAATACCTCCAGGGACGGGGAATCCACCACTTCCCTGGGCAGCCCATTCCAATGTCTGATTACCCTGTCTGTAAAGAATTTCTTCCTAATCTATTTGCTTCTAATTGTGGCCTAAACAACTGAAGACAAGGAAAAATTCTGATCTTAGTAGATGTTGCTTCTATAGTATGCTTAAATATTACTGAAATGGTAATCTTATGGTTCAAAACAAATTGAAAGACAAAAAAAGCAGGAAAACAAGCCTGCGAGCTATGGATGTTTTGCCTTTGGAGACTAGGTACATTTGGTTGAAGTTCTCATTAGACAATATTAGCTATGGAACATTTTTCACAATTTTTTAAAATATATTTTGTGGAGCGTTTTAGCATATGACCAGACAAAATAATAAGACTTCCATTTGGAAGTTTGAAATAAAATCCATTTAGAATAAAATCTCTTTGGCAACGCTTGTTTGCATAAATTCTCCATTGAATTTAGCCAACTGAGTGATGTGGCTATAATCATTTTGCTTGCTTAAGCATGTGTGCTATAAAAATAGTGTTTATAATGCAGTTGTCATGTTGA
Source organism: Cephalopterus ornatus (assembly GCA_013396775.1). Lineage (NCBI taxonomy): Eukaryota > Metazoa > Chordata > Aves > Passeriformes > Cotingidae > Cephalopterus > Cephalopterus ornatus. Next base: position 353,141 of record VZRE01016156.1, on the reverse strand, counting down.
TGCAAAAGGATATGCTAGCTCAGGGAGTCCATTGCTGCCATCTGTGGAGATGTCTGCATGGTTTCTTAGCTGTAGGTGTTGAGAGGATATATTGTTACTTAAGATTTTTCCCAGATAATTAATTTTTAGAACCTTTAGCCATGTTTGGGAAAGTCTGAACTCCATCCCTGTTCTTTTGGTGTTCCAAATTGTCAGGAGCCACCAACTTTGTAGGTTTAAATGGTGTGGGGGAATGGCAAGCTTACGAGTCTACTAATATAATAGCATGGCAATGGGATTAGTGTTGATCACTCTGTTCAGGAGAGAGGCTTGATTGAGGGTGATGTCTGGTAATATTACGTTAGGTTTCTGTGTAATCCACTCTGTAATAGCTGCTGTCAGCTTTGACTTTGGACATTAATCACAGTTTGTCCTCCAGAAGTACTCACTCAGCTGAGGTTGAACACTGTGAGCCTTCCCTGTACAGCTATCTGTGATTCAATATCAAATTCTAGTCACAGTGTGTCCCCCTCTGTATCAGCAGTCAGGCTACATCAGACTGTCTTCAATCACAGCAAAGTGTGGAGCTAGAAAGGACCTCTATACATGTCTGTTTTCAAGCACATTTTCAACTCTTAACCTTGACCTAGATTTGTCCAGCTCTCCCAAGAATATATTGTTCATCCAGAACAACATCTTATACACAAACATTCCTCATGTGTGCTATATCTATCTAAAATAAATGGCAAATGAGAATCTCACTCTGAAGTGTTATTTTGCTATATATTACCTTACTGCTGATCAATTATAATCTGAGAATTTGACATAAGAATATTTTTTTAATGGGAAACCAGTTTATTTCTAAAAACGGTCATTTTTCTTGTATCTTGCTCTAATAATCTATTCTAATCAGATCCAAACCCAACATCTGATAGCTCTTCTACCAAGGCCAGCTTATCTTCATCACAACTTTGCATTTACACAAAGATCATTCCCCAAGATTTAAGTTAGTTAATTTGTGTCTCATTTATGTGTGGCTGTCTGAGGACCTGGGTGTACTTATTCATCAGTTCTTTCCCTTTCCCAAAAATTATTAGTCAGAAGGAAGGATAATTACAACGTTGAAGATGAATGGTCTAATCCCTCGTCTTGAATTTTTTCATTTTCCTGCATTATTCATATTTTTCGGCTCGATGTGGGAGGCACAAGCTGAATGCTGATGCCCACGCTGGCTGCTGTCTGTCCACTGACACCTGTTTCTTTCCAGGAGAACATCTCAGGTGAGCACCTGTTCTCTAGCTCATAATTTAGGGAATTTGCAGTTTTAAGTCTCCAGTATCTTTTAATTGTCTCCATACCATGTGCTTTTCAAAATCTGTAGGGCAAAGAAGTTTTCTGACTGTGAATGAACACAGGTAGCTCTATAGCCTGGTGTCTTGAACACCAGGGAACCTGAGGAGTTTAATCTCCTCTACCTAGGAATGAATTGCTTTTGTCTGTTACTTCTTGTCTGTTAACGCTAAAATATTCCTGCTTGGCAAAATTCTTATTCCCCTCACACCCCAGCTCTTCTGAAGAAAAACAGCTTTTTTAGCTGTTATTAGTGATTTTTACAACCTTTGTTTTGCTATTTGTTTGGGTTTTTTTCTTTGAAAAGTAATTATTTTCAAAAGGAAAACACACTTTTGTAATGTGGATAAGAATCAGCAACATTGCTTTGGGATTTATTCAGTTATTTTACTGAACATAGGTCAGAATTTAAATACATTTGTGAGATTAAATTCCCTCTGAAAGAAAACTTCAAGTACAAAATAACATAGTGATGCTTTGGGACATTCAATACAAAGGTTAATGTAGCAAATATCCTAATGGTTAATGTTCTTTCATACAATTTATGGGTTTATTTTATGATCAGGAAAATGTATGACAAAAAAGACAAGGACCTACATTGCTTAATTTGTAGTGACCTGTGAGTATTTATTCTGTAGCTATCTTGGTTAGTTCCTCTGGTAGCTGCACCAGTTGGTACCTAAACCAAATGTAGTTTCACATGTAATCCTAGAGAAAATATTAAAAAGGTAAGACGGACATGTGATGTGAATTTTTATCTGTGCCATGCTAGAAGATATTTTCACTTAAATAAATTGTCATTTAAACTGACTCAGTTTAGAATGTCTTTTACTGTTTCCAGTCTGTAACTCTATGAAGTCTCTGCAATCCCAGTTCATAAACTGGGTTTATGAAGGCTTTTGAACAGAGGAAGTTTCCAAGATAGACTAAAATAGGTGATATTAATTGCAGGATGAAACTGCAGTCTTTTCATCTGTATGCCTGCGTCACTGGGGAGAATCGTCCCCATGTGAAAGGTGTCAGAGAGGGAGAGCAGAACATCCAGCAAGCAGTTAAGGACCTACAGCTCCAATCTTACTCTTTCCACAAAGAAGTACAAAGTAGATGGGAAGAGATAAGAAACTGGTGATGAAAACTGGCAATGATATCTCAAAAGTCATTTGAACGGAAACATTGATTGGAAGATTGAATTAAGCAGGTATGAAGTCAGATGCCTGAGTCTGTTTTTGCAGGATTGGGTCGTCAGAATGATGAAGTTATTTAAAATACCAGTGCAGGAGTAATGGAATAGGGACAAAGGCAAAAAATTTTTCTATTGAAAGGGAGATTGTCCATGAGGTAATGATCAGTAATCCTTGGTCAGTGCTCAGAGGCTACATCAGAGCTGTAATTGCAATCTGAAAGTTAAACTATATTTTACCAAGTACTAGAGGAACTGTAATTGGGGTTCTCCTTACTAGCTTTGGTGAGCAGGAAGAGAACAAAATGCTGGTTTAAGTGACTTTACTGTATTTGCTTTCAGTTTTGAAAATAAATCTAGACAAGTGTGAGTTTGCTTATCTGTCATACCCTTAGTAGTGACTGTGCTGCTGCAGCCATCCTCTGGAATCACTAGAGAAATGAGACGAGTTTATATCATCTGTGCTAATGCTGTAAAAGTTCTGCTGGCTGCTGGACACTTGCTTTTCCCTGTGTTTTAATTTCATTCTCTTGTAGTGGCAGTTTGAAGCTGTTTCTGTGCTAGGAAATGGAAATTTCAGAGTTGTCATGTTCATTGACTTGTTTACAATTTGCCAAGCACTGATTATTTTGAGTTTTCTCCATATGATACTTTCCCTCCATGCATAGGCAGTTTCATATTCTGTTCTGCTCCTGTAATAAGTTAATTTCTCCTTTGTGCTGTCTGTTATCTCCTGGGTCCAATTTCACCTGCTTATTTCTACTTAATGTTGAGTGGGTTTTCTTTAATTTTCTGTGTGTTGGGGGGGTTAGGTTTTTTGTTGTTGTCAGAAGTTTCTTGTAGTTTGTTTTTTTTGCTTGTTTTTGTTTAGAAAACCACTTGTTTGTCAGTTTGAATTCAGTTTGCTTAATGAAAAGAATATTGTGGAGCGAAGTTCTGAATGATCCTTGCCTCCTCTGCTCTGCGACTTTGTCATGAGGAAGCACTGCTGTTAGTAGTCCATTAAATATTAATGGCTCTCATTGCAATTTCTCTCTAATGCACTTTATTTTGGTACCAGTCCAAGCTGTGGAAATGAAAACCCCCTCAGGACCTTACGTAGAATGTAATTTGCTCTGCAATTTTGGCTGTAAACATGATAATAAATTAGAGGATGTAATGAATATTCATTGAAGCGCACAGGGTTTTTTTTCACCAATGTATGCTCATTGGTTTCCCTCTGAACTATACCTGATAAGAGATTTGCATGGATGTTGGCAGCCTCAGCGTTTGATATGTTCATTGTGTTAGTAATGTTTTTGCATTAGAAAAATATTTACTGAAAAGGGGCCAAAAGTGTTTGTCCTTGCAAAATTAATAGGAGAAAAAAAAAAATCCCTTGATCTTCCAGACTGTTTAATGTGGGTTAATAAGTTGAGTCATAAATTGTCCCTTTATTGTACATGGATTCAGATTCACTGCCTTAGCTATCCTTGTGTTGGGGTTCAGATCAGCTCCTCACTGGAGTTGAGAGGTAGTTTGACAATCTGTTTGATCGGCTTTGTCAAGTCTCACTGCTCAGCCAGATTAGGCCGGGTCAGTTCATAACATTCAGTTCCTAGAAAAAAAATTTTTTTGTACATATCAATGTCATTTCATCCTTTACAAGACAACTTGTTCCACTTTTGGTAGTAATTCTCATTTTATTCCTTTGCAATATTGATTCTCTTTTGAACTATTTGGAAACTTACTGTATGTGGGAAGGATTAGGAAGAGTTTGTAACATGAAAGTTATTTAATTTGTGGAGTTGTCATGAGAGCTTCTCAAATTCTAACTTCAAAAAAAAAATCAGAGAAAACTGTTTCTGTAATTATCTCTCAGTATATAACTATTTATAGAATATACACTGAGTATCAAGCATGCTAAATATACTACACAGGCTTTGGATGAGGAAAGCTGCAGTTAAGGGAAATTCATACTGTAAGTAGTCTGAAACCTTTTCTATCTATCCATCAGCATTGAACAACCATTATGAATGAGTTACCTTTTTCTTTAGTGAACTGTACGTAATGCTTCAGCATTCATTTAGAAATCGCGTAAACTTTTCCTATAAAACATCTTGGTTAAGTAAAAAGTTTTAATGGAGACTTTTTTTTGACTTTGTCAGCAGCTTTGAGAGGAATACAAAGTCGTGTTTTCAAAGTGTATTGGGTACTTTATTGACTTGGGATTTCTGAGAGAATCCAGGCAATCTGTGATCTGATTGAGACAAAGCAGCACTTTGAATCTGGATCTGTCACAGCCTGACCATGGGCTTTAATACCTGGTAGGCAGTTGAGTGTATATTTTTCCTTTTGGCTGGATCGTTTTGGGGTAAGAATAAAGATGAGTGGTTTTCCATCCAGAATAAGTGGATGGAAACCCTCTTTACTCACTCCTTTTTTTTCATTCAGTTTGATGCTTTTTGTTGCTGTTTGTTTCTTCATGAAGAAGGTTCAAACTTGATCAGGATATTCTGTGTTAAAACAGTTCTGGTGTCAAGAATATATGTGCAGTGGGAATGGTTAGGAAAACCAGTAGATTAGTTTCAATACCACTTTACCTACTGCTGTTAACAGTATGCATTACCAATGGCTACCTCTTAAGCATTATCACTGCATATTCAAGTATTTAGTCTATATCAATCTGCCCTGATTCAGCTATGAGTATACAGTCAAGTAGAGGTGATGACACTTTGTTGGCACTGATAGCTGCAAGTACTTGGCAGTCTTATTTGAAGGTGAAAGTGATCTTAGATGCTCTTTTGAAGGAGGGGAAGGTTAAATGGAAACTAATGTAATGTTTTCTGTCTTCACATCCTTTCTTGTTCATTACTGGTATCTTGTCTTTCTCCTCCCAATATAAGAGTATGGTCTCACTGGCTAGCTTCACGAAGCATCTTTCCCATCTGTATGGTAATGGCATAATAGTCCAGCAAAATGTCTTTCCTATCTGTTTGACATCTTTTTTGCAGATTTTACTTTTTATCATGTCTCACACTATCTCATTTGTGTAAGTCCATAATAATTCTCTGTTTGCCCCTTTGCAATTAATTTTATTTATGTTTAACTTGGTTAGAAGCGCTGGCTGCTGGTTGTGTGATTAGTGATGTAACAGTGTCACACAGTATTTATCTCTTGTTGGTTGTGCCGTTTTAGTTTGCTTATGCTTGTGCTCGAGGCAGTTGAATGTTAATTATGTCTTGCTGAAGATGATTTGACTTCAAGTGCAACAGGTGCCTCTGCTTCAGAAGCACCTATTCTCTACTGGTGCTTGCAAAAACAGTCTTTTGAAGTGTTTATTTGTAACACAGATGCCAAAGTTGCTCATTTATTCTTAGTCCCACTTGGCGGCGTAAACAGAACAGAGAGAGTATTGTGGAACTCCTCATTTGGAATGTTGACTCTGATTATCAGAAAAAATTTAAGATGCCTTCATAGGGATACACTATTGCCTTCCTAAAAGAAGCTGATATTTAAAGTCTGATGACTTAGTGAATAACTCATCTTAGCATCTTTTCTCTCATCAGTAGCTTATGTAACTGGTCACTGCTGCTATCATAGGGGTAACTGACTTATTACCATCCAAAATGATATGAAATATGAACAATATTATCCTATGGTTTCTGAAATGCAGAATCCCCAACAACAATGGCTAATGCAGAATATCTTGGTGAAATCTGACTTTCAATACTACAGGGTTGCAACTTCAACAACTCATCCCTTCTTGCAATATACCCACTGTTGGTAATTCTGTGCATTGGCCTGTAATGACTTTGAAGGAATTGCTTCAGCCTCAGCTGGTCAGCTGCTTTGTTCACTTGATTAAGTAGGAATAAACTCTGGAATACTGGACCAAAGACTAAAACTGAGTACCAGTGTTTTCTGACTATTGTAATGTAATGAGCTAGTAAAGAATCTGGGTTCACCCAGGGGATGTAATGGCTGGTGCTTTTGATGGAGCCTGTTCAGGCAGTGCCTTTGAGGAATGCTTCCCACTTTTTCAGCATACATGTCTCAAAACATGTGCACACCAGAGCCTCGTGTGTTCTGCTGTTGCCCATGCCCAGGTCCCTTCCCAAATACTTAATCATCTTGACTTCTAGCTTTGATGTGGCTAAGACAAATTCCCAAGCTGCAGCTGTTGAATTCTTTAACCTGCTTCATTCCTGGATGTGTAGAAGGAGCCTGTGGAGCTCTTGCAACTGTTTGGGCTGCATGCAGTCCTTTCCTGAGAGCCCCGTGCACCAAGAGTATTCCTGGACTATCCTTGATGTCAGCAATTCTGTCTTAGAAGCAATTTCTCAAAGTTTAATCTGTGTCAGTACATAGCTAAATTATCTTCAAAGCAGCTATGTCATTAAACACAGATCTTTGTAGTCACTATCATCTAGTTAGATCATCCTCTTTCATTTCTGTAGCTAATCTATTGCTAACATTTCCCAGTATATGCATTTCTCACCCTCATACCTGTTCTGTGGTATGCTTTCTAGTATTTGCTGTCATAGTATATGATTTAAAATTTGTTCAACATTGTATTTAAATAAAAAAAGTAAGCTCCAAATAGTATTCATGGTTTTAAATATACTTTCAAAAAAAGGGTATTTTTTCCTACCTTGTAGAGGATGAAGACCCTGTAATAAAAGTAAAACAGAAAAATCATGAAACAAGGAGAGACCTCTGCAGAGACATGAGAGAAACAAAATAAATTGACGCTCATATAAACAGCTCTGATGGAATTGTAAGAACATTTTTAGTGCCTCTGGATATTTCTTATCACTAAAACATAAAATGGAGCTGCTTATTTGAAGTATTAAAGTGGGTACTTCATCTAATTAGTCTCCATCAAACAGCAGGAATTTATTAAGACCAAAGAGGGACATGTTACCTTCAGAGGAAATTATGTGCAATGGCAATAACAGTATTAATTAAAATAAAAATCCATAAACCCCAGATGATGAACTTGAGATTCCTGATTCAGTTCATACTCCTAGCATGAAGATATATCATGCCATGACTCATCTAAAACTTATCAAAAGAAATCATTAATGTATTTGGATGTAGTATTTTCACTTGTACATAGTTAGTCATAAGATACAGCTTTTATATAAAACATTTCCATATCTTAGTGAGTGTTGGTGTTACTTGGAACTGATTGCAAAGAGGTGATAAAGATTGTGCGATTATATTGGCTGGTCTTTCAGCTCAGTCAGATTTGTGTGTTGTCACTAATCTGTGATTGATTAGCAGATGACTTTAATGTCTGTATATAGCCTGGAATGTAAAAGGATTATGCTGTTAATGTTTAAAGTATATGATTTTGAGATATTAAGTCCTCCTTATTACCACAAATTATATTTGATCTTCAGCTAATATTCTGGAAAGAATTAAAAATAATAACAAAGAAACCTATCCTTTATCAAATTATTTGAAATATCTATAATTTTTCATTTTTTTTATTAGCCACTTTATCCTTAGGAAAGGACAGCTAGATTAACCAACATGTGATAAGTGGTATGTGAACATCAGATTTCTGAAGTTTTGTAGATTAACTTATCCTCACAATAGTTGTGCTTTAGTGTAGGCACTTTTATTTTGAAAATGGCAAAACTAAAAGAAGTGAAATGTTTTACTTGTGCAAAACTTCATCAGCAAGGGCATTGGAAGGATCAAAACTTAGCAATTACTCTTACAACTTTTTAAATATCATTGAAGCTTATTAAAAATCAAATTCTTTTACAGTTGACTTTAGTTAATGATCTTGACAAAAGATTTTAGAACAGGCTTTGAGTTAAATACTGTGGTGAACCTGGTTTTTTTCTTGTTGTGGGTTTTTGTTTTTATTCTTTTTTTAAAATTTTGGATATTTCTAGAAACTTGAGGACTCTGGAGTTTTTCATCATTTTCCCATGAAGTATTGAAAATAACAGCACACACAGAGATTGTAAATAACTTGATAAAATTTACTAAAAAAATGTAAGATCTATTTGGCTATTGACCATTTCTTATCACCTACCTCTTTTCTTTCTGTGTCTAAGATAGATATTAGAGCTAATTTATTTTTACATAAAATAATGTGCATATTTAGCCACCAGCTATTTTTCTTCTGTTTCCTGCTTAAGAAATTCAGGAATGAGAATTAAAAAGTCAGCAAGTGTAATCCTATTATTGTGATTATCACTCACTTATTTGAAAAAAAATAGGCTTTTTTTACTAGAAATATAGTTTGCTTGTGGTCACAAAATAGACAATTAGAGTTTCCAGTTAGAATTTAAAACTAGTTTTCCAATACTGACTCTAGAAATATGAGTGAAAGCTGATTTGTACAGATTGTGATGCAAATATGTGTAAATTTTTGCCTTTTTATTTCTGGTGAATTAAGAACTAGGACCTTTTCACATCATTTCAGAAAATGGATGCACCTTTACCTTGTCCATTAATAGCTTCCATTAACTCTTCAATTATCAATATAACAGCTGTTGAATATGTAAAGCAAGGGCCAACTATGGTGCCAAAATAAATAGCTGGGAAAGAGTTATATAGGAGCTATATAATTATTAAGGAATAATTCAGATCACAGAATGACTGTGTTGAATGACCTAGCATTGCATATTTGCTTTGAAAAATGACAGTAAAAGTAGGTATTTTTCTTTATCACACATACCAGTAAGAAATATGAGTGAAAGTCAGTGACTCTCTGTCTTCAACAAGGTTATAACCACTGGAGGAGTTTGATTCTATAAATGAAACTTAATTAGATATGAAGCTGCATGAGTCAGAACAGAGTCCAGCTGGCTCACTTGACTTTAGAACTAACATCAGTGAAACCAATAGAGGCTTTTGTCAACAAATTCATTAGTGGAGACTGTGATGGCTAGAACCATCCATTTTTAATATATATATATATTTTTTAAATGGTCTTCACGTGGACTTTGAATTAATGTGAAGAATGGATCATAGTGCATGATGCAGTACTGTTTAAAGCATATTATGAACCCTAATGAGTTGCTCAGTGTCTTCTCATCACTTGTGTTTCTCCAGTGATGACAGAAAAATGCTTGTTTTGGAACCTATTCCTTGTGTGAATAGTACAGGACAAAACCTAACTGTTGACACTGCTTCCAGGTCATCACTTGAGTGTCTTTTCTCAATTATCTCAGCAGGTTGAATAGGATCCAAGGTCCGCTTTCCCTATGTTGCTTTAAGTACAAAAAAGATACCCAGTGAAAGTTTGGATCGGAGAAGGATAGCTCCGGTATATTGCAGTCAAACTAGGAAAGAACTTTGGCATCTGTATGTTTCATTCAAATCTATATATTTAGACTAGTCTTTAAAGGTAGAAGGTAGTGTTTTAGCCCAACTTCATGTGACACTGAACTTAATTTTGCTTAGTGTTCAATTGTTTTGAAGATTTTTTTTTTCTCTGTTTTGTTTCCTCCCCCCCTCCCCCCAAATGGTTAATACAAAGTAGGAACCCAGTATTGTGTCAATGTCTACTAAAGATTTTAAAATAGAAGAGGCCAAATCAATGACATGTGTGTTTAGGAGAGGGGGAGAAGGAGAGGGATCTTCCTGCTGGAGAAGTTTTGGTGGAGAAGCTTTGCAGAATAGATTTCTTCTGTATTTTTAGTGGGATGGGCAACAACGTTGGGGGAAAACTAAAACCTGCAGTCCAGAAATAAAATCTTCTCCCTTGATTAAAAAGAAAAAAGAGTATGTTCCTTGTTCCTGCAATGCTAAACTCGCTGTAAGTTGAGCATCTCCCTCACCCTTCCTAAGAATCAGTGAGAAATCTGAATGTTTATGCTGGTGATACCAAGAGTAAGACATAAACTATAGGCTGTTATTATAGCCTTCCTTGGGAAAGTGGGGTATAATTTGTGAGTATAGGAAATGGAAATGATAGGCATCACTCTTCGTCTGAGTTCATATTGTCTTTTTTTTGTTGCAACTGCTATTAAGAATGGAGCGCAGAGACCAGAACACGGGTCAGGTATATTCTACATTTTGCATTTCAAAATTCTGTATGCTAGAGTTGAGGTGGGCAGGATTTGCTGGGTCTGCTGTTTGGGAGGACCAAAAATTAGGACAGTAGAAGTATGAGAAAGGGGAAGCTTATATGAACTGAGACTTGATGCTGGGACTGGTTTGGTGTGGTTCTGTTTTGAGGCATGTCAGATAGAGGCACCTTTTGTAATGCAACTACTGATTTATTGGAAAAAAATTGTAAAGATTAGCTCAATTTATAAAAAATAAAATATGACTGGTGCATATACCATGAAGTGAACACACTGTGTTCTCTCAGAATATGCCTTCATGAAAAAGAATCTGCAAGGAATGGGGAGACAAAAAGGTGGTCGTGTGTGTCTGTGTAATTGAATGTCTTTTGCTTTTGACCTGATTAAATAGTCTACTTTATCTCCTCCTGCTCTTGGGGTCTGCAGTCATAAATAATCCTTGGGATCTGCAAAATGACAAGGCTGTTGTATGCAGTGGGTTTCATGCTCTTGCTCTTATGCTTGATGGTGTAACCTGTGAGCACGTTGTGATGTCATGGTGCTGGTATGTGTAGAGATATGCATGAAATTTGAGTATATAGGCTACTGAGTGTTGATATGCAAAATATAAGCAGATTAGTCAGATTTTTAGTTAACACTTGAGACTTGCAAAGGGTAATCTCTATTGTAGCTTAAGCAAGATTTAGTAAATAGCCTGAATAGGACGTAAAGAGGGCAAATTTTTGGCTTTGGGGGTTTTTTAAGCTGCATTTAAACCCATGTTTAAAAACCCTTGTGCAGTTGCAGTTATAATACAGAAGTGACACTGAAGTCTGGTCTTCTGCTGTTAAATGCAAGCCTCCACTATGGGTAGTGAAGAAGAGATAGAATTTCTGTGTGGTTTCTGCAGGGTAAAATTAGAATTGGCACATTATGTTCCTCTCCCAGGTATTAAGCCCTTAAACAGCAAATGTTCCAAATTTAGAATAATATTCTCTTTCAAAGTCTTAGCTATAATGTATCTCCCACCTTGATAACCTGCTTAATCTGTCCTGCCCAAGGTGCTGTGCTCTTCTGTAGTCTGGTGCTTGTCCTGTCCAACTTCAATAGATGGGCAAGTGACGTGTTAGACTTGTATTGAGAGCTTTTAAGGAATTTTTCTCTATGTCAGGCTGTGTTCTGTGTTTAGGCTATGTTTCTGTGACACAGTAATTGGATAGATATGGGAAGCTTTTTTTAGTAGACACTTGGGGGAGGATTCAAAATTTAACGTAAAAGTCCTTTCAGATCAAGGACTGATTTCTAAAAGGCAGCAGTAATTTCAGCCTCTCCCACATCAGTTACCCTGTAACTCACCTGACTACCTCACATCTATGTGCTTACAAATCTGCAAGTCCTGATACACTACACTTTCATTTCGATTAACCTTTCTTTTTCAGCCATGCTGGTGGTTCTGAATTTTTGCCAATGCCAGCGTAACTTAAAAAAAATTACAAAACCACTCCTTTAATTATGTTTTGGATTTTTTTTTTAAAGTACTATTAACTAACTTCAAAGGACTTTGTAAATGGTCAACAACTGTAGTAAGCTTCTGTTGCTGCACTGAGCAAGTAATTGCTTTAACTTAGCTGGACTTACGGCAGTTTGCATCAGTTGAGGATCTCACTGAAGCTGGAAGCAGCAGTGATTGCTTTGCTTTCCTGCTTGTTCCTGTATGTAAATTAAGCAGAAGCTTGTATGTATTCTTTTTCTGAAATGTGTTCTGCTTACGTTTTTCAAGGTCGGTCTTCCTGGATGCTGATGGAAGCCACACCTGTCTGCTAAATTTAGAACAAAGAATGCAGTTTATTTGCAGTTCATCAAAATTGGTGTTTCCCTTGGATGAAAACGTGTGTCTATCGGTGCCAATGCGAGCCACCTGCATATGTCTAACAGCATGATGTAGACATTGGTAATATGCTGCAGAATAGGAAAGGGACAGGAATTGCTGTACTCCAGATGGAATAAAATCAGAAAAACAGTAGTGCTAATGAGGCAGATGACCCTGTACGATGAAATTACTTTCCCTTCCACTTAATGAACGTGGTGTAATGTAGTCATTTCCAAGTCCTTGTATATATACAGTGCCTCTTCTGCTTATTCAACAGTAAATGCTACAAAGAATCATAGAAAAGTGTTAAAATATTCTAATCTACATCTCTTTCCTTACAACAGGGAACTGCTCTTTTAAATATAGTAATTTAAGCAGAAAAAGAATAGTTTGAGTTTAATAATGTTTTGGTATTTCAGAATGTGCCACAAATTTCTCAGCTTAAACTGTAAGTTTAAGTATAAAAAGACTTAGAAACCTGAACAGGTAAAAAACCGTTGGTTGCCATCCTTTAATACATGCAAGTCCCAGCATTACTGTTCTTTGTGAGTGCTAGTAAAGTGGTCATTTTCATTAACAAGAAACTTGCCACTTGTAGCATAACAGTGTAATGTTGCAGATAGCTTTATTCTTGACAAAATTGCTGTGACTGAATTTGCAATTGATTTGTCGCAGTGATATCAAGTGGTATACTTGTAGTGAAGTTGAGATGAAGAACTTAGAGAATCAGCTGCATTGAATCACTGACAAATAAGTATTGAAAGCAAACTTCAAAGCACAGAGCTGATTTTTAAAAGGTGGGTTTTTTCCAATTATTAGTTTGGCTATCAAAATGTTTTCAAGTTTGTCAGTGAGGTATACAAAAATATGGTGTATATTCCTGTGAATGTGGCTCTTTGGTTCAAAGTAGGAAAAAAAAAATGAAATAACGGGCTGCATAATTTCTTGTCTTAAATCTAACTCCATAATGATGATGATAATATATGTTTAGGAGAAATCAGCTTACTCTGTGCTTTCATGTGCAATACTCGTGTCTGGCTCTATTTTCATCCTCTGAAGTGGCTTGTTATATTAGCTGCAATGATCCTTATATACTGACAAAGAAAAATTCTGAAACTAATTATAAAAACGTGATGGAACAAATGTTATACAGAGAGATTACTATTTTTCAGTTACTAAGATAGCCTTATATTGTCCTGAATAGCAATAGGCTTCTTTACCACAAGCAATGATTGATCCTCTATAGTGAAAATGTAATTGAGGTTAATTATTGGGAGGTCATAGAAACTATAATGAACCACAGTGCTTTTAACACCAAAACTATTCCTTTCAAAAGACAAATATAAATGTTTAGGATGTGTTGGTNGTTAAAAGTGGTTGAAGTCTGTTTTGTTTGTTTGGGGTTTTTGTCGGTTTTTTTTTGGTTTTTTTTTTTTTAAACTATGATAGTGTATTTATGGCAGACTCGGTGTAGTGGCTCCCCATAGGAACCATCAGGATGGCTCGATCCTAGAGCTTTTCAGTGCTGCCTGAGTTTCTTTTGTGTTCATGTGTAAAAGAAAGCAGTGAGTGGAAAACGAATGTATCCTTGTGAGTCCCTCTGTTAGCAAGTAAGGGGAGCTCTGTGTCCACTCTTTGAAAAAGATTAGGGAACTGATGTGGCAGGTTAAACATCTTGTTTTGCTTTGTTAACTCTCAGGTGGATTTGTTCCAGAGTCTGAAAGATGCACAGGAATGGGTAGGCTAGAAGCAATAGGTTGATTGCTACTTGACAGGTTTTATGTCAGCTTAGCGCAATGAGCTACAGTGTTTGCGCACTTAAGACTGACATTCAACTGAAGGGTGGGCTTGCTTTTTCCTTTGCTTGTAGCTCTTTCTGCCGTTGCTTTTTTGTGTATGCAGGGGGTGGTGATGTTTAGTTCTTTGGTTTATGTAGCTGCACAAAATATTTAAACTAATTTGCTAATCCAGTAATGGATTCATTTATTTCATGCTTTGCAGCAAACTGAACTTGCATGTCTTTACATTGCTAGTGTACAGCTTGCAGCTAAGTACTAACCTACTAAACCTATGATTTGTTGATCTAAGGTAATTATGAACCCATTTTTAAAGACAACTTGCATGCCACTCCTGTATTTATTTTGAGATGCAGGCTTTGTAGGAGATGGATACACCTAGGTGTAGGTGTATCAAAATAGCTTTTGACCTGTAGACTGATGAAGAGCTGTTTGACTGCTGCCTTGCTACGCTTACCTAATATCAGGTACTTCATCTCAGAGAGTGACTGATAATCCCCAATATGATTAGTGCCTGGTGCACTAACATGCATTCTAACAAAGTTCTGATTTAAATCTCATATCTACTTCTTATGTAAATGACATATGATGCTGTAAAAACAGATGGCAGACTTGGTAACAAAGTCCTTTCTATTTTCTGTCACCTACTGTCAAGTTTAAGGGTTCCAGAGTGTCACTTCCATATAGTTGTTATTAACTCATGTGAAGAGGAGCTCCACACACTCTTGTGCTGTTGGATCTTTACAGTTTAGTTTAGCTGCTTGTTAATCTGACAGAGCACTCAACATTTGATTTAATAATTCAATCTCTCTTTTTCTGAATTGTTCCCCATGTTTCTGAGGTGGGAGGCATACTTTAAAGATCTTACACATGTTCAAGATTTTAAGATAATTCAGGTTTTTTTACATTCCAGATTGTGCATAGTAATGAAATCGAACTTTTCATTTAAGCTGTAGCATCAAACAAGTAATTTTTAGTGAATTCCTGACCACAGAGGTTACAGATGTCGGGTGTGTATGTGTCTACATGAGCTGAAGGAGCATAATGCGGTCTGTGAGTCGTATCTGTCTGAGATAGGTAATATTTCAACAGCAAACCAAACAGGGCTATTTATGAGCTTGGAACTGAAGAGCTTAGAAGTGCTGATGTGTTTTTTAGCTTTATGATTTTTTCCAGCAAATTTTTATCAGATACTGATTTGGATATTAAAATATTGCAGCTGGTTTACAAAGTGTTAAATATTCACTCTTTGAAGTTAGACCTTACTGAAGACTTAGTGACCTTGAAGAGTACAGACAAAACAGTATTGTTTGCATCTTGGTGCCAGCAGTCTTGGCTGAAACTAGGTCTACAGAAGTGGTTGTTTTTTGAATGCAGCTTCTGGATGAATGAAGCTAGCCAAGAGGATTTGCAGGGAAGCAGGTTGAAGGTTGTTTGGAAGAGGAGTTTGAGAGGCTTGTTTGGGTAAAGGTTTGTGCTCAGTGCAGTTGTAGCATAAATAAAGATCATGACTCCTGTTTTGATATTTGTACCATATTTTTTCTTGTTTTGTGGGGAAAGGGGGTAGTGGTGGCAGGTTTTGTTTGGTTTTTTTTTTTTCAGGAATGTGGGTTACTCTAACAATTGATGTACTGTATAGTAGTACTGTATACAGTCTTCTAATTTAAGACCTATTGTGCCAGTATATATACTCAGAAGACAGATAGTTCACACCTGAATTTTTATATTTAAGTGAATAAAAGAAATATTTTCTAAGACAGTGAGAGAAGGAGAAATTGTTGTCTGGTAGATGTGAAACAGCTTTCTCAAATAACGGAGGCTGTCTGTGACTTGTAGGTGAGATTTAATGAACAGCAGTAAAAAACCCAAAAAAACAATCAACCACAAACATTTATGGACAAATGAATTGCTTAAGAGATCCCAGAGGTAACAGGGGAAAATTGTCCCAGATATTCTGGATCTCTTTTTTGTTCGATGAATAGAGGATGATATTTAATGTAAATCACTGACTAAGCAAGTACACCCAGGGTGCCAATGTATTTTGGTTCATCTTTAGTGGAAGGATGGTGCTGTACAACTTGTGATTTTTGCTCAGCATAGAGGGAAATTGTATTCAAAGAATGAGACGTCTAGATAAATCAGAATCTCTTTAAACTCATGAATGAAATGCTGAGGGATTATGGAATGGGCTGGAGCACAGAGTCAAAATGGAGAAGGACAATAATCAGGCTGCCAGAATATGAAAAGAAATCATGAAACAGCCAAACTCAGAGTTAGGAGCTCAATTATTATTATTTTTAAGATTAATTGGAATTGCTCATTTTCAGATTTAAACTTGACAATGTGGTAGCTAAAATATGGCTGTTTCAGTCCCTGGAATTAAAATATTAAAATAAATATTTAAGATCTTATTAAGAATGACTAAGTGGGTTGGAAAAAAAAAAAAGTTGCACTCACGTAAAATGGTGTCACTTCTTTCCAAATTCCTGGTAACTAGGAGTTATGTCTAAATCCTGACTCTTCAGGGACCCTAAGTTGGATGAGTTTGGGATTCACACCCTGTGCTCCCTTCCTGACTTGAAATTTGGCTTAGACCTGTGAGTTTAAGGACTTAGTTGGTTCTTCTTGTTACAGTAAAAGTTCTGTAAAGTGTTCAGTTCTCCTTGCAAGACTTATTGTATCGGTGTGCTGATGTAGTAATGATGGTATATTTGGTGCTATGATGGCAGTTGCTCAGGTGACTTGATATTAGAGATATATTTCTAGTAAAATCCACTGGGAATCAGTTCCATGTGGAGGAAGACTGTACAGCACTTTAGATCTTTGGTGACATAGAGTAAAATAAGCATTTTTTCAAGAATCAAGTGAAGGTAATGATATTTTTAGGAAAAGGAGAATAAAGATTGTAAGCTGAAAATGAGTAGAATTAAGCATTTCTACTGTAAATAGAAACAACTTGCAAAATTAAATGTTGAAATACTGTAATGGTAGATAATCCAGAAACTGCATTACAAAAATACTGCTGAAGCATGTTTCATTGTAAAATAAAAGTAGGAGGAAGACAACAGAATGGCTAACAAATGTTTTTCAATAAGACTTGAAGTGCCTTTTCGGTCAGGAAAATATGGATAAAAGCTGCCACCAGGCAACAGGAGAAAAAAATGATGAAGCAGCTGTGGCAGAAGACTATCTGAGACTATTTACAGAGAAAAAGGTTGCGACAGGAAGATAATATTTTCTGTGCAGTATCATTGAAGCATCTCTGGCTTCTGGTTTTGTGCTTGTTTGTGTAAACTTTTGGCATTAGGGCATGTTGTTGCATCCTACTTCAGAAAAGATAAAAAGACTAATGTTTAATTACTTAGCTAAAGGACAGAAGCTAAAAAATGCTCCATTTTGTCATCCTTGCATCCTATTGGTAAGATGCCTCAGTTTCCTCATTTGAATGAAAGGCTATGCGGATACTTCTGTAAGTGATTGAGTTTTAAAATACTTAAATCCTGTGAGATACTTGTAGGAAGAGTATTTCTAAATCTAAATTAGTAGTATGATGCTGAAAGAGAAGCATGTATAAGCTGAGATGTATCACCATTGTATATTTTTCAAGGTAATTAATTTTTAAAGAGGAGAATCAGGGAAAAATCCATCTTTTATTGGGTAAACTTAATTAAAGATGTGCACACAGTTCATTAATAATGAGATTCTTCATCTCCAGGAGCATCCTTGTCCATTCATTTTTCTTACCCACCTGCACTGACAATGGTGGCTGTTTGTTCCCACATACATTCAACAATGCATCATTTGTAAGCTGGCCCTCATTCATTTCATCCCTGTTTGAAAGGCCTGACAGAAAGCCCTGTGAAAAGCCTTTCAATGCAAATGCCAGTTTAATGACTTGGTTCATTCAGCAGAGGGGAATCTGAGATAACTTGACTTCTTCTCACTGCAAATACAAGAAAATGTTTTCATGAAGCCTTGGACGTGTCATGCTTTTTAACAAGATGCTTTCAGTGTGCAACCAGAATCTGATGACTTTAGTTTTTAGTTGCAGAAAAATCCGGATGTTTTATTTAATGTCAACCTCCCACACCTCTGCTTGCATACGAGGTGGCATGAGGGTGCAAGCTGCCCTTAGTCTGCACCCTCAAAAATGCATCTGCCTTTGAAAGCATTGATTTGCTTGCAGTGTTCTCCTTAAGGAAAAACCCTTGTTTAATGGGCTCTTTCTGAACATGTTCAAATATCAAATTATTGGGCAATTACAAGTGTAGTTACTTTTATTAAAGCCACAGAACAAACACGTTTAGTCTGTTTCAACAACCTGCATTGTGTTTTGGTCTTAGGCCACATATTCTTCTTTAATTAATTCTCGTTCATTTCTAAATCATTTGTTTACTACATTTCCTCACAGAAAGAGGAAATCAAAGTTATGATAAAAAACAATGGACCTCTCTAGGCAGCCTGTGTGTATTTGGTACAGAACTTGAAGACAGTGGTTCTAGCACTGACATTGTAAAAGAAATTAATGACTTTATTTACTTTTAAGTTTACAAACCCACATTAGTTATGGGAAAGCTATGAGGATTTGACCAGGGATAGAACTAACAGGGTTTACAGAGACAATGATAAAGTTTTATCAAAATTAATCATGACACAGAAACTAAGAGTAACTGCCTTTTCTGTAGGTTGACTGGCCAGGATTTTGAATATAGTAGTGGTATGTCTTTTATGTGACAAACTTCTATGAAACAAGAGCATAAATTTCTCATTTCAAGTTTGGCCACCATTAATAGTGTTGCACATATGATTCCAGTATAATACTCATTTCAGTTGCCTCCTCCACTTGCACATTAGCCTTCCATAAAGAGCGTCAAAATATTGTGAATGGTATTCTGTTTTAATACTACTTTTAAAAAGAGATACATAACTAATGCTTTGGATTTCATGGATGTTCTCAAATCTGTAACAGAATACGCCACAGACGTGCCAGACTTAGCAGTTTCTTGTCCCTGCTGAGCAATATTAGACACAAACCACTCATACTGACAGTAGTTCCTCTGACTAAGCTCTTAGAAATCAGGTTGGAAAAGTGGAATGTAAGACTGAATATTCTAGAAAGGAGAAGAGTGAAGAAAACAAAACTACTCTAATGTTACCAAGTTCCACGTAACTCTGACAACTCATTCCATGCTGATAGTTCTTAAAATCACAAAAGCCACAATATTACAGGTGTCATTCAACTAGGAATATTTCTCAGCAGCATAATGCATGGTAATTAGGTAATTACACTTTGCATATTCACAGTGCTTCAGAAATATGTACTGGTTCCTGATTCATCACAAGATTATATTCAGTTTTGTCCCTCTTCTACAGACAAGAAGGCTGAATCAAAGAGGTTAAGCCATTAGCCAAATCTCCAGAGTGAGTTGGTTTTGGAACCGGTAATAGTTTGTGCTTTTGTGGCCAGAAAACTGAATCTATCTGATGAGTCTGCCTGTCATTAAAAACTGAGGGGGAGACACTCCCCATCTCTCCCAAGTGCAGCAACTTCAAAACCAAATCCCTTGAAAATCTTCAGTTATGTGTCCCTCATAAAGATTCAAATGTGAACCTCTTGAGCGAGCTATTTCTAATATTTCTAATATCTTTTAAAGTTAGTACATAATGACATATCAGCTCAATTACCTTCAACCTCGTTGGTTGTATTCTGTGCTGTAGTAATTTTATTACGATAAATAACCATGTACCATAATAAATACCCATGGATTGTGCAGTGCTTTTGTGTGTCGTATTTCATTGCCCTTGACACACACACAGGCAAATGAAAAATGAAACGCTGTAACCTCTGCTATTAAAAGATGTGGAGGAGAGAGGTGTGTTAGAAAAATAACATTTGTATAACAGAAAAAAGTACAAGTATTGAAAGTGACAAACTGCATTAGTTTTTCCTTGAGTCTAAACTTAATCATTTCAATATGAATGTATCTTCTTTGTGGGAGGTAGTTTGTTTTGGGTGGTTTTTTTGTGTTTGTTCTTAGTTTTTTGTGTCTTCTTTTTACTTCATGTACAATGTGTTTCATTGTTTTCCTACTGGACCAGAAGAGGTCTTACGTGACTTTCATTAATAAGTGATCAGATTGGTGAATGGCATATTGGTCTAATCTCATTTGTGTTATTAAAAATCTTGAGTAATTTACAAAGATCCGGGGGTTTTTTTTGCAGCAGGAATTGTATTGCCAATTGTGGGAGGAGAAATAGCTGCAACAAATATTTCATATACTGTACAGATAAATTTGTGCTGACTTGTCCAAAATGAGAAAGCAGGCTACAGTGATAGGACCATAAATAGTGACTCTTAAGCTTGTAACTTTAACTTGGTGTTGGAATTCGATCTCTTTTTCAGTGCACACTACTGAGATTGCTCTAGTAGAAGGGAAGAATGACTCCTGTGATGGAGCTATTGCTGATGTGAAATGTAATGGATCTGAATACCTGAAGTCTGTTGGACCTTCCCTAAAGCACATCTTATGTGATTTGAATGGGCAGCAGACTGCTACCAGAGCATGTATAGCTTTTGTCATTTTGCTGCTTCCTCCTTGCTGACTCTAAGGCAAGGCAGATTTGAATTGGGCAGCTGGCAGTTTATTCAGAAATACCTGGCTGTAGATATTTCTCCATTTGTGAGAGGGGAGTATGTGCCTAAATGAAAGTTGAGTGGGAATACTGTGGATTTTTCCTTGTTTGGCGCAAATAAGAAATTCCTGGGGTAGATGTCTCTGACCTTGGGTTTTTTTTTTTTCCTCCTCTGAATAATATCTGCTACTAAGAAAAAAAACAAACTCGGATATTAATCTAAATAAAATGATGACAAAGCTAAAAGATTCACTAGGTGAATCTCCAAACTCCCTAGGAATGGGAGGATAACTCAAAGATTTAAAGAACTTGTCGTTATCTGGCTTTTATAAATTGATTTTAATTGAAAAGTATATTGGATTCCAGTAATAGTTCTGAGGCACTTTGCATTTTCAGTTGGTTTTGCTTTACTGAGAGGATGCTATGATAGTGTATTTCAGAAATATAAACTCACTTGAGCTCTTATTGTAGGATTATCCAAATGCCGGACTTCAGCCTGGACCACAAAACTTGTTGCTAGTCCTTACCAGTTTCTAGATGCTCCATTCTTGTGTGACAACCTGTACTATTATTTTCTTGTCTTAAAATCCCAGAATCACAGAATGTGCTGAGTTGGAAGGGACCCATCAAAGGATTATCTAGTCCAGCTCCTGGCCCTGCACAGAGCCATCCCCAAGAATCACAGCATGTTCCTGAAGGTGTTGTCCAAATGTTTCTTTAGTTCAGACAGGGTTGGTGCTATGACCACTTCCCTGGGGAGCCTGTTCCAGTGCTCAATCACCCTTTGGGTAAAAAACCTTTTCCTGATATCCAACCTAAACCTTCCCTGACTCAGCTTCGTGCCTTTTCCTTGAGTCCTGTCACTGGTCATGAGAGTGAAGCGATCTGTACCTGCTCCTCTGTTTCCCCTTGTGAGGGTGATGTAGACTGCAATGAGGTCTTCCCCACAGTCTCCTCTTCTTCAGGCTGAACAAACCAAGTGACCTCAGCTGCTTCTCATAAGGGTTCCCCTCCAGACCCTTCACCATCCTTATGGTCCTCCTCTAGACACTCTCTAACAACTTAATGTCTTTTTTTATATTGTGATCTCCAAAACTGCACACAGGACTCGAGGTGAGGCTGTGCCAGCACAGAGTAGAGCAGCACCGTCACCTCCCTTGACTGGCTGGAGATGCTTTGCCTGATGTACCCCAGGACATGGTTGTCCCTCCTGGCTGCCAGGCCACTGCTGACTCATAGTCAACTTGCCACTGACCAAGTCTCTTTCTGCAGTGCTGCTCTCCATTTCCCCTTTCCCTAGTCTGTACACACAACCAGGTTTGCCCCATCCCAGGTGCAGAAACTGGCACTTGCCCTTGTTAAACTTCATACTGTTGGTGATTGCCAATCTCTCTGATTTGTCAAAGTCTCTCTGCAGGGCTTCTCTGCCCTCGAGGGGATCAATGGCTCATCCCAATTTGGTGTCATCGGCAAACTTACTTAGTATTCCTTTGAGTCCCGTGTCCAGGTTGTTAATGAAGATGTTGAAGAGAACTGGGCTGAGAATGGAGCCCTGCGGAACCCCAGTAGTGACTGGATGCCAGTCTGATGTCACCCTATTCACTGTAACTCTTTGTGCATGACCTAGTTGCTCACCCATCACATAAGATGGTTATCTAGCTGTGCGCTGGACATTTTGTCCAGAAGGATACTGTGAGAGACAGTATCAAAAACTTTGCTGAAGTCCAAAAAGATTATATCTGCTGCTTTCCCCTGATCAGTTAGGTGGATTACCCTGCTGTAGAAGGAAATTAGGTTCAATAAACAGGACTTATCCTTCATGAAGCCCTGCTGGCTGTGGCCAGTGCCTGTGTTACCCTCAAGGTCTTGTTCCATACTTCACAGAATAATCTTTGCCATGATTTTACTGGGCACTGAAGTCAGACTGACAGGCCTGTAGTTTCCAGGGTCCTTCTTCTTGCCTTTCTTGAAAATTGGGACAACATTTACCAACTTCCAGTCAGCTGGGACCTCTCTGGATTCCCAAGACAAATGAAAATCATTGAGAGACTTTGTGATGACATCAGCTGGCTCCTTGAGGATTCTTGGACGAATCCCATCAGATCTGTAGATTTGTAGGGATCCATCTGGAGCAGCAGATCTCACACAAGTTTGGAGTCAACTGGGAGTTGATCAATCTCACAGTCATGATCCTCCAGCTCAGGGCACTGAGACGCTCTTGGTCTGTCATTCGTGTTATTCTTGTCTTAGGGTACAGGTAGGTTTCATTCCTTGGGTTACTCATAAAGATGGTATACCAACACCAGAAGACACAGAGATGGTTTGTTGTTGCTTCCTTGGGGTCCGTAGCAAAATTACTTTGCCGACCTTGGAAAAGTAATTGAATCGGTATTGTACAGTGAAAAAAAGTTTGCGTATATTTTATCTGGGGAAAATAAAATAAAAGTCTTATAAACACCTAGTATGAAATTCATGCAGAAAGGAAATAATATAACTGAGGAGTAGCAGAGCATGCAGGTAGAAATGCTTGAGTCTCAGTAATGTAATCAATTTAACTTATTTGTCTCTGCTGTAAGTGTGCATGCTCATAGCATAAAAACAGTGAGTCCGTATGACAGAGCAAAGGAAGTAATAGTCTACTTGCTTTCTTAATAGGCACATGCTATGTGTATATATATATTTATATATGCGGAGACACTTATGACTGTACTAAAATAGGAAAAGAAATGCAGGAAATTTTTCTACAAACCATGAGAAAATCAGTTCTGCAGAGGGGACTGTCATACCAAATGCTGATCCTGCATATATCACTGAGTAAAAGGAGTCACACTTGTGCACACTTAGCTCTGAAAAAGCTAATGGAAAGATCCCACAAGATGTCAAACATGTTTTTGTAACACAGACTAAAATATGCTAGTATAGGAGAACTTAATATAACCCATTTAATATAATATAACCCTGCCTTTAATAAATTTATAACCTGTTGCGCCTTTGGTTTTAATTCTACAAGTATTTCTTACTACAGAGTTATTTCAATTACAAGATATGCTGAGCTCTTAAGCCACCAGCTAAAGGCTTGGAACAGTAATTGCAAGAAGGAAGCAGTCTGAAAATAATGTAAATGGAAAGAGACAGGGATGAAGAACAAGCTGTTAAGCAAAGAAGCTGAGGGGAACAGGTCGGTAAATATCTTAGTAGATGTGAAAGGGAAGAGGAGAAATATTTTTATCTAATGAAGAAGCAAAAGAAAAACAATCCTGTGGTATGCAGTTGTATTATCAATGTCTTAAACTACAGAATGAAATAAACAAGATTTTATTTCTGAAAGATTTTTGAGTGGCCTTTACCTCGTATCTTAGTGATAAGAGGTAGTATAAGGAAGCCAGAGAGTTTCGTTTGAGTTTTCATTTCCAAATTCCTGATTTCGTCGAAATACTTCTTTACTGGGAGCTCGTCTAATGTGTAATGCATCATTAGACACAATATTTCTTACTGTGTAAGACTTTAAGAAATAGTTTGCCCTGCAGTAGAGAGATTTGATTTTTATGTATGTTTCTCAATGAAAGTAATTATGTTTGGTAAGGTGGCAAGAATGGTTTTTAGGGTGTTTGAATAAGCCAGGCACAAGGCTGCTTCTTATGTAGTTTAGTTATGAAATGTTGGTATCTGACTGTCAAGACTATACATTGAATGCATTTAATCAAGTCTTCCCACCCAGAACAGGTTCTTTGATTTGGGATATTTGATGCACCATTCTTGGGTCAATCTTGGATTTGATTCCTTTTCCAACGGGCTTGATGGTAAATTCACCCAAGCTATGTAATATCTTCATGGAAGAGATCTAGAATGTTTTATTCAGACAAGTTTTAATTTTTTTTCTTGATATACTTACGAGAAAACCCCAAACAAATAAAAAAAAAAAAAACCAACGACCCCCGTCCTCCCTGTGAAAACCAATGAATCAAAGAAACCCCAAACACCCAACAAAATATTTTTTTTAAAATTAATCAGTGAAACTGCACCAGTCATGAAGTTGAGTACTGTGTGTGAATGCTGGTCACTAGTGTGAGGTAGAGACCCAAAGAAAACCTTAAAAGTCTGAAGTTCTGGAGTACAGACAACAGAGAATTTTCAAGAAAAGTTAAATTTAGGCAACTCAATCTAATTTTGTTTAGAGTGGACAATAACTGTTGTTATAGAATAAGATTCTTTTCCAATTCTCAGGCCAGGCTAGAGGAAAGACTTTGTGTTAAAAATTTTCGAATGGTTTAAAATATTATCAAATCTAGTTAAACATGTAAATACTGAATTGTGATAACTGTATTTTTACTATATTTCCATTTCAAGTATTTGCATAAGCGAGGCCTCCACTGAAAGCTCAAGATGCATCTTTAGGTTTTATGATACCTTCCCCCTAATATTGCAGACCTTCTAGCAAAGTCTTCTGAAGTCAGATATTTATTAGCTATCCAATTTATCACAGCTTAATGGTAGTTGTTAAGAATCATAGAGTTCTTGACATTGTTAATTGTTATTACAAAAGATATATGTGATCTCCAACTCCTTACTACATATGATTTTGCAACTTCCCAGGATCTGATCCTGTGAAGAGTTTAGCTGCTGTTAAGATTAGTAATGTTATTTATCTTTCCCAAGTGTAAAATTTTTAAGGGGTTGAAGTGGTTTTTTCCTGTTTTGTTTCTGTACAAGTCATGCACTTTATTTCCATGATTTAATTGCACCATTCTTTATTTTAGTCTTCACTGGCATGTCAAGTGTACAGGCAACTAGCCTGACAGAGTTCAAGAAGTGTTTGAATGATACTGTCAGGCACATAGTGTGACTTTTGGGAATGGTCTTGTGCAGGGCCAGGAATTGGACTCGATGATCCTTGTGGGTCCCTTCCAACTTGGCAGATTCTGTCTTTTTCAAAACCTGTCTGTAGCCCTATTTCACATTTGATACTTTCCTAACTAAGAAGGAAAGCTGCATGGTTTGCTTTCATATCTGACATGAATATTTATACTTTGTCTGCATCTTTATAAATTTGAAAGTGATGAGATGAATGAAAGTAGTGAATCAGAGAAGACACTGTGAATGATACTAGCAGAAAATTACTATTTGATTTCTTCTTAAGACCTGATGACTTAGAGGAGGCAGTCCACATTCACTTCTGTCAGATCTGTAATGCTCTACAACAGTGGAGGTTGAAGTTTTACCACTTTTTGGTTTATTCCCAGATCTGTGTTTTATGCATAGGTAAAACCTGTGAGAAAACTTATAAATACAACTCTCTAATCTTGATCTTTCTCTTCTTTTGTTCCAATGATGCCACTCTGTCAATAAATTGCACTATTTCCAGAAATCATATTTTTCTTTTATCATGATAATGAATTCAAACTCTTATCCTTATTCTCTCTTCCCTGTCTTAGCTTTGATTCCATTTTACAATTTTTTTCTCTGCTTTTGCTTGATTGCAGTGACTCGCTGCGTCCTGAAGCTTAAAATTTGGTGCTGAATTGATTTATCACAATTATGCATTTCTAAAAACTTAAGTTCTGATGGTTACTCAATAGAAGAAAAGCTGAAGAAAAAACATTGACAAATGAGAACAGTTTTGCATGACCATTGGTGTCTTTGAGAATCATCTTGGTATTGTCACTTTGATCTCTCTCCCTATCTTTTTACACAACATAGCATCATTAAGAAATGTCAGCTCAAGATATGTGATAATGTATCTTTACTCTTATTAGTGTCTTGGAACATTTTGCCTAATTATAAAAGTGCTGATGAATAGCTTACATTAAAAATGCAGGGAGATCCCATAGCTGTAGGAAACCTTCTCTGATAATTTTGGTATTTAATTTAAGATATGATACAGAAAAGGTTTTGAAGGTAATGTTACATATAAAAAGCAAACAGGGCAGCATTTCTACAATGACAAGATGAACACAACTAAAGTACTGCATGAGAAAAAACTCTTTTATATTGTCTTTTATATTGATCTCATGAATGAAAAACACTGAACCTTAGAAATAAAGTCAACCATGACCTAACATTTAACAGATCAGAAAAAAGGGTACTGAATAGATTTCTTCCTCTCCATCCCCATGATTGAATTTTTTTTTTAACTGCTTCATTCATGCTACTGGAGCATTACATTTACCTTAGCTGTTACTTTATTGAGCAGTATATGTTATGTCCAGATAGTATACTGAAGAACAGAGGTCTTACATGTCTTTGATCTTAATGTAACCCTTTGTTATTTGCACAGACTGAAAAAAATTATGATAATTTTCAAATCACTGTATCACATTGAATTTTTTTTTTTTTTGAATAAAACCTATTCAAAATTTCTTATACCTTTTCTGAATTCACTGGAAGGCAAACTGGGCTATGCTGAAAAGGCCCAGGTCTTCAGCAGCATAATGTATTATTGCCACCAGCCTCTTAGTATGTCAGCTAGACTAGTGGATTCTGTAGTTGGTCACTGGTGCTTCCTTTCACACTAGATGCCTCTTTTGAAGTTAAGTATATTAAGATTATATTATAAATCTGCCATTCTTCTTTATGAAGTGGGATTGAAAAGCAGAGAGAAGGACTGTGGAATCCAAGTAAAGCAGGAAAATACAGTGTACAGTTACAGAATGTGTTCCTTACTTCGTATGGAAGGAAAGACTTGTGTGCTGCCTCCTGGAGGAGTCCTTAGTTTTGAGTGGGATGTATTTATTTAATAAGATCTTCTCAAAAATAAGTTTTCAAACTATATTCAAATATTATCTAGAGGTGTAACTTTTCTCCTTGTTTTGTACTACCCCCATTTGTAGCTTTCAAATATTGTGGATTTAGCAGTTTAGTTTATTAGTATGCAGAAAAAACCTAAGATGTGGTGACATTTACTGCAGATCTGCAGAGAGTTGAGTCAGATTTTGTTAATCTGTGGACACTTGTGTGTTTTCTATTTCACATAACTCATGGTCTGTAGTGGAGAAAACAATAATACTGCTAGTTTCTGTCTGGAAGACAGAGGCCCAAGGACAGTTCAAAAAACCTCACTTGACTTTCATGAAAGGAGGCATCTTTAAAATCTGAAAATCATTAGAAATCAATAGATCAGTTTCCAACATTTGCATTTCCATTCCAAGGCAAACATTTTGCATGGTTGCTGTAAGATTAGCTCATTGGTCTCCTTCTGTCTCTGGTCAGTTTCATCTGGTTTGATCTTATAATAATATAACGAAATTCAGTAGTAGATTGGATGAGTTTGTGGAAGACAGTTAAATGAAGGCTGCTTAATATATTGAAAGCATATTCATTTCAGGAACTGTCTGAGATGAAAACAGTTCAAAGTTAGGATCATATTGACTGGAAATATGATCTATGTATTTATTGAACTTGTTTTTTCCCACAGGCAAGTGTGCAGCCACTGCTGCAGATTGCTGCATTTAGTAGAGCAAAATCCTGTTGGCTTAGTATCACTTAGTATCACTAGTTGACCACTATTGTTAATGGTAAATAATCCAGGATATGGAAGAATAGTTTCTCAAAGTAGTCAAGTAAACAAAAATCTCTGAAACTATGAAGTCTTAGATATGTGAAATCATGGCTGCTAAGACTGAGTGAATAAATTTAATGAGATTTTCAGTGTTATTGTCTTGGTAACTTTCACTGTCTATGAAATGTCCGTGTTGCACTTAAGGTATGTCTAAGCCCCTACAAACTTAAGTAGCATTCAGAGCAGACAGTTTTGAGTGTCTTGCAATTTTAAACTCCTGGGCTGACCAATACGTTAGTTATTTAAAAATGCCATATTCTGGGGAGCTAGCTCCAGCACTGTCCAGATCGTGAGACATTATTGGAAATCCCTGCAATATCAACTGTTGGAGAAAATATTTATCATCATCATATAATCATAGAATGGTGTGAGTTGGAAGGGGCTTTACTCACCCCGCCCCAGACACGGAATAACTAGCGGAAATAGTTTACTAATGACGGATGTTGCAGGGCCTTCTGTCTTGCTTAAGACTTTTCATCATTTATTTTTATGTTCTTATGCATATGTCAGTAGGAAAAGGAGAAAGGAAGACTTAATAGCAAAATCATTTCTGATCAAACAAAGTTAAACAATCCTAGCATTGTGAATTGAGGAAGACAAAACTTGGTTTTCATGTAGAAATCAAGAAATGTGTGCTTAGACACACAACAGTTTAAGATTGAAACCAGAACTGAATTCATGGCATTACTGTTTATTCCAAAGATGATAAAATATAAATCAAGATCTGTGTCTCTCTAGAGGGATGTCTTACAAAGGTATGTTCCTCTATGTTCTTTACAATACTCAATGGATCATTCCTATTAAAGCCTTTTCTGGCTGAAGTCCTGTGGAGCTTTTCACCCTCACCTAAAGAGTTTCTGTTCTTTGACTAGCCAAGGATTTCTTGGTAGGGTTGGGAGCGGTAAGTCCACTTTTTTTTTTTTATATATAGTCTAAGAGATGCACATGAATGCACCTATTGCTCGAGCTTTATAGAATTATCTTTTCCCTTCAAAAATACTGCATCTTTTTAAAGGATGTTTAAATTGCACATTCATCTGGTACAATCTGAGAGGAGCATGAATATACCCCTAGGTTGGCTTTCATGTAGAGCCAACACAAGGCACATGCAGTGGCTTTTGAGAGCAAGTTTAGGCCCATGTTACATCTGGTTAGAAAAACTCCAGATGTGTTCTGCATGAAATTTCAGAGAAAAAGAGCTCTCTTTCTCTCGTGGTCTATAATAGAGAACTAAGTTTTGTATCTATAATTAGAATCATTAACGATATAAATCATATCATATAGGATATAAATCATATGTGCTTTCATGGGAGGAACAAAAGATGCCATGCAGAGCATTGATACAACTGTAAGCAGTACCTACTATAGACAGATTTTTTTTTGTTTTGCCTTTGTGGATAGAATATGATTGGTTAATGCTTCTACAGTGAATGCAGCTGCTTAGAGAAAAGCAAATAGAGAAGACAATGACTTTTCAGGCTGATATAAAATGCAAAGCACTGTGCCAAAAGAGGCCATTTTTATTTCTCTACAACTGCTCTCAGCTTTCAGTAACTATTAAATTTAAAGCAGTTACAAACAGCATAGCATTCCAAAGATATCTGATGGGTACTACAGTTGACTCCAGACTTTTTGTATGTTACAATTACATAGGTTGACTTTACTTACATTCTCCATGGCTTTACCCATTTTTTTCTTTTCGAATGACCGCCTTTGAGCCTATGTCTGTGTTTTCTGAATAGAAGAGTGGAGACTGCTTGAAGGATGTAGTTCATTTTGTAGTTGGACAATTTTTAAAAAGGAAGAAGGTGGAGAGTAATGGACCTCTGCCACCCATAGCATTAATTAAATTTATTAAATTTATTAAATAAACACAAATGACCTCACAAGCTACTTAATGCTAATGGACTTCTATTTTTTTCTGTTTATTTTGTTTTAAGCAGAGTAATAGGTGATGAATGCACCTAATGTTTTGAGGGTGCTTGGTGAGAAAAAGCTGAAGAAAATCTTTATCAAAAACCCTTTGCCTCTTGAGGAAAAGTTCTCCAAAAAGCCTATATTTGAGGTAAAGGTTGGAGAAACTTGTTTATATGCAAGAATTAGCTGTGAGATTTCTAATGTGTCTCAGTATCAGTCAGATCACCTGAGTTCATACTATGAGGAAGTTGCTGGGGTCTGTGGGGTCTGCTCTGCAGGGCACCTGTCCAGGGAGCAGGATTTCTGCCAGGGAGCAGGGCTGGTGGACTTGCTGGGAAGCCCCAGCCCTGGGACATCAGGCTACATCATGGGACAGACCAAGGTTGGGCCAGCATGCTGGCCTATAGGTGAAGTTCAAGATTAGGCTTGGTGAGGAGAACGGGAGTCAGGTGTTGCCTCAGGATGGCTGAGCAGCACCTGTGGGAATGAAGTGGGACATCAGCCTTACTTTTGCTGTTTTTCTTTGTGGAGTTTGAATGCAACAGTTGGTGACATCTCACACCCTGGTCTTGCATCAGACAGCAGTTACTGTTTTCTATCTCTTCCATTTCAGAGAAATAAATGCCCATTTTATCCTTTCAAATTCCCATTGTTTGCAATTTAATGTTCAGCACTGATTCTTTGCTCTATCTGCCAGGTAATTGAGTATACATCGCTACTGTTACTGATAGAAGTGATTGGTTTGAATGAGCAGCCTATGAAATTTGTTCTTAGACAATGTATTGCTTATGCTGCAAGGAAAAATGTTATTTTTGAATTTTAAAGATAGGCTCTATTTCCAGGGATTAATATTGGTAATTAGATATAAAAGCAAACAACTTTTAACATAGCATTTTGTAATATATAGATACTTTGGCACGGAAGAATTGTATGAGCTGAATTTATGAATCTGTAAATAAGGAAAGTGTAGAAAAAGAATAGGAATGAAAATTAAAGAGAATCTGAAGTTGAGATCCCTGATAGCAGAACTGCAAGACTGCCTTTTCGGAATACCCATTTAATCCACCCTGTGCTTTGAAAAATGTCCATTCCTTCTTTTCAGCATTTTATTTTTTTTGTCTCCCATGGTTGTTTTCACAGTTTAAATAATCTGGGATAAGTACATGCTTAAGTTTATAGGTGATTGATTAATCCAATGAATGATACTTCATCAAATGTTCATTTTGAGCTTAAGGTACAGAAGGCTTCATATTTGGTAGGCAAGAATGTGTCTATTTCTAGCAGCAGAACAATTTTTTCTGTCCTGCCTATATTCAGCAAATATACTTCTAGTACAATAAGAAGTTCTTTTAGGAAATTTAGCTTCCCCCATTTTCCAGATCCAACCATTACTCCCTAGACGTAAGCATTATCTGTAACCTTTAATTTCTGGAGATGGTTTGCTATGTATAATTTCAAGGACACAGTACCTGAACTTCTGATTAACAATTTGTTAATCAGTCCAAGGATATCTAAGGTGCAAGTTAGCTTACATACAAAACTATTCCACTACCAGAAGCCAGACACTTTTTATTTTTCTCCCTCCTGTCTAAGGCATACTTTTGCTGAGAGAAGTCAAAGACAAAATTAGCATCTGTAAATTGAGAATGTTGGCATTAAATTAAACAAGCAGAGTACAAAGAAAGTTTTTGGTTTTGAAAACCTTACAAAAGCAGTTGCCTATGATTACTGCAGCTGAGAAGCAGCAGCTGTACTGACTTACTGTATAAATTTAAAGAACTATACTTAACTGCTGTCAGCATGTTCTCAAAAAGCCATAAGCACTCAGTGAATGTTGACTTTATTGTGTGCTTATAAAGTGCCTAGTTACTTCTGATAGATCCATATTTGTTACATCACTAGTTGACCTGTGGAATGGAATAATGACTTAGAGCAATTACACTTTATTCACATTTTAAGGTCTAATTGATATTCCTAAATTATTCTTAGATTTCTGAATTAGTCTATGCTAATTAGTTTTTATTATATGAAAGAACTACTGAAGTGCCAGAGGTAAATAAGACTGCCAATGCAGTGATAGAATGTGATCTGTCTAGAGCTGATTGTGATTACATTTCTGTTCTTTCTGCATGTCACCTCAACTTCATGAAGGGAAAGCCTGAACTCTGCCTGTTCAGGAGTTATCAAGAACATTAAACTAATAGGCTTAGGTGGAAGAAGTACAAAATGGAGATTGTTACTATTTTGTAGGACAGATGCTTAGAACATAACTTGTCTCTGATCTATTGCACGCTGACTTTTTCTGAGTGGTCCAGTTCACAGAGGGAGGAAGATAGGCCCTGAGAAGCAGTTTGCTTGAGGGAAGGTTTAAGCACCTGGAGCTTCTGAAGCCCTTCTGAAAGAGTTGTGTTTGGCTGATGCTTGCATATGGGCAAAGACGTGGACCACTCAAGCAGACCTCTGTCCTCCTTGCCTATGGCCTACTTTTTTCTGTTTGTATTGAATCCTTCCAAGTTCTGCTGCATGAAATGTGAATTACCAGATACATCAGGAATTATATATTAATGATTCCAAGTATAAAGCTACTCATAAAAAGACTTTACTTGCTTTTATGCATGTATTTGAATTTTACTCTAAACATGATAGCTTTTTTTGATTTTGTGTACGTGCATTCAGTTATTATAGTCTTTATTCTTTGAATGAATACTGAGAATGAGGACATGTCAGCTGTCTTCCAGAGGTCAAATGCTCAAATCTTTTTAATCATGGTTGAAGTGATTAAAAACACATTAAGAAATGTCATGCTTTGATCTCAAGAACGTCATCATTTACCTGTTGAATAGTTTAAATGATTCAGTTTAAAAAATTTTCCTACCGTAACATTTCTTTCATATTCTCTTGCTAGAGTCTTGTTTGGATGCCTAACAGAGTGATTTTGTAAAGCTATTTTTTACTGAGACTGGTACTCATATGTGTCCCGTGGAGGGCAACAAGCAATTGCAGCTCATACAGGCACATTCATGTGACCTTTAAAATGTCAGTGCGTTCTGATGTAACCTCCTTCCTGTTCATATCAGGCTTGTTTGCATCTTTTTTACACATGGGAAAGGAGAGGGATGTATAAAATGTCAGCAATTATGTATTGGTTAATAGGAACAATAAATAGGTTGCATTATTAAATTTACTAACCCTGATGGGGCAGCTGGTAAGTCTCTGCTGGTCAGCAGTCCTCAGTGATGTGAAGAAGCCAACCTTTATTTTTCCTTGAAACAAGCTAATCTTCTATCATTTTTACTTTGACTCTTTCAAGTCTTTCATGGTCTTAGCTCATGCACTTCCTCAAATCTTGAAATAACATTTTCAGCATGAACAAGCCAAGGTCATATCTTAGTGCACACAGTAGGGCCAGGCCTGAGTTTTATGGTCAGGCACAGAGGAGAGCTCCAGGTATAGTTTTGGAGTGCTAGTAGAGCTGTTGAACATACTGTTGAACCAGCTGCTTTCTGCCTATTTTGTCAGTTGTACCACAACTACATCATATCTTCTTTGGTATTTCCGTGTGGGCTAAAATGCATACTTTGTAGATTAGAAGCCATTATGTAACTGTGAACATCACTGTGAAAGAACTAGTTTAAAAATTCAATGCCTTAACAAGGGATAAACAGTGTGATTAAAATAAAGAAATTTTAATGATATTTCATTAAAAATAGATGTGTTTTTAGTATCAAAATATAATTTACAAATTGCAAAATATGGAAATGCAAGTTTTTATTGGCGCAGTTTGTGGAACTTAAGTTTACAGTCTTGAAGTCGGCTTCTATTTCTTCTGAAAAGTTTGTAGCTAGGAGTTAACATTAATTAAAATTAAGCTAGTATATAGCACAAATTTTCACTTATTTTTTGTATACCTCATAATGGTGGCCAAGATAAAGCTAGTCTCTTTAAATAGTTCTCAAGTATCTCTGCAAAATAAATTTTGCCTTGGTGGTCTCGAAGTGTCCTGTTCAAGTAGTATGTGTTCTGGGATCGGGGGTGTCTCATGAAGGATACTTACCAAGAAAAGCTGAATTTTAAGATTAAACTTCAGAAAGTCAGAAGCAAACAAGTTCTGAACACTAAATGATGGGTAGAATGCTTCTGTCTATTAGATCTGATTGCATGGAACAGAGGTCTGGGCTACTGTGTGTAATGGGTCATTAAACCCAATGAAATGGACTGTCTTAGCTCAATACTGGTGTTAGGTCATTCTTGTTATTGTAACAGCAAATATTTCATGGTGTCCTTTAAAATTAAAACACTTTCACTGTAATTTCCCCACCTTAATTTCTTTATTGATAAGCAGGAACATGCTTGTCATAATATTCTATAGCTTTCTTCAATTCATGCTTTAGATTTTCTTGGAAATTCTGCTTTAGACTGACATTTTAGTGTCAGAGAGAAAAAAGATATTTATGAAAATGGGTTAGGAGACTTATTTACTTGCATACATGTGGTGAAGCAGAGAATCCAAGAGGGCTTTTGGTTTCCATAAGCAAATTTTTTTCCTAGGTGTCAGTAAATCAAGTATTACAACTAGAGACTAGTTCAAGAAGAACACTGAATTTATGAATTTTAAGAATTTCTAACAATGTTGCTTAAGATAGCAAGTATATATTAAACAGACTTATCATAAACCTTTTCACAGTTTTTCAAGTCACTTTTATATCTTACCTACATCTGGAAAGAATGTTTTTATAATTTTAAATTTATACCTTAATACCACTGAACATATACATATCAGCTATATTTGCTTTCTGCTATTCCAGTTCTTCTTGTGTTTTGTAGATTGTTAGAAATTTTGGTTAAAAGGTCTTTCTCAATCTATAAGGGTGGAGGTTTCAGCAGCTGTTCCTCTGGAGCCCAACTCTCTTGATGAACTTGTCCCTAATGTCTAATCACAACCTTCCCAGCTGTGAGCAGTGATGACAGGTTATAGTTGTAGCATCACAAAGTATGGAGAGAAGCATCTCTGACATAAATTCCCACTCCCACTGAAATAGTTCTAGGCTGGTATTAAATTTCTGCTCAGCTTCCCTTTAGCCTGGCTAAACCAGTTCAGCTCAGGTTTTATGCCCAAAGCATTTAAGCTATTTTAAGATGCTTATGTCTCCTGCAAATGAATGTTCTTTTTCCTCATCTATGCCTTGTTTTGTTTTCTGTGTTTTTTACAGGCTCTTGAGTCTCTTCCTTCCCCCTTTGTCGACCTTTTCAGACAAAGTTGAACCATAATTCTGTGCTTATATCATTTAATCTGGCATGTCTTTGAGAATTGGTTGTAATCTTTAGGTAGATAACTCTTATGGTAGTCTTGATCAGCTATAAACCATCCTTTTGACAGAATAGATATTTTGTCTGTAATGTTACCTTCATGGCTAGATATTTATGCAGGATATTTAGTGGATTGTGGGAAATATTTTTAAGTGAGCTATTTTGGATGTTTTAAATTATCATAGCTTGCTACTAATGAGCACATCTAATAAATTGGCAGATAAACAGCAGCTAGATATTTTTCGGTGTGTATTTAAAAACCTTCCTTACAAATGTCATAAAGATTTTCACAGCAGTGTCTCAAGTGCACTGGCATATTTGTTATGCAGAGTCAGTAGCTGTCAGATTGCTTTCTTCCAGCACTTACTTTTCATTGGTCGGGCATGAGCTTTCTTGGGAGATAAAAATCTTCTTTAGGAAATATTTCTGTTGTCCCTTTTATGTTTGCTGGGAGATAATACAGTGAAACATTACCACATAAAATTCTCTAGCTTATGCTTCAGATATTGATGGTGGAACTGTATTTCAGCTGACCTCTAGTTCTGTGGCATAAATATGAATATAACACTTTGTTTATGCAAGATGCCATTTAAGGAAAGACGCAGTATATCAGGAAGAACTGAGAATATACAGCAAATGAGCTCACAATAGGTCATTTTTTTACAGGTTCTTAAGTCACAAGAGCTCATTTTAACTGCAGTGAATATGTTTACAGACTCAATGGCAGTGATAAGGTATTTTCAGTTCCAGTCAAACTCTGTTTAGTACGCATTAGAAACTAGCATAACAAGAACTGGCTGACATTAGTGTCTCCCACTACCTGTACTATAGGCTGCCAGTTCACGTCATTAGCAAACAGTTTAAAAAGAAGCCCTAAAGAATAGTACTGTATGTTAAGATAAGTCAAAGCAGAAAGCTGGTGATGGAGTATGTGCAGTGGGCACATCCCAGAGGGAATATTTGAAGTTCTTAAAAATCGCCATGTGTTTTTCCTGTACAGATGTCTGGAATGTCTTTGGTGTGTCTGTTAGGTGTGAGTGATGAATATCTAGAGTAAAATCTTTTAAGGAAAACAGACATACAGTTTGCTTTGGGCTTCTACATTTTCTTCTGCTATAATGCTGTATTTGTTATTTAATCACGAGTGTAAGAAGACCAGTAATTTCAGTTAGCCATAGCAGAACTACTTTAACCACACCAGGCAGCGTAGTAGTAGATTTAGCTCTAGAAACAGGCTGTGCTTTTTACTTCACTCCAACATTCGTTGTATTATCTATCTTAATGCTTTTTTAGTAGGGTATCACTGATGTAACTTTATTCACTTTGATAAGATTTTTAGCTACTAGATATATATTAGAATAAAAGTTTGTATGTACTTTTTAATCTGTTTCTTTCATGATAAGAGATTCAGGCTGTTTTATCTGCTTAGGGTGGCTTGGAAAAATTAAAAACCATGGCTTCAAAATTTCAAGGTTGATGACAACATTATAGATAATTGCTTGGCATTTAAATCTAGTTGATCAGCTTTTCCATGCTGTGAAGATGGGG
Source organism: Cephalopterus ornatus (assembly GCA_013396775.1). Lineage (NCBI taxonomy): Eukaryota > Metazoa > Chordata > Aves > Passeriformes > Cotingidae > Cephalopterus > Cephalopterus ornatus. The sequence goes on along the minus strand of VZRE01016156.1, from coordinate 315,991 downwards.
GTGCATTCCAGTGGCACTACTGAGGTGAACAGCTGCCGCTAGCCTCCACTCTGCTTAAAAAAAAAAATTGAATTTTATTAATTAGATAAAAGATTTACTGAAGAAATACTAAATTTTTTATATTCTCCAGGAGTAAAAAATATAATGTCCTAAAACATAGGCAGTGCTTTACCTAATTTGAGTGTTTACAAGTTATTCAGTTTATGCACTTGCCTTTGTAAGCCTGATCACACACATTTTGACAAAAATATGTGTTTTGATGAAAATATTTTTCAGGAGAGATCCAGCTTTGATCACAGCATACTTGAGTATCAGATGCTGCACAAGATTCCTGTTCTAATATCTATGGCTCCACAAATATTGAATGAAAATATTAAGTTGTTGAATTGATGCTTAGCTTTTCTTGCTGAAAGCTTTATCAGTGATTTGATGTGTTCTGTTTTTTTAAATGTTAGAAATAAATTTGTAAACTTCCTTTCTTCCTCCATTGAGAGAAATTAAAGGCAATTATGAGTACAGTAGACCTGAATCATAACATTTAAATGTAATTGAATTTGAATCAGTGGGGTTGGTTCACTGTTTTGTTTCCACTAAACTTAAAGAATTATGTGCCAGTTAAGCACTTGGATGAACAACTCTGTCATATTTTAGGACAAACGGCTCAAAGGGAGGATGGCTGGCAGAGGACTGGCCCAATTTGTAGGGCACTACAGAGACTTAAGTGCAAAATCAGGCTCACACAGGTGTGGTCTTTCTTGGGAATGGGAAAATCTTCATTTTTATTCTAAAATCTTTGTCCTGGCACTTTTGGTATTCTTATTGAGTCTGTATGTAAATAGTAATCCTGATGGAAAATGAAAATGTAATTTGATATGTATTTTCTCAAAGAATAGGAATTACTAACTTTCACCTTCTTTTTTTTTTTAATCAGTTGTTGGACTTTCTGGATAATTTAGAGAATTACTATCCCAAGAAAGTAAGGGAACAAGTAATTCTTACACCATGCTAATTACTTAAGTTTTGTATAATTTTGTACCTTCAAAAGTAGTGAGCATTTATTACAGCTATTTGGAAATCTTAGCTGACGTTTTGAGGTGAGAAAATTTCAGATTAAATGTAACACTTTAGTTTCACTTCTTTCGATGATCGGATGGCTTTAAATTAGAAAAAAGAAAGAATGGGATTGGAGCAATCATTTAGGAAATGTGGCCGCATCATGTGTTTGAAACAGAAATACTTGGTAAACCTGGGATTAATTTCACGCAGGAGAAGAATTTTGTTAACAGATTTGAGTTTACACCCTTATGGGAAACAGACATAATTGGCAGTGGCAGCTGCAATGCCATTTTGCTGGCGGGGATCCCCTGTGCGAGGGCTGCTGCACAGATGAAGTGCATGTCCAGCTCCTGCCTGTGCTGCCTCTTCTGGCATTGCTGCAGGGCTGTGCCTGGTGTTAGGGTCTGTATTGTCCATGCTTGGTGCAAGGGGGAAATAAAAGAAAGAGTTGAAGGTGTAGAAGTTACGGTGGAAGTAGATTTACCTGTCCGTATGGTAATAACCATCCTTGGTTATTAATGGTTTTGTAGTGAATTGTCTCATGAGAAGTGTTCATGGTAACCGTGCTCCCTGCATATGAGAAAAGGCCATTCAAATGGAAAGAAGAAATGGCAGTTTGTGCTTTCTTGGCAGTCATATAATTTTTGTTTTCTTTCAGTGTTCAGGTTTAAAATACTCATAAGGTTATTTAAGGATGCTATTATAGAATTTATTTAATATTTATTCCCCATCATAATAAAGTTATTACCCATCTGTACTCCATCTTTAGTTGCATGTGGTGACAGATAGCTCCACTCCGCAGAGTATTGGTGGAGGTGATTATTACAGATAATTTTCCAAAGCTACAAACTCAAAATGAATAAATAGAGGAGGAGGGAACTGCAATCTGAAAGGTTTTTCTGCAAACCAGTCTCTGAGTTCTACCATAACAAGTCCTTACATTTGCTTCAATTTCTGGTGGAAAAGCTATGCACATATGGCAGTCATGTACAGCTTAGTCTAATATGTAGAATATCCTAATTATTTTTGTATGTTAGTAGTACTTTACCAGGGGACTTGGGCGAGAAATGTGACCACAAATGTGGGAGAGGAAAAAGGAAATCCTTCCCCAGAAGCACAATACCGGGAACTTCTGTTTTCTCCTGTTGTTTTGCATTTCTTGTTTTTCCATTTCACAACTGCATGTATTGGCCAATTACCTTGTACTTCAATTCTTAGTCTGAACACAAGATGTTACTTTTGCTTCATGAGACTGATAGTTAATTGTTCTTGACAGGTGTCCAAGATGGACATCAGACATTCTTAGTTTATATAAATTGCTTCTTTAAAGAAATTTTTTATTTGTGTGATGGATTTGAAATAATCTATTCACTGCTTACTTATGCTAGGCGATGGCATAGCTAAGGCATTTTGAGTCTTGCTTCATGCTAACATTATTTGTTATCTTTTAATATGTGTGTTATAGCAAAGTTAAATCCCTCTGCTTTTCTTACCGCAAAAGAAAAATGAATTGAATTAATTGAATTCTTCTGTTACTGAATAAGGTGTCTCTATGTTAAAGATTTAAATCAGGTGTGGTAGAAAGTGGAAGAATTCTTTTAATTAGGAGCTACTTTAAATATTTTCTCACAGGGATTATCAGCATTTTAATAGGGCAGTTTTTTCATTTCCCTTACCACTACGTGGATTTGTATATCTGCCTGAAGTTTTTATGACTATTAGTTCCTGTGACAGTGTCTCTGAAATACAGTATTTGGTTTATATGACTCACTACCTTTGAATAATTCATTTCTTCATTGTTTACATATATTCTCATAGTATTTTAAAGATTTTTGTCTTCCTAATGTTGATTAATTCATTACCTTCCTTTTTTTTGAGCCAGTGAGAAACCAGACATTTTATGTGTGAGGGTTTGGGAGTTTTTTGTTAACTTCAGGTAATAGAGAGGAAGGAAGAAGGTGATGTAATTCATGGTTCTTAGTAATGGTAATTAGTTCCCAGATAGGAAACAAATACATGGAGCGGTTGACGTATAATGACTTAAAATGTAGGTACTTGGTTGTACCTGCTATATACATATGTATCTCCTAAAATAAGAGTGTAAGATGCTCTCCGTGAGGGTTGCGCGGGCTGTCTCCTGTGAGCTGCTCTGAATATGAAGGTTACCATGTGTCATCCTGCAGAGTAGGAGCTGCCTGTGAAACAAACATGCATAACTTCAGATAATGTTTGGATCAGCATGGCTGTGGGTGGTAGAATCAGGGACCCTGATACATACTGAGAAAAGAGCTATAAAAAAACCTGTCAGCTGAGGTAATGTAGACAAGTCGTATAACATTTAAAAGAACTTACTGAACTGTGAAGACTGACATTTGCATCATAAAATCGGGCTTTGTTAAACTAAGTTAATGCATTTTAAGCTTGTTCTGTCTTTTGGCTTAATAAAATAGGAGCAATGAATGATTCCAGAATCAAAAACTGGTTGATTCCCATTTTTTACACCATGTCAGGTTTAATTTAGTAGATGTATTAATTTTCCCTTTTTTAATATTTGAAATCAATGAAAGGCTTTCATGAACAATCTGAGTTTCGCTGAGCTTATGCATGGCACCAAGTTTGACCTTCAAATGCAAGTAGTTTTAACGGTGCATTTCCTACAAAGCAGTTCTGGGATCCTGAAGGAAGGGGGCTGTCCCTTTCTTCCTACCTCCTTTCCTTCTACAAAACTAAGGGACCTTTCCTCCCACCATTTCAAACTAGTTGTTTACACTGTTGCTATGAAATTACCAAATAGCTTGGGCGATGAGAACAATAACAAATTCCTCTTGTGCTTTCTCCTTTCCCACTAGTTCCTCCATCTCAGCAGCAGCCATTTCACTACCCTATTTATACTTCCTAAATGTCTGCTGTGATATAGCCCCTGTTTGCATGAAAAGTCATGCAGATTTTTTTTTTTCACTTGGGCAAAAGTTTTTTCTAAACTAGATTATGCTCATGATTCATTAGGCGGGTTTTCCATGGTGTCCCTGTTTCACTGATATAATACCTCTCAGGTGATGAGAAAATGAAGATGCTCAAAGCAGCTAATACTTCAGTTGATAGATTTCTGCATACTCAGACAACAGTTACCTGCAACTTACTCGATGCTTATATCTGCATCCATGATCCCATTCCTAGTCCCCAGCCCCTGCTTTTTTTCTATTCTTTACTATCCTTTTGTGGAAGTGCAATTGCTTGTTTTGGCTGCACAGTGAATTAGATCAGGGAACTAATGATTTAGAAAAAAATAACTTGGAAAAAAAATTACTTTCAAGTGAATCAGTGAATAGGAAAGCACATCTGGAATAGGTATGGATAAAGTGAATAGGTAGGGTTGCACGTGCACAGGGTACAGCAGTTTCTGTTTTTTAAAGGTACAGAAGAATTTTTTCAATTTTAGAATCAGTTAGGCCTGGATTAATTAGAGCACACTTAGATCAAGTTTCCTGAAAATTAACATATGTACCTAAAATTGTCAATTTTAGCAAATATAAGTCTAATTTCATGTTTTTAACGTGATGATTAGGAAGTTAGGAACGGTATGGTTTTACTTGGATAGTTCTAGAGCTGCTGAATAATTGAATAGCTGCATATTAGGGTTTTTTTTTCTTTTATTTAATGTATATTTTTAGGCTTGAAGCTAGTCTGAGGTTATATTGCTATCTTCTGCCAATAACACCTATAAACAATGCTGTGGTATTTCTAAAGTTACAATTAGTGATAGTGCTTGAGATTATATAAGGCAAACCTTATCTAAAACTTGATCTCCTTTTTGTTGTTTCTTATTGCATGTACTGTACAAAAATGTCTGCAGAACATAGGCTTAATAGGGTGTAATTGATTTAATGATGCAGAGCTGTGACTCCAACTCGAAGGACAGACCAATTCATTCCAGCCCAAGTCTAGAAATTAAATGCTTTTAATATTGGGAAAAATATATCAAATTTGATGAACCACATTTTTATGAGCAAAACAGTGAATTTGGATTAAATTCAGCAGAAAGTTTAAATGTTGACCTTTTGCTTTCTTCTTTTGAAGTTTTTCTGGGAGACGATTTGCTTGATTGGGGATGGGGGAAAGGCTGCTCATGCAAGGCTACTCATGCTTCTGCCCTGTATATTGTTTTTGGATGAACAAAATATGTTTTTCCATTATGAAAATTTTAATTTCTTTTTTGTTTAATTTTATAAAAATAGCTTCATGCATCTGTACCTTATTTTCCTGTCCCTGGTTTGGTCATCAAATGAAAAAAAAAAAAGGGAGTTTTATCAGGAGCTCTAATTTGTATTTCACTTAAAATGTTGCACTGAATATGCGTAGTGCATTCACATGACACTGCTTGCTCTAGAGCCACTTTGCTCACTGCTGGCCGACACCAGCCATGCTACCTGTCTTTCTCCACCTGCAGCTAAATGCTGTTGTTCTTTATCTTAACTGGGTGCTACAGGGTCAGTAGAAAGTACACAGTCACCATAAGCATCTCTGTTGCAGGGACATTTAATGCCTGTTATGAACTCATTCAAAAATGAGTAATATCAAGATTCATAGAATTTTTCAAATAACTACTCAGATAAATGTTAAAAACTATCAACCTAAGATAACAGAAAATATTTCTATGTTAGCAATTTTGTTGATAGTGGTAACAAGCAAATCTAAGCCTCTAAGCAGAGAGAATATTTTGGAAACTTCAGCAAAATAATTGAAAAGATAATTGTGGGACAAAATAAAATGACCAAAAGAACGTATTTTATTTTCTACTTAAAAATAGTATTTTGTGGCTGTGTCCATTACAAATCAGAAATTTCTCTTTGGCTTCAAGATTAGCTAAAAACCCCTGCAGATCAAATTAACAAAATGTTCAAATGATCACGCTGGCTAAATTATAGTGATGGCCAAATACTTAGAATACAGCTTTAGAAGTTATTAAACTTGCTTTGTTAGGGGTTGCCAAAGTTTAGAGGCATAGATTGGCACCAGAATTTTCTGCTGACTCCATCAGTCAATGGACCTCTTCTCCTATTCTGTCCTAGAGTAGGTTTGTTACAGGTGGTTAATTTTGATAATTGTGGTGTGATGTTTACATTATTTAAAAAGTGTGTAGTATTTAATTAGCTCAAGTAATTATTGGAAAGATACTTTAAAAAGCACCTTTTTCTTTTAATGTATGTGAGTATGCAGAAGTATGTAAGTATTTAATTTTAATGATTATAAATATAAAGCTTTTGGCTACTGGGGTAAAACTGATTGTGATAGAATCCTCATAATGTGAGTTACCTCTGAGACTGCAGGACCAGAAGTACTCTACCCTCATGTAATCACTTCTGAATTTTCAGTAGGCAAATTGGAGTTGCAGTGCTTAAATTGGTTTAGGTCACTAGGGAAGACCTTTTAAACATTTTAATAAATAGGAAGAATTTTAATTCTGTTTTATATCTATACCAAAAGATAAATTTCCCAGTGAAATTACTTTCTCTTATGAAGTGGAGAACACCATGTTCATCTTTGCATGGCTTCTCAAAATTGAATTTAACCTTCCATCTGCCTTGCATAGCAGTCCACCAAATTGTGCTTTGTCCAACTTGCCTATTTCAGCAAGACAAATACCTGAGACAGTATTGACTGTGTTTTTCACAGCTTTTTTATTTAACCTAGGTTTTCCTACTAAACTGTAGTTTTAGGGAAAAAGCAGCACTTAATGTCAATTTTCCATACTTATTTTAAATATTTAACATCTTCACCACTTTTTTTTTTTCTTTCTAGTTATTTTCCCTCAGCAGCTTCCTTTCCTCCCCAGCAGGTGCCAACTTGGCACCATGCAGGCTTCCTCTGAACTTGGTGCTGTGGCTGTTTCCAAGGCTGTTTAACAGGGAGCTCTTATGTGAGCAAGTGCAGCTGGAATTTTGCTCTTCCTCCTCCTCTCCCCAGTGCTCCCCCCGCTTTCCCCCGGCTCACTCAGTGGCAGCAGTGCCCTCGCAGCCTGGTGAGCTGGAGAGTGAGAGCACTTTGTCTCCTGCCAGGAGCAAGCCTCACACACGGCTAGGCAGCCTGCCACAGCGAGCTTGGATAGCTGCTTGGTTCAATTAGGATAACATGCACCACACGGGTCTGTAGCTGCGCATAGCTGCCATGCATCTTTTCTAGCTGAAATGGCACACAGAACAGCCACTAGCCTGCCCACTCACTTGGATTTCCTTATGCAGGAGCTTTAAAATAAAATCCAGCCTCTTTCATGAACTTCACGGGGACATTTTTTCTGCCTTTCTTGCTTTAAAAGCAATAAACTTCTGCCATAGCTGATGGGGCAACTGAGGTAGTTAATCTATTCAAGAAGAAATAACAACAGTGATCTTGGAATAGATTACTGTTTCAGTGCTAAAATGTAGTAAAATGGCACTAGTGCCTGTTGTTAATTTTATTGTTCTCTTAGGGTATCTGAACTAAAAAAAAAAAAGGCACTGTGAAGTTTATCTTATTAAGGAAATAGGCTGTTTAAGCATAAGAAAGATGATGAAAGGCAGGTATATTATCACTTGTTGCAAATTGTTTCTATTTTAGAGCAAAATTTTGTTGTGCCTTAATCATTTTTAACCCAAGTATCTTCACAGTAGATCAGTAAAAGTTTATTAGAAAAGTGTAAATATTAATATTCATGTAAGCACTAATATTAGTATGAATTGAGGACTAACATTTGATATTAACATTAATATAAGCTTTAATATGGAGTTTTGGAGATGATAGAAGTCATAGGGATGTAAATTACTTACAAGATTTTATAGTAAGTTGGTAGAGAAAGAACAGATGAGCATTCAGATACTGTCAATGCTCCTGTATAGAGACGCTGGAGGATGTCTGTAAAGCCAATCCTTAAGCAACCTGTGTCTTATAATCTCTGGATCTTCTTTTCTTTCCCCCACATTAATTCTGTGAGAAAAAGAAAGGTTTAGTAACTTCAAAAGTTACTCAGACTGCACAGGTGCCAGTGCTAAGCTTGCAGAGACATAGCATGGGGAACCAGTGCGGTCTCAATGAGAAAATATGCAATATCATGAGAAACCCAAATACCAACTAAAGTGTACGTTAAAATGCAGCTCCTGTATATTGTGTGTCTCTGTGTGTAAACATGCATATGTATTGTTGTCAGTGATAGAGAAGGAATAGGATATGCAGAACCTCAGCACACTGTCTCCTGCTCTGCAAAAGTGGTTGTACTGTAGATGTCTAGCCTAGACTTAGCTTCCTGGGGTGGCACTGAGTGTCAGAAACCCACAGTTGCATCCTGTTGAAACAAAACACAACTTTGCCCTCAAAGCAAGTAACTCACTGATGCAGTCAGTCTGCCAGCTGAAGCATTCTGCTTTAGACATGCTCACACTTTCCTAAGGAACAGGATCGTTATAGTGCTCATTTATTATTGCTTCCTTGGCTGCACATGCAAATTTAATCCTCTGAACTTCTAAGTGGACAGAGTGAGCAGGGAATCACATAGAGGGGTGCTGTTTCAGGCTTGCCAGTTGACTCCCTCAGACTGCATCTCCGTCACTGTCACCCTTCACTACTTCTCTCTTTAATTTTCTGGTTTATTTCTCTGCACCTGATTGAGTAGGGAATTTACAATGCTGTATTTTAGTTTTACTGTTATCTGAGCTGACTGTTCAGAATGTGTGGGAAGTTACTTAGGGGCTTGCGTCACATGCTGTACTGTTTTGAGTATGCGGTATTTCAAAGAAGTTACATAGTTTAAAGGAGGAAGGAATTAGGATCAGCAGAATGCCAAAGGTATTCTGGGCTGCATTAGGAATATTATTGCCAACAGGTTGAGGGAGTTGATCTTGCCCCTATACTCAGCCCTAGTGAGGGCACATCTGAAGTACTGTGTCCAGTTCTGAACTCAGTACAAGAGAGAAATAGAGCTCCTGGAGCAAGTCCAGTGGAGGGCTGCAAAGATGATTAAGGGACTGGAGCATCTCTCTTACGAGGAACAGGTGAGGGAGCTGGGTGTGTTCAGCCTTGAGAAGAGATGACTGAGAGGGGATCTCAATGATACTTGTAAGTATCTGAAGGGAGGGTGTCTAGAGGATAGATCAAGGCTCTTCTTGGTGGTGCCAAGCCACCTGGCAAGAGGCAACAGGCAGAAGCCGATGCACAGGAAGCTCTACCTGAATATGAGGAAGAACTTCTTTACTGTGCGAGTGACTGCACACTGGGACAGATTGCCCAGAGAGACTGTGGAGTCTCCCTCACTGGAGATACTCAAGAACGGTCTGGATGCAATCCTGTGCAATATGGTCTCAGATGACCCTGCTTGAGCAGGGAGGTTGGACCATATGACCCACTGTTGTCCTTTTCAACTTTACTCGTTCTGTGATTAGTTGGCCTCTTAATTGTACTTTGCTATAAGCTATTAAATTTTGTCCAATAATTTTACGGGGAAGACAATAGCTTTAGTTTCCTGAGAACTATCATGTTATAGTTTAACTAGCCTGTTTCATGAGACAAGCAATCAGGGGAGAACATGGTATTGCTGTTACACAAAGGCTTTGCCATGACAGCATGTTAACTGACAGTCCATATTCCATAATGAGACAAAGGGAGAAAACAGCAGCAACAACAAAATTTTTCCTGCTTGTGTCATCTTACCGAATCTGATGATTAACTTAATATTTGGATATATTACTGAATGATTCCTTTATGTGTTCAGAGCTGGGTTACACTCACAGATGCACACAAGTCTCAAACAAGTTGTAGAAAAGTTAATGATACCTGAATGCAAAGCTAGTGTTGTGAACATAATTGTAAATACAGATAAGCATGGAAATTAATGGATTCACTGATCACAATCATGGAAGAGACTATTCTGCCTATACATTTTTATCTCTCAAAAACAAACTGCACACTGTTCCCAAAAAACATATTCACAACATGATAGTTAAGCCCCTGGTTTCTGGGTATAGGATATGGTGGGATTCTCTGCCTTCACCTCTTAGGCCATTTCACTAGTGGTTCCCTTATGCCTAAGAAACTGAAATTTGCTTCAAGACTTATTTTTTTTTCAGTAACGCTTTGCTATTAACAACAGAAAACCTCCATATGACTGTATTTTCCATGTTTAAGTCTGTCTACAGAGCCATGAAAGTACTTCTTAGCTTCCTTTTGGATCAAATGGAGTGAATGCAAGCAGTGCTGGTTAAAACACCAGTACAGTGTAGTACAGAGATGACTTCCACATTTAATAGTCTCCTTTTACACAAGATGTGGTGACCCTAAATGCCTAAGTCTGCAACTTCAAGGCAAACCACACTTACCAGATGCTTGAAGCCATTGTTGTATGCTAGGTTGTATTAAAGTATGGGGGGTGTGGTGTGTGTGGAGATTGTTTACTGAATTTTGATATTCTAATCTCTGTGTAAAAGTACCTATTCTCATTATTAGTATCCTGTTGGTTTGTATGTTGTCCTGAGAATGTAATTGAAAATATTTTTTGTCATAGGTTCAATAATCAAAATGCCATACTCTGTTTGGAATAACTCAAGAATACCTGCCCACTAATAGGTACATTATAAGACATCTGTGAATCTGTGTTTAATCCATCTACTGAGAGAGAAGAATTGCATAGGTTTTCAGCAGTTTTACAGTCATCATGAAGCGTATACAAGTTGTGCGTATTCCATGAAGGAACAGAGAGAGGATATATGACTATAAGGTACTATTATGGTATAATACAGTGGTATTTCTGCTAGGCTTTATACCATATGTACTACTTGGTTAAACTCTTATGCTCTGTTGAAGTAGTTGTGGCAAAGAATGTTTTTACAACTCTCCTGGAACTTCCTGAGAGCCAGAAAATACTGCTCTCCTTTATCACTGCTGCCAAAGAAAGAATAGATGTCACTGATCCTGATGGTAGGCATCACTTATTTGAAAAGTTAACAGGTTTTCCCAGTTCTTTCAACACCTGTCAGGGAGACTGTCTAAATCAATTCATAATGGGCAGAACCTGACCAACAAGTTAAAATTATAGCTTATTTGATTGCTCTTGATGTATTCATTTTTTATCTTTTATATATTTCTCTGCTTTCTTTTCTGAAATTCATTACCACCGTAGCAGCAAATGGTTTGAATGACAGTTCACTCTGATTTAATTTTTAGAGAGTTGTGTATTTGTGTTTTCCATTTCACAAAACAAAATAAATAATAAAAAATACATTATAATGTGTTTGCAATAGATTGAATCTCCACTATAAGAGCCAACCTTGTTTCCCAGCAGAAATCTAACCTGTTCTCCTGATAGACATTGTAGAAGTAGATAGTATTGTTGTTGTTATTGTTGCTATTATTATTATTATTTTATTAGATGTTTTGTGCCTTAGGGACAGGACTATGAGGTGGCAGTTGCTACGGAAACTGGTTTGAAAAAATGCTGTTGAGAATCCATGAATCTGCTTCTAAGACAGCTGTCAATGTAGACATAAATTAGATCTATTCTCATTAGTTAGGTCTTCTCTTTCGGGGGTGGTGGTTGTTAATCAGACATTTTTTCGTATTTGAGAGAAATGTTTTCTTAGGCAATTCTCCTTATTTACAAGAACACTATGGCTGTTAATGGAGTCGATGTTTTCATTAATTTCTTCTTGTTATATATCCTAATGCTGAGTAAAGATGCTTCTTTTCCCAAGATGCTACTAAGGAAAGGAAGCTGCCTGTTTGTTTTTAATTCCACAAATACTGGTGTCATATATTCTTCATACAAGGTGGTAAAGTCGTGTGACTGAATACAGACTTTTTAGTGTGACCAAATACTTCTTCCTTATGGGTTGGTCCTTGGGGTGATAATTCAGCCATACAGTTTTTTCATAGCTATAGCTGTTCTACCCCATTAGTCTTATACCCAAATCTACTCTTCCTGTAGCTCCTCTATGCATAAAATAGAGAATCCATTTAAATCACCCAGTATCATCTTAGCCAGTTGCTGCTTTTGGGGAACTAAATGCAGACTCAACTCTGCTTTTTTCGACAGTTCCGTGTAAGGCATTTCAGCAAGTATACAGTTTTCTTCCTAGGGAAGTGGGAGTTACTCTGTCTCTATGTCCTCATGTGGTCTGAATCTTCTTATTCATATGCTGCTTATTTTTTATTTTCTAAACACTCTATTAAGGGGTGTTTTTTAGGACTGAGCCTGTATCATGTAACCTATAGATGCTGTTTCCTCTATATGTGCTCTTCCCAAGAAGAGTTTATTTGGTTAGTAGTTTATGATCTTGACCAGAAGGACAACAAGTATTTTCTATGTGATATCTGAGTGTATTTTGAGTCCTTCACCATTCTTCATTCTTTTTGTCATTTCATTATATTTGAACCTTTTGTATCTCTTTTTCTGGTTAGTAGAATCAGTATGTTGATAGTCAGAAATTTTCTCTGGGAGGGTAGAAACTAATCCAGAATTACCCTTTAGTTAGAAAGGTCTTGTTACAAAGTACTGTAGGGCTTTCTAATCGAGCTGGGAAAGGGAGCAACTACTTTCTCCTTTTATATGGAGATAAAAGGAGATAATTACCCTAGAAAGTTGAGGCCAGCCAAATTTAAATTAGAAATGGGTATCTTTTAAGATGTTGAACTGCTAAAACAAACTGTCATGAAAGTTGTATTTTCTTATATTTTGATGTAATTTCTATCACTTTTACAAAATATGCCTTAGCCAAATAAAGTTAAACTTTTATTAAATGCAAATTAATGAGCTCAGTGTAAAGGCAAATTAGTGACAGAAGTCGAATTAGACAGAATACTCACTACATCCTCAACTTCAATAAATCAATAACAGTGTGGTTTTCCCTTATTTCAGTTTTATTCGTTACATAATTCACAATATGAAACTGACTATAAATAGCATTTTTGTATAATATTTTTTGTTGCTAGGTCGTGTAGAAATTCATGAGAACCGAGAGAAAAGTGCTTGAGTTGAGTGTAGGAGACTGCCACTATCTCTGCATGTCTATAACAACTCCTTAATGCAAACCAGTAGGCTATGAACAAACAGCACTGCAGCTTTACTGTCCCTTCATTAGGCCCATGTATGTCCTGTTTTACTGAATATTGTCATCCCACTTGAGATCTCATTCCTGTAAGCAGGATCTGGTGTTGCATATGATGATTTTTTTCAGGATGCAAATACTTGCTTACTTGAAGTAACCAGATCTGGCAAAGTAATTTCATTATGAACGAACTAAGAGTAATGAAATTCCTAAAATACTTTGTTGCTTGGTGAAGTACTGGACTAGGACAACTGAACCTGAACTGCTCTATCTCTGTTTCTGATACTTTCTACTAATGCAATCATTTTGTTTTAGTTTTACTTGCCTGCACAAATAAATGTACAAGTCTTCCTATCCTGATGCATTTTTTTTTTCTGTGCTGATAAGGTTGCAGGAGAAAAACATTGTAATTTGTAAAGGGTGCAGATTGTATAACAGGATTAAGCTGTTTGTGACATTTGCATTTTAAACTGTTGTGTTTAATGACTTTGAGTGGGTTCAATTTAACTTTTATTCAAGATGAAACTTACTCATTATGATTGCTCAAATGTCATTTCTCTACACCTGTATATGTATAAAGCTGATAATAGTTGTTGGCTGAAATTTGATCATCGGACGCCTGTTTCATCTATGCTGTTTTTCATTTTGCGAGTTGATTTGAATGATTCAGACTTGTTTGTTAAGCATAGTTTAGGTCATTCAGTTCTTGGACTACATTATGTCGAAGGTTTCTAGAACTGCATACCACAGCTAGAAATCTGTATCTAATTGCAGCACATTCCTGATACCTGTTCCAACACTTCAGTGCAACGTATGTTATTAGGAGATTAGCAAGTAAGTGAAAAGAGAGCTCTGTTCATTAGCTTGTATTTTGTACAATAATTTAATGGGATTTCTATGTCTGTAGTTTTTTTTTTTTAAGAGCAACAGAATCAAGATAAGGAACACTACTGATTTGACAGATAAATACAAACACCAAATAAAAGTTTTCTGTGGTAACATTAAAATCTACATAGGCAATTGCTTTCAGTTGATATTTGCAGAGGAGCCTGAGGTTTTAATGAGTCTTTTAATACAAATTTATTTATAGACATACACGCACACACATATGCACAAACAAATATGATTTTTAAGTTAATACTTTTTTTGAATACTGCTTTCAGTGGCTTAGATATGTGTATGTTTTGAGGAAAATTACATTTAGGAATATTTGTATGAGAAAAAAAATCTACTGTTTTGCTTAAAACTCTTCCTCAAATTAATTACAAAGGACAGGCAATTTTTATCCCTAGATTTTATTCAAATTGTTTGACTCAGGCTTTTTATTATCTTTTTAACCAGTGATTAATGGTCCTTGATTTGTTTGTGACTTATCTCAAAATCATCCATTTTCATCTGGAACATGAGGCTAGAAAACCCACGAATACAACCTTTCATCTACTCAGTGGTTCCTATTAATAAAATTATTAGGAACAACATTTACTCCTATTGTAGTCATGGGCTTAAAACACTGCAGAGACTTCCTACATAATTCTATTTACGCAGGGATTTCTGATGGCTTCTGGAGGGCTTATAAACCCAAATGTCACTGGAATTCTGTGGAAGCTTCTGTGAATCTCAACTAACTCATTATGTCCCACTTTACTGTCAGTTTAGAAGGTTAAAAAAAAAAAAAGGCAACCACCAGAAAAGAAGAGGGATACAGAAAACCCCTCACACTTGGTGACTTGTGCTTGGTTACTATAGTGATGAATTCTGTATGAAAACCCACACAGTTCTGATTGGAATCCAGACATGCAGATACTTGTCAGAAAAGAAAACAAAGAATAAATTCAATAGTATAATACTGAATTGTGGTGTGAACCAAATCTTTTTAGATAAAATTATTACCTGAATTTTAATCTGGATCTTATTGTTTTGGGCACTGATGTAAAATAGTTCTTTCAGACTGATTTTAAGCACAGAAAGTGTTGGCACTTGGTGAAGGGTAGGCTAAAATTAAACTCAAAGTGTAGTCCTGGCTGACATTCCCAGGTAGTGTGACACTTCCAATATTTAATATTTTCTCTTATATGTCCTTTATTTAAGTGTAGGGACCATAACAGTTAAATATTTTCACAATAGACTCCCTTTGTGTCTTTAAAATTCCAAGACATTTATCTTCTTGGATCTTTGGTTTCCTTTTTTTCCTAGTAAAAATTAGGTCACCGTCTCTCAAAGTAGTTTCTGCACAGGCTCTGAGATTGGCTTTTGTTTCTAGACTTGACCACCCTGTAGCTTCCAGGTCCCCATCTGTAAACCTGGGGTATTTCCACACTCTCTTCCAGCTGGGAGGATTCCTGCAACCTATGTCCAGAATATTTTGTCCCTGCGGCAGTGACAGGAACTGGATGTTCCTTTAGCTTCCCCTCCAAAGGTGTCCTGTTGACATTCTTTTTGTTCTTATTCAGTTGAGTTGGGAAATCCACTGCAAATTTCATTGTTACAGATTCTTGTATTCATGTTTCATAGAAATACAAGGATTTTGTTGAATTTATGATTAAAATTATGCCACGATAGCTTATCAGTTTCTTTTCCTCCTGGTAAACAGCAGGATCAGAAGCTGCAGGCAGGCCTACTGCCTGGACTGATTCCAACTCTGGAACATGCCAGACCAGTATTTTTGGGTTGGAGAGAGCACTTAACCCCAAAGAAATTCTTTAGTCTGGAAATCCATGAATGGTCTTTTAAGTCTTTTAAGCCCCCAGACTGATGCTAGAATTGCTAGGACACTAGTAGTGAGAAAACTATAAAGGAGATCCCTTAATGTGGTGTTGTGTGTGTTTTCTCATTTCTTGTTATCGAAGCTTTTCTGATCTGGGAACTGCTGCACCAGCAGGAGCACCCAGAGATCTCAGAATCAGCCTGTGAGAAGGAATCCTGGATCCTGCCTCTGCAGCAGGTCCTTTGGCAGTCCTGACTCTGGGTCCTCACGGTCCAGTCGTCTGGCAGAACTACAAGCAAGGAGAGACTCACCATAGCCTAGGATCTCGGTTCTGGGCTCTCAGGTTAGCTTCTCTTTAAGAAGTGCTAAGGGTGTGATACACTAAACATTTCACTGCCTTATTCATGAGGTCTGAGTTTTTACTCTCTCTACAGCTCTGATATCATCCCAGTTCTGGGTTTAATACGTATAATATTCTCTCTTCTCAATAAATAGTAAAACCAAAGAGGATAATAATCTTGAAATTTCAGATTAAATTTTACAACTAGCCAAAGTTTCTCATATTCACACTCTAATTCTCCACTGTGGAATTGTCATATCTGAACTTTTTAACACAGGTTTACACTACTGCATCTTCACAGCATATGCTATTCAACCTTAATAAACTTCCTGCTCTGAGCAGATGACCATAGTGAAACAGAATTCACCTTTGAAGTGTTTTAATAGATATCTGTCATCACAAGTCAGAAAAATAATCTCATTAAAGATGCTAATAAATTAAGATAATTACTGCATTCCTATCTATTAATGACTACTCTATTACATGGATCAGAAGGCTGACTTCAAAATGTTTATATCTCATTAATAAATACTTCTATTAAGCTTTTGTCTTTAATGCTATCTCAGTGCCTTATCTGAGCAATGAAAATGCTTTAAAAAAATGGTAATTTCATCGTTGCTGTCTATAAATACAGAAAATACCAGTTTGGCTTTTAACAGTATTTGCAAAGCTTGACTGTTACTGGTAACAGCCATGTACTGAAGAACATGCAGAACTTTAATAGGTGACTCATACAATGTCACATCCACATGATCCAGACCTGCAGTTACTGTATGTTAACATGTACTTGTACAAAGTCACCTCACTGGGATTTGGTGATGACCCTTTTATCTTGAAGCCAATTTTACCCGGACTATAACAATTCAATCTTCCTTTGTCACTGTGCTGACAGTGTCCTCCTCCACGATCTGAAAGGTCACTCATAAATGAGATCAGCAATTTCTGTCTACTGAAGCTCTAACTAAGGTAACAACAGCAGCTACAGTGAAATTTGATTGAAACAAGCTTACCTCAAAAAGCCCTCATCAATAAATCCTTCTCCTCCAGTTCCACTCTGCCCTAGGCAAGTGAGAGAAAGAAATAATGACAAGTCCCCTCCTGTTTATGGTCACTCAGCTAGATTTAAGTTAGGAGCATATCTAGGAGCTGCCCTATCTTGTCAGACTAGTGACACACCTACCTATTTTGTCTTGAGGTCAAACAATGCTTAGTGTTTTTCAAAATATAAAGACCACTCCAAGCTAGGGAGTTACTGATCTTGGAAAAATTTCTTTCTGTAGCTCATGTTTAGTTTCTGCTGTGAAACATAAATATTGAACTGCATTATGCCTATATTAAGTATACTGAAATAATTAATTTGATTGTTTCTTAAGCCTTTTTACACCTGCCCCTAGATGGTATCTGTAAAGTATATAAAAGTAACTAAAATTGATTTTTTTTTTTACTTAGTTCTCAGACTGGAAATGAAAGATCATATTCTTTGACACCTAAAATACATTTTTGATATGTTACTTGATTGAAGAAGTTTTGCCAGTGCTGGGGGAAGCCAGTTGTTTTGGTGTAGGTTCACTCTGCCACGGCTGGAGCAGGTGCTGTTAGAGCCCCACACTATCTCCTCTTAAATTCTGATAGGTCCTGTACCTATAGTCAGCAGAACATCACTCAGGGGAGGGCTCCTTACCCACTGAACTGGAAGTCAGTCATTTTAGCTTAAATAATTGAGTAATATGGTTTGGAGTGTTACATATCTGAAGCAGTTAAAATGTTGTCCTGTTGTATTTAACTGGCTGAGCTGTGAAACTGCTGAGTTCTAACTAATGGCTGGCTGATGATAAGGGAGACTAATGGAATCTTCAGACAGTCTATTATGAGTCCAGTTAGGTTGGAGAGGTCTGTTGGTCTGTTTTAAGAACATGAGTTTTATTAGTTATTGTGACACAGCTCAAAGGTGGTAGTTCATTAAGCTTACTATACTTAATCCAGATGCCTACGTTTTTAAGCTTCACTTAAATCCAATAAATGAACAGTGCCTTCTGAAAGTGGGACTTACTGCTCATATCTTGCTTAGAGACTTGTGAAAAATTGACTTATTTATTTTCCTCCTGAAGAAATTCTTCATGTGACACCAATTAAGTATTTTGGTCATGGTGACTCATTTGATAGAAGTGAATGTCCAGATGGTAAAATTACTTGACATTAATTTGAAGTAAGAGGAATTGATCTGGAATAGGTATCTCTTGACAGCTCAGCAGTTTGCTAAAATTATAATTTAAAAATAGACAATTAGGGAAATTAGGTGAGCTTACTAGAGAGTTACCCAGCTCATGTATTGAACTAAAAATAGTCTTAAATGGTGTTAATAGCCAATTTCTTGAATATTATTGTTTCATTAATTATCCCATTTCAGCATTTTTGTCTTACCAGAACTAAAATATTCTATATGAGACTTTTCCTACAGATACATACTTGTTCTTTTCTGAAAAAAAAAAACCCAAACCCTACTGTGCACCATGCAGATTTTGTTCTTTAAAGGTTGGATAAGAATTGAAAAAGTTTGGGTTCTGCTTCTAACTTCCCTTTTCTCTGTTGGAAGTATTAAACATTCAAGGGAAGAATCATTCAAGGTTTTTTTTTTCCTTAGACATCAGTATTTGGTCGCTGTTTGATAGGATAAAAAGTATTATAGCTGGTTGCATATTGTTTATATGTGACCTGGAGCAAAACCTTTTCATTGCTGTTGTGTAATCCTGGCTTATGTTTCTCTTCTCTCAGTTCCTGCTAATTATTTTTTTTTTCTTTTAGATAGTCTGTATACTTTCAAAGCAGATGCTGCTTGTGAAGAGTATTTGACATTTGGGGTTTTGATACTTCTTTAAACCTCAAGAAATTTTTTCAATATCCATAACAATAGAAAAATTATTCCTTCCTAATAATTACTTTTTTTTTTAATTTCTCAAAGGAAAAAAATAATAAATTCAAAATCATTGGTAGGGGGGATTCTTTGGAGCCAGGAAGATGAGGTCTTACTCCTGGATAATAAGCTTGCTTGAAAATAATTTTCGTATCTGTATCATATATAAAGAAGGAGAGGCATCAGTCCTGCTGGAAGTCTGTTCTAGAACATAATTTCTCTCATGATTAAAAACCCTTTTTAATATTTATCCTCTTTGCAGTTTATAGAATTTCTTAATGATTGGAATTTGTGTGTCTAACATTTGGAGCAACTTATTTAGAAAGACAGCCAATCTTCCTTTAAAGACTCATTGTGAAGGATCTGTTACTTCCCCAGTAATCCAGCTCAATGTAGTTTCACTTGCTGCTAGGATCAATTTGCCTTGTTTTTTTTAAGATTAGAATGCTACTGACTACTACTTCTACCTGTTGAAGTTTTTATGCCTTTCTTTGTCAGACTGAAAAATCTTTATAATATCAACTATTTTATGGTTTTGTACATCACAAGACCATTAGCAAATTGACTATGTTCTTGCTTTTCTTAAGCCTTCCTGAAAGACTGAAGGAAGGTGTCCCTCACTACCTAGGCAATAAAGCCACATGAACTCCATAATGCAACCAGTCTGATGAGGCACAGGGTTCCTCTGAACCTGTTACTACTGCATATCACAAATTGGGATAAAAAAGCCTGATGCACACAATTTTGCATAGATATTTTTAAGAGATTTGTTATTCTAATATTCGAAGAAAACCCCCATCCACCCCCCCTTCAAATACCTGCCCCCTCCCCCCAACAAACAAACAAAAAAACCCCGCTTGGTTTATTCTGTGCATTTAGTGTTTGGAGGTGGTAAAGAAATACGAAGAAAATACCAAAGTGCTGATTTTTAAGACATATTTTTAGTTTATTTTTTCTTTCTACTCTGTAAGCATATTTGCATATATTAATAAGGAACGTTGAGCCTCAAGGACATAACTGCAATCTAAAAATGCATTTCCTCAAATTTGAAAATGTGGTGTTTGAAATTGTTTTTCTATATTAAGTCCTGGCCTGCTGTAGAGAAAGTGATATTATGAAATCCTCTTCTTACCTGGAAATTTAATGAAATTAATGAGTCTTGCTTTAGTGCTGCTGTGATTTTTTTTTTGTTGTTGCCCTTTTTTTTTTTTTTCATCTCTGCAACAGCTTTTTGCTTGTCCCTATAGCTGATAGGAGCAATATTGCATCTATTAGAGGTGTGGGGCATTGACCTTGGCTGAACAACAGGTGCCCTCAAAGCTGTTCTGTCATTCCCCTCTTCAGATGTGCAGGGGAGAGAAAATATAGTGAAAGGCTCCTGGGTTAAGATAAGAACAGGGCGAGATCACCCCCAAATTACTGTCACAGGCAGAACAGACTCAACTCGGGGAAATGATCTGAATTTATGGCTAATCAAAATCAGAGTAGGGTAATGAGAAAAAAAATCAAATCTTAAAACACCTTCCCCCCACCTATCCTTTGTTCCTGTGCTTAGCTTTATTCTCAGATTCTCTGCCCCCTCCCCCCAGCACTACAGGGAGTGGGGACTGGGGTCAGTTCATCACACATTGTCTCTGCTCCCCTTTCCTCCTCAAAGGGAGGCCAGCAGCAGGTCTGGAATCAGCTCTGTCAGGCATGAGGGAAGCATCTGGCAGCTTCCCACAGAAACCACTCGGGTAGTCCCTTCACTATCAGAACCTTGCCATACAAATCCAATAAAACAGACAACACAATTATTACTTCATGTCAAATAATAATGGCCTGACATTTTTGGGTACAAACTTTCTTTCCCTTCTTATCATTTGTGGTCATTCTGAATTTGCATTAATCTTAGAGATGAGCACCATCATATTAGTTCTATAAATTATTTTTCAATGACAGGATTAAAAATGAATATCAAAATAGCAATTGGGAAACAGAGCAGATATTGGACCATATGAGACAATATTGTTGTTGTTTAAAAGGTTACAGCCTTGAGAGTGCATGTATAATCTGGCCTTTATCACTAATCTCTCTAACATATATGTTAGAGGTAACACCTGTAACACCCATCTATGTAAATTATGGTTTACATACATATATCAGTGTACTATATTTCAGACTGCACATCAGGATCTCCTAACTTAGCGAGACAGTGGGAATTGCCTAAATATTTTTGTAGATCTCATTTTAAGTTATGGAAGCAAAGTGGTATTTAGAAAATCTGTACGTACTATTAAACCTCAGCATGAAGAGAGTATTACAGCCTCATTAATGCCATTTAGTTGAGCAATTCCTGTTACTGAGAGTGTGATGAGAAGCAGAGATAAAAAGTTATGAAGAAATAAATAGATATTTGATTGTCACTAGTTATTAGTATTTTTAAAAGGCTCCTGATATGTCTCAGCTAATTCTGTCCAACAGGGGAGAAAACAAAACAGTTCCATGATTTTGAGAATACCCAGGCTTTTAATTCTTGTGTGAATTCAAGATGTGGCATGTAAGTTAGAACATACTTAAAAATAGGTGTGAATCTTTTGGAAGCAGTAACTAACCTTCCGAAAAGGCACTGACGGGGTTAAAAATGCTGCTGCCACTAGGTGTCATGCTGGGATCATCTCTCGAAGCATGAGTGATTATCAGAGGTGATGGATGAAGGAACAGGATCTCCTTTGTGTATTTTGGTATCTAAAATGGTTAATTTTGCAGGCTTTAATTGATTCATGCGCCTACACAGTGTATGTGGAGCGTTCACACATTGCTGGGTGAGAAGGGGTCGGTGCCACACAGCCTAAAGCAATGCAGGTGCTGGACATTTCCTCTTGCATTTCAGTTGATAGAGATCTGTACCAGAGATGCTCAGGTCACACAGATCTGTTAAAAATGCTTCACAGGGGTGTACTTTGTAATATGGGGAAAAAAACATAGGATTTTTTTTTTTTAATTCTCCTCCAGTATTTCTATCATATAAAGCTTAAATAAATGAACCCAGAAAACCAAAACAAAACCAAACCCACAAACAACACCCAAACACCCAAGAACCTGAACAATAATACAGCTTTTTATACAGAAAGACAAGAGGAACAAGAGGAAATGAGCACAAATTTGAAAAACTGGAATTTCTAGTTTTGTAAAAGAAAAAGCTTTTAACTGGGAGGTGATTGATTCCCCAACATGTTGCCCAGAGAGGTTGTACAGTCTCCTTGGAGATACTAGAAACCACCTGGGTGTGGTCCTGGACAACCTGCTCTTTGTGGCAGGGCAGTTGAATTTAGATGATCTCCAGAGGTGGCTTCCAGCCTTTAACCATTGTGTGCTCCCAAGTGTTTCCATTCTTCCTATTGAGTCATCACTGAGGAAACTTAAAAAACAAGCAAAAAACCCCAGCCCCACAAACCAACAGAAAAAAACCCAATCAGCCAAGACCAACAAAAACACCCACAAAAAACTCCCCACCAAACAAAACGCTAAGAAATAAAACCCCAATCCATAATGTCAAGCATTGTGATCATAGACTTTAATTGTCAAATAGCAATGAACATGTAAGAGGGTTTTTTGGTGTGTTTTTCTTTTTTTTTTCCAAAAAAGGAAAAAAGCTTTCTTTGCATCATATATAACTATATTACTATAAAACTAGCAGATGATGAAGTGGGTTCTGTCTTTTGTGTCTGTGAAACCTACTGTTTTGTCCCAAACCTGCACATAGCTGAAATATGTACACTCAGGTACTGTGAATCATTTCTCACTGTTCTGAAGTTGATTTATGGTATTCCTCCCTACAGCAGCAGTTTCTGTGTTGGAAATTGAATTATTATTTGGGTGTGTATATAAACATCATCATGACCATGTGCACAAACTTTTCTCAGATATTTCAGGTGTCACAAACAACAATCTTAATATGGCATGTTTGAACTGACCAGAGGCAAAAGGCTGTGTAGCCCACTTAGAGGATAGTACATTATGCAATATCTGTCCCTTAGTATGATATTTGTGCCTTATGGACTCAGGTGAATCTGTGTTAGCATAGTTGTGCCCTCCAGCACAAAAAATATGTTTTTATTCGTGTTACATAACTGCCTGGTCTTAGTCTCCCACCTGAATTCTCCACTTACAAATACAAGACAGACTTCCTTAGAAGTTTTTCTACAAAAAAAGGAGAGTGTATGTAGGCCAATGCAGTATGGTAACACATATGCTGCAAGTTCACATAATGGATTCTTTTGGGTTTCTGTTCTGTACGTGTGAATTCTATTATCTCAGACTACGATGTGCTGAAATACAAAAAGAATGAAATTTACTTTCAAATATATTTTTTTGGCTATTGATCTGTATCCATTTGTTGCCTTGGTGCTTCTGGTTTGTTGCATAATGTTTAGCACTGTGAGACCCTGATCTGTGTTCTTGGTGCCTAGTCAACATGGTGGTGAAAAATATATTACTGGTAATTAAAGAAGCAGAAGGGTTTCTTATTCCTTTGATTTGGTGTTTTCATTAAGAATGTGTGTGAAGTAATAATGAATAAACTTGTATCTTTCATCATCTTGGGAGGAATGCCTGGGAAGACAGTATTTGAATGTAACATTTTTACGACATTTACGGGGAGAAATGGACTTAAAAAATCCATACAAAATTGTATGAAGATAAATTGAAAGTGCTAAAAGAATGTGCATAGGTACCAAATATATAACTGATTAAGCAGTGCAGCATTTAGAAACACGTTTGGAGTTATAGGAGACAAGATCCTATTGCTAAACAAGAAATATTTGCTGTTGCAGGATAGTCAGATCAGTTGCTGTTTATGGAATAATTATGGAATGGTTTGGCTTCATCTGGAAGTGATGAGAATGAGGACTCATGGAGTACTATATCCAGTGCAGATTTGACAGTGTAGTAGAGAGATGCAGGCAACTTGAAGAGGGCTGTGTTTGGAGTATGATGAACTCATAGCAAAGCTTGTTGATGGTATCTTGGTGATAAGGAAGGAACTGCTAGGCCTGGATGAAAAAGAAGGGGAGAAGCTAAGCTTTAAAATATTTTAAAGACCTTCAAAGTACTTTTTTGATACTGGACAAGTATGCAGAATTATATAGTACATTTTAATTCTGGTTAGGTGAAAATGTTGAAATGTAATAATGAAAAAGAAATCTCAAAAAACTATTTTTAGTTCCAGCAATATATCAAAATACTGAGATAAAAGAACAACCCCTTGAGCAGTTTGGTGACTGGGCACCTATGTATCACCAGATCACTGGGTGTCTGCCAGCCTCGGCTTCAGTTTCTGTCAATCTAGTCTATCAGAGAGTTCTCATTAGTAAAAATAAACACCTCTTAGAAGTTATTATTGTGAAACTTGAAATTTAGGGTGGTGATGTGAATAATACTTGTTTCATCTAGACTATTTTTAGACTATTTTAGACTATTATTTAGACTTACATAATCTAATTAATAATTGATAAGGTCTTTTCCCTCTTTGAACTTTCACTGTAGAGTAAAAAATGTATTCCCTCTACCCCCAAGGCTGTGTATGGAGTGTATGGGATTGTAGTTGATAGCACCTTAAACTGTTATTTGTTTGTTCCTTCTCATAACTTCAGTGAAGATGGGTTTGACAGTTGACCATACATTCACGTAGTTTGTGTTCTTCCATGTGTTCAGATGCTAACATGGGATTTGTATTAATTTTCCTTTGGACAGATGACTAATGTTGGGCAAAAGTGGTTAATCCATTTTCTAGTTTAACGAAGAATATCTGTGCAAGTGGGTGGTAATTAATGGTATTGCAATGTGACGAAGATTTCAAAAATAGTTGCCTAATATCCCTTTTTGGACAGGTATGTACTTGGGCTAGCATTTGAAACTTCTTAACAGCTGCCACTATAGTAGACTTAATACTCCTCATTATTATGAAACCTTTTTTTAGGTATCTTAATTGTGGATTTCAGAACTTAATCTTTTTTTGGTATTAAAGCTGCTGTATTGAATTTTTCCACCATAGAATTTAACTTGCTTAAAAAAAACCACCAAAAGCCAAAACCAAACCATTAACATTTAGCGTGGAAAATCTGATTTATGCCATAGGCCCTATTACACAAATGCAGTATGTATCTTCTCTAATGAAGAGTTAAATATTGTACCACTATCCATATTAATAGGAGGTAAAAAAAGCTGCTTATCAGTACATTCTGTCTTAGCTTAATGAATGATGAGACAGACTAAGTAATGGTTCACTTAACTAATTTTCTATTAACTAATTTTTTAGCTGTTGGTCATTGTAAAGGCCCCATTATCGCGTATTCTGTCTGCCTGTGGTTTGTCCTAACAAATTGGAAGCAAGTTTTGTAAAAGGTAAATGTTGTATATAAGCTCAGATTCCACCTTTTGAAAAAGAGACAATTCAGGAAATGAAAAAACATAGTAAATAATTTGTATTTTCCTGGGTTTGTTTTCCATGATGCTGATTAAAGGCATTGTACTGACCAGTGTTCTCTCTTTAGACAAAGGCGGTACCAAACATCTCGTGCTACTGCGTTTCCAGGGGAATAGAGTAGATGTTCATTAAGGTTCCTTCCAACCCAAACCTTTCTATGATTCTATCATAATGTTTCTAAAACAGGCAAAACCCAAGCATTGCATTTCTAGTAAATATATTCTAATATATTTAGTTGATTCCCGGTGTGTGTGCGTTTTTATTCAGCCATATGGGATGATGTTCACATGGGCCCTTGTTAACTGATCAAACCTGCTTGCTCACCCCCAACCCCTCAGTGGGATAGGGAGGAGAATTTGTGAAAGGTAAAACCTGTGGGATAAGAAGCATTTTAATAATTGAGATATAATAATATGTATAGTGATGAAAAGAGAGACAACAAAAAAGAGAGAGCGAAATGAAACCCAATAAGGACAAGTGATGCATTATACAGTTGCTCACCACCCACTGACCGATGCCCAGGTCGTCTCTGAGCAGCAATCAGCATCTCCTGGCCCACTCCCCTAAGTTTATGTACTGAGCATGATGTCCTATGTTATGGAATATCCATTTGGGTAGTTCGAGTCACCTGACTATGCTTCCTCCCAGTTTCTTGCACATCTCATCACTGGCACAGCATGGGAAACTGCAACGTCCTTGACTTACGGTGGGTACTCTTCAGCAACAACTAAAATATCAGTGTGTTATCAGCATTATAATTATACTAACTGCAAAACACAGCACTGTACCAGCCCCTAGGAAGAAAACTGACTCTATTCCAGCCAAAACCATGACAGGTATGATCCTCTATGTAGAAGAAATAATAAAAAAAAAAAAATTCCCAGTTCTGATTTGGGTGGCTCTCCAGCTACAGGTAAAAATGAGTTAGGCAGAATTTATTGCTATCAGGGTCTGTGTTCAGTTAGAAAAGTTATTTTTAGCTAACACTAGTTTACTGGTACTAATGTGTAATCCTGAGATGCCTTGAGCTCTTAATTTCTTCACCAACCAGTACAGGTTGTTATACTCAGCTGAGCAATGCAACTACTTTTAGACCTGTGCTCTAAAGTAGAAAAACCCAAAACTTTAGAAAAAAACCCCCAGCCCATAAATCTTTTAAGAGAGGAATTTTCTTTTTTTCTTTCATATCTTTCCTTCAGAACTCCATGATTAGTGCAAGTTCTCTGAATTTTGAAAGTGCTCACTGTAATTTATTTGCTACTAAAATCTAATTAATTGTAGGCAAAGAAAATGGAAGGTCGTATTTGCTAGACACCTTGTCTGTGGTGCGGTTCACTTTGGAAAAAACTGTTTAAATAGAAGGGGTTTGCATAGTCTGAATGAACTTTGAGAAGACATTCAAATATCACATTTCTCTGAGTCTTGTCGCAGTGCTCATCCCTTCAGAGACTTATCTTCTGCTAGCTATTTACTTAGAAAAGTGTCTAAGAAGCTGCATTTTAACAGTCTTTTTCTTGGGGATTTTCTGACATTGGTGTGTCCTTGTTTCACAGAGCATGTCTTCACTGAATGGAATTAATGAGTTTTATCATAGGCTATGCACTGCAAACATCTAAGGACGATTGCCTGTAAAGCCAATTATTAGGAGTTTGCCTCTCTCTTAGCGTTTGGTTGATCTGGAATAGGCTGAACAATCATAATACTGTTTGCACTGTAAGGTACAAAACACCACTGGTGTCACATATATATCAGACTGCATATATGACATACACTTGTGTATCATACAGTGTGTTTAGAACCAGGGGTCTTGTGTCTTCCCTGCCGAATCCATTGTGCTTTGTGTGGCCAAGGGACTTAACAACAGACGCGTGGTCCTCACTGAGAGCACTGGAATCTCAGTTACTGAATTATTTCATCAAGTCTAGAAAAACAGCAATAACACGGTCCTTTTTAAGGTCTTAGTGCCTACTAGAAAATTTGCTGCTTTTTCTCAGTTTTGGTTTAGAAGCCAACCTTTCAAACAGAGTTCGTATATCTGTGATTTTCTAATGGACTTTAAGAAGGGTAGGAGTAGATGATCTCAACTTGGAAACTGACAGTCCCATTTACTTCTACTAAAATATGAACAGCTGGACTAGGGCAAGAACAACAGAGTAGTAGTGAGAAAAGTGAGGTAACAGTGATTTCTGTAACTTAAAATTTAACCTGGGAGCGATAAGGCAAAAAAACTGAATACAAGCAGAGAAAATGTAAATCAGGTTTTGATTCTGGCATGTAGGGAGCATGGATTATTTATGTTTCTCTCTCTCAAAGAGGGAAAACATTTTCAAAGTTTCTTATACAGGACCTCTTATTTTTTCCTTAGAAGTGTACTATAGGAGACATTAGACTATTTTGAAGAATTTTAATTACAGATGGGTTTTGAGAAAGACTTTACATGAGCAGTATTTATATGAACTTAGTATATGCTTTTGTGTGTTTGGAGTTCTATCTTTTTGACCTGCCTAGACTGATATTAAATTAGGATGTCTATAATTTCAATTTTCCTTAGTGTATATGTTCAGAAACTAAAACAACACAGAAGAATGTGATACTTTTGTGAGGATATTGCAATAAAAATTGCAGTGGTGACTGAGGGAAAGGATTATCATAATTCTTTTCTTTTTTCTTTTTAAATAAAGAAACTGAAATAAAGAGGAAAGGGAGTGTTTCATATTAGCTTAAGTATTCTTATGAATTAAAGCTGGTTTTGGGTCGGGGACAAGGGACACTTAAGAGAGGTTCACAAATGTCACAAACTTGTATGTCCTGTTCAGTAGATAGTTGAGTAGAAGAATATTATGTATTTTAGGACATTTTGCTCTATCCCTTGAGACTGCAAAGTTGTTTTATCATAAAGGAAAACACCTTGAAAAACCACTGACTCCAGAATTTTTTGAAACAATGTTTTTGTATAAAGAAACTTTAAGCGAAATGTTCATTTTAAAACCTTCATCTCTTGTGGGATCAAGTCAATAAGGTGTTTGTGGAGAGCCCCAGAAAAGGACTTTTCACCATGTCCAGAAAGAATTCAGTAATGTGTTGTACCCTTGCTGGCAGGGAGAAGGGCTCTTTCCATATCTTTTCCAGACCCAAAGCTTCATGTCAACTTTCTGTTGGACATCTGTAAAGCATGTTTGGATTTTTTTCCTTAAAAATTTGGTCAGTAGCAAACTGCAGCACAGTATTTTTCAAATCATGAATTTCTTCCTGCTCTGTCAAGTTGATTGGTTTCCATGACTTCGCTCAATGTTTTGAGCATATACTGGAGCTGAGGTCTCGCTTTATTTATAAAGGTTACAAGCATAATAATGACCCATTACAAAGTAGATCTTGGTTGCATAGTTTTAACCATAAACAGAATAAACAATATCTTGTGTATTTGGCTGACAGGCAATTGGTTGTTGTGCAGTTAACAAGTACAACATAATACAAAAAATGTCCCATTTGTGGGGAATTGTGTTAGTGGAAATTACTGAAAAGATGCAATTCAAGAGAAAATTAAACACAGTATATTTACCATGAAACAATTCAGACTCATTAAGTAGATAAGATATATTTTTGAGCGTGGCTGTCGGCAATACTGAGATAAAGATGAGAAAACAGATTTCGAGGAGGAGGAGGTAGATATTCCTTGGAAGATCAATGAAAAGAGGTATGATGACACATGCTGGCTTAGGGCTCTTATGTCTAAATGATGGGGGTAGGAGTAATGTTTATGAAGCAAAAGGTGAGTGGGTTGTCTGCTTTTGTACAGAAAAGCATTTGTTTTGTTGGCATTGTCACATCATGTGTAATTACACGTGCTGTTTGTGTGGACTTTGACTTCTGGGTTTCACAAATTTTCTGTCTACGTGTTTTTCTTGCATCATTTTGAAATCTCTATCATTACAGGTTTTAATCTATTCTGTGTAAGTTACCGTTGGAACTGTGTCACTTTCCCTGCTTAGCAGATTCCTGTTGGTTTGTTGATGGCTTATTCTGTAATTTTCAACACTTTCTGTCAGAGTTTTTATTCTCAGATTGCAGTTACAACCTAGTATGTTATGCTAATCTCAGCTTATGAAAATAGTAGGATTGGTCTTTAGCCTTAAATAATTTGCAATTATCTTTTTTTGTTCTCTCATATAAACCTCATATTCCCTTTCCTATTTTCTACATTAAGTGCACAGCTCAGAATTTGGTTTCATAGTCCGTTTTGCCTGGCTTTAGCGCTGTTCAATGTTCTTCAGCTGCCCTGTCCATACAGAAGCTTTATTGTACGTCAGGACTACAAACCACTCCAGCCTTTCTTTCAGGCAGTCCTTTAACTTGATTTGCTCTTGGTATTACGGTTCGGTAATGAGAACGACCAAAGGGTATTACTTTGCTTCTAATTAACTGGTGCTGTAGAACACATATACCACAATCATTCTGGATGATGTCTAACAAATCCTGCTAAAGGTGCAATTCATAAGCAACACTAGCAGGTGCCCAGGTTTCATATATAATAGTCTGCTACTCTTTCTGAAAATAATTTCTGATTGAGTATGTATGCAAATCAACTCTACCATGTGTGCACAGTGATTTCAGTGCATTGAAAATATGTCAAGCTTATTAAAACTCTCCTGTACAGGAAATCTGCATGAGGAATGTGCTGGAATCACTCATTCCTGACCAGGAAATCTGATGACTGAAGTAAAGGGCATCTGCTACTGTGTTTAGATACAACAGAGGTAGATTTCAAAGTAGGTGTAGCATTCCCATTGTTATCTGATAGAGATAATTACATTTGAAAAAGTATTAATATGAAATTTTAAAAGCCCTGGTCAGGGATAACAGAACATAATTCTGTTGTGTCTGATGTCATTTCAGCTTTTTGCTGTTTTCTTCTCTTTGCCTAATAGCTTGCTCAAATAAATATTCTCTGGGTAGCCCCCCCTACTGCAGTTTGGGAAATCTGATAAACACAATGTAGTAGAAGAAGAAGAAAGAAATACATTCAGTCTGAAGGCAGAACTGAAAAGCAGTGGAAAAAAAAAAGATTGTTTCAGAAGCAAAACAGTTCTTCCCTCACACCTGAAATGAGACATGTAGTGTCAAGTCATTCTTTTAAATATTTTAAACTACTCGATTTAAGTCTTTTTCCTCATAACTTCGGTAATTTTAAAAACAGTTATGAATTAAATACACGATTTAAAAAAATCTCTTAATGCAAAATATTGTGGTGTCTGAAAGCCTCTTTTGTAAATAAGACAATGATCATTATTTGAAATGCTCCCTTTTATCTCAAAATATTAATTTGAGTTTTGAATCAAATATTTATAAGTTGAATTCAAATTAACTTCCTTTTTTTTTTCCTACAAGACTTTATTTAATAGATGTGCTGCTTATCAGCAAATTTCTAGCATACAGGGTGATGATGAAAACCAGAAAAGGAGGGCAGGGATGAAATCTGTTTCTGTTATGAAGAGTATTGAAAAATAAAAAATCAAATTTTCATGTCAGAATTTCTTTACAAATCAAGCTGAAGACAGAGGAATTCCATCTATGAAAGTTACTTTTAACAGCAATAAACATCACACCTCACAGTGATTCAAATTGCAGGAGTATGTAGCACAGTGACTTCTGACATTTCAGATTGTCCTTCCATCGTCCAGGCCATGCCTGCTATAGGTTATCAAATTTTTTAATGCTGCCATTTAATTAACCCATATATTAGGTTGAATACGTATAATTATCATGAAACAAATAAGAAAGCCCTTGTTTATTTACAGTTGGTATTTACAATTGCTGTGGCTTGTGATGTACAGCCTCACTGAGTGATTTCATTTACACCCACCTACCCCACCCCAACGGAAGGAATTCACTTTTCTGTATGCACCATTTGTGTATTAATGACAGAACTTAATCTATTCAACTTCTGCAATTAGCTGCCTTCCAAAAGTCATCCTATTTCTCCTTGTTTTCTTTTTGCTGTTTCTCTTTTTTGCTTCATCTTTGCTCAAGACTTTGTTCCTATTGGCTGAATATACACCTCCACCTCAGAGAATTGACTCCTAAAAGTACAATACTTTTGTCTTTCCTTTTTCCGTCTTCTAGATACAATTTTTTCCTATGACACTTATTGCTGGATTATTTCAGATCTTATTAAGAATAAAAGAGAGTCAATGATTCAGACTTTTTGAGCATCATAACTTTTGTTGTGTTCAACTGGAGCTGCTGTGTATCCTTGTGCCAAAACATTAAAAATTTATGTTTATGGACTTTGCAAAGGGTTGTGCACTCAGTCCACAGCACAGAGAGAAATGTAATTATTTGATATGTTCTTACATTTCTTTCTACAAAGCTTCCTTTCCTTACACAAATTTACAAAAAGCATATGTTCTAATTTAAAAAGATTTAGTTTCGGAATTGATTAGGAATCCATCTGTGTTGTTCACACAGAGGCAGACAAGTTTTCAATTACCACTAAATATTTTATTACCCATTTTAAAGTGCTGAATTTGCAAAAGTTCTGCTGAAATAAGTTTAACCAAAAAATGCTCTGGAACCTGGAAGACAGCTGTTATTTCCAGTTTTTTTTTTTTCTCCACTATATTTCATCTCCTCTGTGTTTTCTGAGGTTTACAGTATTACTTGATAGCTCAAAAATTTGAATACATATATGACAAATAAGACAATACCTCTTGTCTTCACTGGCTGGAAGGCTCTTAAGCTAAGAAAGCCTTTCCCTTGGCTCTGGGAAGTCTGAAATGAGTTTGCTTGTTCTGGGGCTGAAGCTAGAAGCAAAAAAATGTGAAATGCACAAGAGAGAAAATAGATACTCAAATGACAGTGCTGAGCCAGAATGGTTAAGTACTTGCCAACAACTTCACAAGTAGGGGGAAACCCCATAATTTCTGTGCACTTTGTAATGCACTGTTAATGATAAAGTAACACATTATATTCTTGACTCTTTCATCATTGTTCTACTCACAGGATGGATTTTGATGGGACAGTTTTAGGATCTACCACCAGATCTGGGAAGGCAATGTGCAACACGTAGTGGAGGCTGCAGTCGAGCAAACTGGTCTCATTCCCTGAAACCCGAGTGGCTGTTTTCACTTGGTGAAA
The DNA here is from genome assembly GCA_013396775.1 of Cephalopterus ornatus. Classification (NCBI taxonomy): domain Eukaryota; kingdom Metazoa; phylum Chordata; class Aves; order Passeriformes; family Cotingidae; genus Cephalopterus; species Cephalopterus ornatus. The sequence goes on along the minus strand of VZRE01016156.1, from coordinate 283,315 downwards.
GGTGAGGGGTCGCAAGACCTGAACAGGATTATAATGGGTCTAAGCCATCTTGTAAACATAGTAACTTATTTGAGTGTCTGTAACAGTTTGAATCTGACTTTTTTGTTGAATGCTCAAACCTTACAGTTTGCAGCCTCTTTTCTCCCCACCTCCTCTATGAACATAAGGGAAAAGTTATTGAAATGCTGAAATGAGTAGACTAAAGTTGTACAAAGATATACACGTGTATTTACATTTGTATACAATTAGAATATTATGTACATAGAAGAAGGGACCCCGAACACCTCCCCCTGCCCCGAAGGGAAAAGGGAGAGGGAAAAAAAACTAAAGTAGATATACACAATAAAAATCTAGGAGTAACCAATAAAAAACTAATAAGAGAAAATCTTACTATTCTCTTCGAGATAGTAGAATTGCACTAAGTGACTGCTGGCGCTCTCTGCTTCTTAAGGTCTATAAGGCCTTATTGGGCCTCACTCCTCTACACTAGTAGAGTCGATAGCAGAGAACCTGTTCCCGGATCTACTGGAAAGGAAAGAGAGTAAGAGGCTTTTCCCTCTTCTTATTTATATCTTGGTTTACGTAAAAAATTGTATGGAATACTGGGAAGATGACCACTTTCTTGGTTACAATCTGGTTACCAAGGAGGGTCTAAAATCAAAACCTTTCAAAAAAAGACTTTCCCGAGTCTTCTTCCATGTTGAACTATTTACCTTTACTTACAGTCTTGTGATTTCTGTATTGCTCTTGCCTTATCCTTCAAGAATTTCACACACACACACACACACACACAAAATTGCAAATAAGAAAGCATTACTCACAAATAGTAATGCTGTTTATCTTGTTTAATAAATGAAACTACTTCAGGAAAAAACTGCCACTCAACACAAGTAACAGTATAGATGTGACCCTTGAAGTTTTCCCATTTTGGTGAGAAAGCAAAAACAGTTTAATATTTTGAGATAGGAAAGACAATAAGCTACCAATCTAAATGTGTGGGCTCTCTGTAGTGTAAATTATGAGCAAGATGAGCAAAATTTCTACTGTGGGAAGGAGACAGAAAACGCGTATTTCAGATGATGTTACTGATATTTCATAAACTGATAAAACCCAACTTACTATTAGATTTTTAGCTGCTTCCTCTTTAAATAGTGTGATCCAGTGTGATGTGTTGACCTTGACTGGATGCCATGTGCCTACCAAGCTGCTCTATCACTCCCTCAGCTGGACAGGGAGAAAAGACAGACAGAAAACAACTCTTAGGTTGCACAAGGGAGTTTACTAAAGCAGAAGCAAAAGATTGTGCATGTAAAAGTAAAGAAAAAAAAAGATTTTTTTTCTGTGCTTCCCACCAGCAAGCAATGTCCGGCCACTTCCCAGGAAGCAGCTTCAGCACGTGTAGTGGTTGCTCTGGAAGGCAAATGTTATAACTAACAAATACCCTTCCTTCTTCCTTCTTTTCTTCACTTTTATAGCTGAGCCAATGTCATATGGTATGGAATCTCCCCTTGGTCAGTTTGCCTCAGCTGTCCTAGTTGTGTTCCCTCCCAAGACCTTGCTCACCCCTAGCCTACTGATGGGGGGAGAATGCTGGAGGGACAGAACTGATGTTGTGCCAGCACTGCTCAGCAGTAGCTAAAACACTGGTGTGTAATCAACACCTTTCTAGCTACCAGTACACAGCACTGTGAGGGCTGGAAAATGAACTCCATCACAGACAGACCCAGTATATCCAGGAAGAGCTTTAGCAGGAGGTTACCAGTCTGATTTGGTTTATAATTTGATTGTGTAATAACGCTGGAGCGTTAAAAAGATGAATAACTGAAAATTATACTTTATGTCAAGTTATATATTTTTTCTATCTGTATAAGTAGCTTAGCAAAAAAATTCTTTGGATCTGGATCAGAGTTTCAGTTTCTAAACTCATTAAGAGATGTGCTGCTTATCGGCAAATCTCTCAGATGTAGTGTAATTAAGAATAAAGGAAATGCTGTAATGACAAGACTGTAGCAGGGTTTAAGCTACTTGACCATTGGGGGTCAAAAGCTGAAGCTACATTTGATGTGCAGTTAATGTGGCTAGGTATTTATGAAGGCCAGCAAGCAGGCAGAAAGAAATAATTTAATAGTGCCACCTCTTTCAGCTCAGTGCTTACTTGAGTAAAGTCAAGGGCAATGTGAACTGCAAAGGTTTAAAAAACAAATTAAAATGGAACAATCTGATTATGTAGAGACCAAAATAATGGCATTCAATTATTTTTATCAGATACAGAAAATCTTTTAATAATGATAATATCTTTAAAATACTAATCTCAGATATATTCTTTCATGAAAGACCTGATCTGTCTCCCATATATGTCTAAAGGACCCAGTTACATATCCCCATTACAAAATCAGATTGTTCTTAGCATAAACATTTTATACTACAAATGTAATTGCTCGTGATGGCAAATAGAGAAAGTACAGACTGCTGTTGGTCTCCCTATTATGTGATACACGCACACAGTGTCCTGCTATCATAGAATGGCCTGGGTTGGAAGTGCAAAATGTCTACAAAAATCCCAGTGAACACCGTGTAGGTGAGTGACAGCTTGCTGAAGAAATGAGTAGAAAAATATAAAAGGAGAAAAGGAATTCAGAATCACATGGTCTAGAAGAAAGAAGGATGCAAAATTTTGGACAAAAGAGTTCAGGAGGCTGTCAGACGAAGCAGGATGAGAGTGGAAACCTCAGTCTAAACTTGGAGCAGGAAAAGATTGTTCAGAAACATAGCTGGAAAATTACCTTTATCTATGCCACACAGATGTTTTGTGCTGACCTAGAAAGGAACTGGTACCACAGGCCAGTGGTAGATGGAGTCCTTGGGCTCACTGCTGAAATCACCAGTGGGGAAATGTATTTGCATGTTATGAACTGGTCTAAAGCCCCTCATTCATCTCTTAGAAGTCATCATATAATCTTTAGTAATTGCAGGGTCTGTAATAAGCAATATAAATCTTGAATGGTTCCTGCTAGAAGGCAGGTTTGATTCAATCTATTTCAAAAATATATATTAGAGGGAAAAAAATTGTAAGCCTTTGTTTCTGACATATCTAAATATCTACTGTGGATCTTTGGCACTGAAAAATCTCTGCCAATTTAGATAAAAGGTTTATGATTTTTTTCTTCCTTCAGATTCTTTTAAGAAAATTAAATACTCATTAGGGTAGTGCAACTTTTTTTGAGGCTTTCAGAACATATCTAGCAGTAAAAAAAAATAACAACAAAAATGATTGATAGCTATTGTAGAGCATTTAAGGATGCTTGGTTCTGTTTCTGCAGATACAGCTAGAACTTTCTCAACATTCATCAGGGAAGAACATTTGAGGAACAGTTCGAATATTTCACCACAATTTGACTTCAAGAGTAGAGCTTCGAGGAAAACATTAAGGTACATTGTCAGAGCTCAAGGGGAAGAGTTTGACCCTGTCATAGCCTCAGAAGAGTTTTCTCATGAAAAATTCATTCTCCATTCCTAGCACTTTGTCACTGACAGGGAATATATTTAATGAAAAAAAGTATAAACTTTCCTACACATCCAGAAAGTAGAATAAATATAGCGTAAAGTGCAGTAGAAGTACATTATCCTATAAAAACTCTGCACTTGAAACAGCTTTGTTTTTCTGATGCTTACAGTTCTCTAAAGTTATTTTTTTCTTAAATATAAAACTTTTGCAAACCATCTCAAAAAATAATTGCACATTTTTGCCTGCAATATTAATAACAAATTTTTTCTTCTAATGAAATATAGGGGTTATATCAACCATATCTTCTAGCCTGACTTTTGAAAAATGTCTTCTGATTGGAGCACTGCCAGGTGATTTTCAAAACTGTTTTGTTCTTCACAGAGGAAAGCCTCAGGCTGATTTTTCAGCCCGATGAGGAATTCCTACTGTCTTTTTGGGATGGAGGGAATAACAGACTATTTAAAGAATTGGATTAGGCTTACAGACAGCAATACCATCTAAACTATCTCTGGCAGCTTCATGACTCTTAATTACTTCTGGTTTTAATCCATCAAGGTATTCTAGCTTGGTAAATACTTTAGTCATTTGCTAAAACTATCACCTGTACTTGTTGAGAAGAATCTGCTTTCTGTTTGTAAGTATTGCCATAGAGATGTGTGCCAGCATGAGACCTCAGTATACAACAGCTCTTACAGATTTACTTTAATGTAAAATTGGGTGAAACCTACTCATGGGAATAATGAGGCTCAGAAATTCTAGGAGAAATCTCTGTAGGCCCTTTCCAAAATTAAGTGTAGGTAGAATGAGGGCACCTAGAGCCATAAAAAAGAAGAGGAAGGGAAAAACAGTATTCTTCAACCTGTGGAAAATGTAAAATATTTCTTATGCCAAGTGTAATGTTAGTACTGACTCATGTTGACAGTCATTGATAGATCAGAATTTGTAGATGCCTACAGGGTCAATTGTTGTTATATTAACATTTGTATGTCAGACTATAATTCTGTGTGACATTTGGTATTAAAGCTACAAATCCTGATCTGAGGAGCTTACAAACTAACTTAAATCATTAGGAAAAAATAACATAAAGTGACAACAGTCCAATATTTTGTGTCTATGACATGAAAGTTGAAAGACTTCCTTTGCCAGCAAGTAAAGTGTCTGCCTTGATTCTGATGACCGAGAGAACCTGAGTATCTGGTTCAGGTAGTGGCCTTACTGTCTGCAAGCTTAGATATTGCACACAGCCCTCTTGTCTGTAAAGGTAGTCAGTCACTGGAAGCATATGAAGATTAGAGACTCTTGCTAGGGGGGCTGCTGTCTTCTAGTAAGCAGAGGTGACTGTGATATAATTTGAGAGAATTTATTTTATGAAAAGGTCTGGTTGCCTCAATAACTTGAAAATTATTTAGGAATTTTTTCAGTCAAGCAAATTATATTCCCATTGCACATGTGTTAGTATATTATCATGGGATTTTACATTAAAACCCAGAGGATGCCTAAATAATTGCTGGTTCGGGAAGATCTTTTGCTAATACCTTCACTTGCTGAGTAGAACTGCTCCCCTGCCAGTCTGTCCTGCAACAGAGAGGGGGATCACAGCCTACAGGGAAGTTTCCAGAGCTGGGAAGCCCTCAGGGAGCCCTGAGACCTGCTGGGAGCTGCAGATGTCAGAGGGCAGCTGCAGAGGCACAGGTGGAGCCAGCTGAGATGGCAGCCACTCCCACTCCCACAGGAAGGGCATGGTGCTGAAGTCCTGCCAGCTTGATCAGTTTGGATATTAAGAAAAAATTCTTTATGGAAAGTATTGTCAACATTGGAACAGGCTGCCCAGGGAAGTAGTTGAGTCACCACCCCTGAAAGTACTTATTAGCCTCAGTGTTTCAATGATTCTATGATAATGTGTCCTGAAGAGCACCCAAGACTTGAAAAAAAAATCGTATTGGATGAAATATCCTTGAAGCTTCATATCTATGAATATAGTTATTAAAATGAGGTATTTTTTGAGGACGTATGAGGGTGAAATGTGAAAGCAATCACTAACTTAGAAGTAACTTTATAATCAGGCAAACAAATACTGCAGTTTCTGCATCTTGATATTTGAGTAGGTGGAATAAGCATTTTCTAAAGTAATTTTTCTGAATCTTCAAATTTTTCTTTCTCATACATTGTTTTCCCAATTAAGACTAGTCTAAACTTAGTATATGATGCCCTTGACATCAGGAAAGAGTACTGTATCCAGAGAGAATACTGTTTTCACCAGTTTCTTCAATCTATTTTATTTCAGAAAGGTTCCCTTTAGATTATCCCAGTTGTGGTTCCCTGTCAGAGATCCATGAATCATATTGTGATTTATTTTACCAGGAATGCTGTCTCTGCTAACCATGTGATAGTCTGTAGTCAAGATAGGCAATATTATTTGAATTCCTTGGTAGTTCTAGAAGTCTTATTCTGGGAACAAGTACCTATCATTAGCCTGAATATGCTATCAAGTGGTATGGAACATAATCTCTGAGCTTTGTGAAGAGAAAGGATGAGTTATGGTGTGTCCTTGACAAAAACAGACCATCCTTCCCTGGAATATTGCATAATATTGAAACAAACACAAAAGTATGTACATACCCCTTTCTCTCTCTCTCTGAACTGCAGACTCTACATTTCTCATTTTACTGGTACAATTGCCAGTGACAGCCTTCCTGCAGGATGGTACTCTGTAAAAGGTACAGATGCCAGTGTAAGGCATCCTGAACTTTGGAAGTTTCTTTGTTCACTCTTTGCAATGTCACATGGATTTTAGCAGAGCTTCATGCTCTAAGGAAATATGTCACAGGTAGTAACGGGTGCAGTGTGTTCTTAAAAGAAAAACGGAGAGGAAAAACCTCTAGTATACTGATAAATGTTAAAAGATATTTCCCTAAGTAGAAACTGGTTATTGAGAAAATAATGTCTTGTTGAATTGCCAGAAATCCTGCTCTCTTGGAAATGTCATTGTATTCATTGAAAATTAAATGCAGATGCTAATGCTCCATAGCTTTAAATGAAATGCACATAAAAGATGCAAATGACAGAAATATGATGTTCTTGCCTTCATGTCTTTTTATACGTTTAGAATCCAGTATTGCTCATGTCAAAAACCAATAAAAATAAAAATTAAAAGAACTGAGATATATGGGTAACACTTAGATGAAATGTTCTGCTTAGAAAACTTGAACAGGAAAAGAATAATTAGGAACCAGGGATTCTGAGAAGGCTTAATTAGAATTAGAATAAGTGTAGGGAAAATAACCTACACTTGTACATACATAAGAAGTATGGAAAGTGAATGCTTATTTCACAGTTTGTTCTCATTGTCCATTTTAATGTATCCAAGGTATTTAATTTAAAAAAAAGGTAATTAAAATTAAAATAGTTACATAATAGTTTTATTGGTTTTATAAATGGATGTGGTTGCTGATTTGGGAGGCTGAGAGAAGAAAACAGGAATAGGGAAGATGAGGGAAAGCTCACATTAAAAAGAAATACAGTATGTGAGGAAATGAGCAGTTTCTCAACAATAGTTTCAGTTCAGGGAGGTGTGTCAGAATTTGAATTTATGTATGAACACATTTCTTTCTCTGAGGAAGGGTACTTCCTCTTCTTTTCTCCATTTGGATGTATAAACTCTGACAACCACATTTCCATTTTATAAATAAATTTAAGTAACAAAGCACTGAAAAAAAAAATACTTGTGCTTTTGTCCTGTTTCTCAAAGAAAAGCAAGAAGGTAACAGAGCGTGTTATGAACGGTAGGGTTTAAGTAGCAACTTCATGTTTTGACTGCTTTACAATTTATAAGTGAATTCTATACACTCTTGAGTGCTCATCCCTAACTACCTAAAAAGAAGGCTGGATAGCCCAGTTAAAGGGAAAAACATACTCGTTTGATCATTAAAGACTCAGGCATTTGAACAGCAGTCTAACCATCATTATTTCTTCCAGCCATTCTGGTTATCAAATTGGAAATGGATCATTGCTTCATTTTGCATCACTTCACAATTCATAATTATAAATGTTTTTTAATGGTCAAAGATGTCAGGCCATAATAATAAAGTGGAAATATAATGAATTGGGCAATGAGCTTCGAGGCTAGGACTCCTGAGGTAAAGGGAAAACAGAAACACTGTTAAGCAAGATGTCCCTTCATTCTCCCTGTCAAATGAAACTTCCTGCACTTCCTTTCCATTTTACCTTGATTGCCAATTGATTTCTAAAACTTACTTCTATATAATATCTGGCTTTGTGAGCAGAGTTAGTTCTGAATTAAACCACCAAATCCAGGCATGTCTGAATTTCATCTGGGCAGCATGATTGAACTCTGTGCCTAGGCTGTTTCCAAAAGCGGTATGAAAGACAGGTTATATTTACTCTGTGGCATGCTTCAGCCTTAGCATACTAAAATGCCGACTATGGAAGCAGTTTCCATTGTGTTTTTTAGGTGGCTACCTTTCTCAAAATAGGAAGCTTAGTTCAGTATTCAAAGTCACTCCTGACACTCAGATACTAAAAGCACAGCTTTAGAGTCAAGCTAATTGTCAGACTGGTTAGAAATGTAAATGTCCACCCTTGGGCAATCCTGGAAGTCATACTGAATTCCTTGACTGGTTGTAATTCCAAATACTTTTACTTAGTATCTTTTTCAACACAATAATTAGATTTTTCTCTCTATACTGAATTCTTGACTACCATTTAATTTTTGGAGCTAAATTTTGTAACAGAACAAAATGAAGCATCCTAACTACTGGTGTGCTGATCAGTTCAAAATTAAATCCTTGGTTTTATGACTCCTGTATTCTAATTTCTTATATGTAGAGCAAAATATTAGTGCTAGAATTAGTCTTACAGTGTTATTATCTTTCTTTTGACCCTTTAATCTAAGGAATAGTTGGTTCTAGAGAGCTAGGACTGAATGCTGCAGAACTTTTCTCCCAAGATGAGGTTGTGTTTACATTTCCCTTTGGTCACTAACTTTGTTTCAGGTTGTAGTGACTGAATAACTCTTATTAGAACCATGGCCTACCAGTGGTGGCAGGTTCCAGGAGAATAATAATACCCTACTGTTCTTTAACCATTGCAGTTATGTTTCAGAGTTCCCATTAATCATATAGTCAGAATAAGTATGCTGAACTGTTTATACTATTTGAATACTTACAAGTAGTGTCCTTTTTTCAGGAAACTTTTTACACTAATTACCCTTTTATTTTTCACCTTCTTCTTATGTAACTCATAGAACAAGAGTCGAAGAACAGAATACCAAGAGTAGAGCAAATAAAATATGTCTATCACTTCTTTTTTTCTTTTTTGAACCTCTTTTAGTACTGCTTATAGCAAAAATACAGTGCCCCAGAATCAGATAATATAAAAGGAAAATAAGTGGACAAGTAAAATTTTGAAAGATCTATAGCAGTGATGTCACTACAAATTGATGAGCAGATAATTGGCTTACCAGACTATCACTTGATTTGTTGCTGTTATTTTTATCTTTCTAAAAGGTCAAAAGATGTTGACCACTCACTGCTCCTGTGAAATTAGTGCAAGCTGCAGATACTTGTCATCTAGAAAAGTCTCTATGGTTCTTAGTATATGAAACTTTTTATTGAAAACAAAATTGCCTTATATTGTGCATTTGATAATCAAAATGTGGTAATTACGATAAATGACTTACAGAGCTCAAATCAGAAAATTGTTCATTTAGTTTAGTTGATGCTTTTCCCTTTGAAATTATACACGAATGAACAGATGGCAAGCAATCCAAATCCCTGACTGTTCATGGAGTACTGTCATTTCAGATCAAGATTGAAGTTCATTAGCACAGAAGAAATAATCTGTTCTTTCTGTGATGGGACATTCTTAGTATCAGACTTGATCAGAAAGATTCATTTAATAGGTAAAGCAGCAAAGGAGTTTCTGTTGTTACTAACTGTTGATATTGAAGTGTATGGCCTAATGGATATAGTAAAGATAGGTTCTCTTCTTAAATTTACCACTGAATGACTTTGGACGAGTGACTCTTTCATTCATTCTTGATTTCTCTATCTGTGAAAAGTGAAATTCTCCACGGTACCATAAAATCTGATGAATACTTTAAAAGCACTGCTAGTTTCTTAGGCACAAAACACTTGCCCATTGATATGTGTTGTGTGCTATCTACTAATCTGGGAAAACAGAGAAGGAGGCTTATAGCCAAAACTGGGCATGCTTTCTTTTCAACAGTGGACAAAGATAGGCAATGATATCTGACAACAGTAAAGCTTTCAAAACACTTTTATGTGTACAGGAAAAGGAGTGACATAAAAAGAGGAGTGACTCTGCATGGATAGAGGCAAGAGATTAACTACTTTTTTCAAACCTACTGATAGGTTCGGATTCTCCTCATTTGAGTAGTCCTCATTCTGTGTAAGACAAGATGACACAGGAAATAGTAGGCAGAAAAAAACAGGATCTCTGTCAAGTGGACTGTTTCTCAGTACAACTCAGTTTCCATAGATGTTAAAATAATCACAGGACAGCTATGAATCATGTAGAATAACTGCATTATGAGATGGAGAAAAGGACAGAGGTGGGATTGGAAAGGAGGAGAAGGGTATTTTTCAGTTGATATTTAGAAAAGGTTTTGTAATGAGGAGGTTATTATAATTGGAAGTTGAATGTAGAAGAAAGGTAAAGCAAAGATTATTGCTTCTCCCTTCACACTGACCTTTTTTTCCCTTGCAGTGTGATGGGTGAAGGCTTCATGAAAACTCTAGTAGCTATGAGGATGGTACTTTTTTAATGCAAACTTATTTTCATTACAAACTTGAACAAAGGTTAAATTGAAGAGATGCTTTGGCAAAGATTTTCTGTCCTTTGACTTGGATTATTCATATTCCCAGAAAGAGAACTATGAATTAACTTTTCACTAGTGTCAAGAAGCATAGGATAAAGATCCTTAGTCTTTAGATATTTCAGCTGAACTTACTTGCAACCACTGCAGTGCTTCAGTTCAGTGCAGTATTCAGTTCCGAAGCTGCTGTCCTTTAGCAAGTCAAATATTACTTCAGAGGTGAAGTTTTAGAGTTGTTACCTGTAGGAGCTTTTGGTGAAGTAGAGGACAAAATTAAAGAATAATGTTGTGTAGGACACATCCTTGGTGGATATAACTGAGTCCAGAGTATCTGAAATTAGCAGAAATATGATGGGTTTACAAATTGAATTTTGAGAGCCTCCTTGGCTAGCAAGTCTTACTGTTATCAAGGAATTCTTTTGGAATGGATACTGTCCTGTATCTTAGTGGAGCTGTTGGAGTTACCGTTTTAAGGTCTTCATCTCCAGAGCTTTCCAACTGATCCCTTTTATTGCAGGTATGGGGCTTTGGTCACTTATGCTTGATCCTGAATTTTACAATGTATTTGTTTCTATTAATGATACCTTGTGTTTGCTGATGCTTGTGTACTTCTCTTACATATCCCCATGTCTCACATGGAGGGAAATTATTTGGTGGCTTCTGAAAATATACACTTCTTTTAAATCTTTCTGTGTAGTTGTGATTTGAGTTAGTAGGCCTATTAGCACTACCGAGATTTTCACCTTTTTCTCCCTAGTATACTGGAAATTTGTTAGAATCAACCTTGAATTTGCATTCATTTACAACAAATAATTAAAATTCACTTCCTAAAAAATTGGTTTGGGCTGAACAGCTCCCGAACTGCTACAAATTCAGTGAACAAAATGAAGACACAATGAGTTCAGCTGTCAAGCTTTTGTCATTCATCATCAGGCTAATCTGAGTCATCATTTTTTGCTCAGTAATAATTGTTCTCATTCATCCTTTGTTCTGGATTTATTGTTTTTCTATTTCGCTTCTTGTAAACCAATCTCATCAAGAGAAAGAGTTGGTATTTGAATGTTGAAAATGTGCCTTGGAGCAACCCATGAGCAATGCTATAGCGTAGCATATACTACTGTCCTTACTTGGTAATGTGTTCTCTGGAGGCATCTATCAGAGCTACTCAGGCTTAGCTTGAAGCAAATGATTAACATGCTATCTGTGGAGCACAAAGGATTGATTTGTTCATTCTGCAAAGAAGCTTCAGTAACCTTTTCTCACGATATGTGTCTCCTTCTTTGAGGTGCAGAAGAACTGTAAGACTGTCATGCTTCTCTGATGTGAATGGTAATTTTTTCCCTAATGAAAAGATGGTGCATATTCACATCACATTTTTTTTACCCTGATAAGAAAAATGATTTTACTACTATTACATGTTCCATACACATCATTTAAAAATTTAAAAAATTTTAAATGATGTGTATTTAAAACACCACAAAATGCTAATGACTTCTATGGATTTGTATCATCTTTCAGCACTAAGAAAGAAAATTATACCATCTGATAAACCTGTAGTGTGTATGTGTTCATAGTGTGCTTATTGTGATTCCCATAAAGTACTAGAAATATTTTACATTTTTCCTTTTGCCCTTTCCCTGCTGATTTGTTTATCAAAATTGCCACTGTTGGCTCAGTTCTAGTCATGTGACTGTTCAGGGTAGTGTCTGCCTTGTTTTAAGGATCTCCTAATCAACCTGGATTAGATCTATTTCCAGTGCAAGGATGAGCTGGGGGGGAAGAGGGAAGGAGGAAGGCTGCTAGTTTAACTGCTCATTATTAATCTTCTACTTGGAAGTAGAAGATTAATAATCTCTTTCATCCATACTTTTAAATTGTATTTTCATATAACAGTTTTCCCATATCTTTAATAATTTTTTCTATGTCTCAGTTACCAAACAATATGATAATATAAATAATCTTAAGCAATGTATTTAACATAACCATCATTTTTTAGCTGTTTGTTCTTGCATCCCTTTTTGTCCATGAGTGAAACAAGATGTTTACTTCTTTATAGGTCTCTCAAAAGTGACAGAGGTTTTATGTCAAACGTTACTGGCATTTTAGGCAAAGGTCATGTGATCAAACTCTGATAGGCTGTAATATGGCTGAAGTTAACAAAGTCAAAATTAGCCTATTAGAGTATCTGGAAAAATGTAGGTAGATTTGGATGTTCCAGCTGATGAACATTTTATTATGACTTCTCACTGTCATTGTGGCAATTACTGTGCAATTAAATAGGTTTTAATCCTGTGTTTTCTTTTCCACATTTTGAAGAGAATTGAGGTATTGTTTTGTATGGTAATAGGCCACCCTATGCTAAAAGAAATATTATTTCTCTGATGCATTGAGCCGCTAGAGAAGGTTATGACTGCACTGAAGAATTTGATTCAATTTTTGACCATTCTTTCCAAGAAGTGTCTCATTTGTGAGCTGGAGACAACTAATCAGAGAAGTATTACTCTTTCTACTTCTGTTAGGAACAAACACAGAGCCATTTTTGAGGACGGGGGGTGGGGAGTAAATCCAGTGGCATATGTGCGAATTTAGCTTTTTTAGACTCAGTCCAGCATCTTAATTGGAAGACTTTCTTCTTGCTGGCAATGCGTCATCTTGCCCTGCTCCTCTAGCTTTCCATTTCAAATAAGAGTATCCTTGCTGTGTTTGTATTATGAATAACTGCTATAATGGAAATGTAGTTTCAGGCAAGAGGTACAGTTTATCATGAAGGTTTGATGAGAAAGCTGCAGCAGTCCTCTATATATTAGCACCAATAAATAATAAATTTGACATCAACTTCAGGTTTAGAACTGCAATTTTTAAGTGATTTTTGTAACTGTTTGAATCATTAAAACCATCAAATTATCTTTCTTATGACTTTCTCTGAAAGAAAGATTGCTTGTTTGAGGGAGCACAACCCTGCATGTAGCTTTGTGGATTTCATTCAGTTTAGAAATAAGCAGGCTTGTTCTTAGTGTCTTCTCAATTAGCAAAGAAAAATAATTCTGACTCTTAGCCTTAGGATTTCCCAAACCATTGAGGTCATTGAAATTATATCCATGAAGAATATAGCATTACTGTTTTTAAAATGTAGCTTGCGTGAAGCCAAACATATTTTTTTCTCTCTACTTGCTTCAATCCAGTGCTGTCAAAGTGATAGCAAGCACTTTCTTGTGGATATTCCTTCCACCCCCGTAACTAATTTTTTAGAAAAATAACCTATTTTTTGTACATTATCTTCCTGTTATTTCTTCTGGTTTGATGTATCTCAAGCAAATATGAGTACACAGCTGTGTCTTCCATCCCATGAATCCATCGACAGATGTGTGTATGTTCTTGCTTTAGGAAGATTTTTGAGTTCATTTCATAAAGAGAGGGTTCATTCAGATCATTAAATCCTACACAGTTCTAGTTAATAAAATAAAATCTGCCTGCACAGTGTTGAATTCTCTCTGTGACTCAGACAACTTCACCTTCCCCCGGCTTGTTGAGTCACTCTGCAGATTGCTTTTTAATACCAAATTTATTTGGATAGCCTTGATTGCATACATTGTAGGTTGTACATGGGACATAGGTGGCACATTCCTGTAGAACGTTTTATTTCAGGATGGTGTCAGGATGCTGTATTTCTAGGACATATGTAAAGTTGCGTAATAAATAGATAATTATTTGTGTATATAATAAAGAAGAACCTTCCTGGTGATCAATTTTGGGGACTTCAGAGTGCCTGGTTATGTGAGGAAACACTGTCATTTCTGTACTCATCTTTGCCCTACACAATTTTTTGTCTGTGTCTGATGTCAAGGAAACTTCTGTGTGTGTTTTCTTTCAGCTTTTTTTCCTCCTTGCCTGGGTGTTACCATGTTGTTATGCAAAGTCGTGAATCCTGAGTACTCTAAAAAAATGATTTAATGTACTGATCAATTAATTTGAGGTTTCTTTTTTATAGACCATTTAGGGGATCTCTGATTTCAAGGGTTCCCCTTTCAGTTATTTCATTAATTAATAATGTTAATTAATAATGTCCAATGTTCTGTCTCCAGTTGTAAGCAACACTCTGAGGAAAAAGGTAGGTCTTCTTTTTAATATTAAGTATTAAAATAATGAAAAACATTGTACATTTTTTCTGACCCTTGTTTAATTCCCATCTGCTTCTTCAGCACAGTTTGAACTGATTTAACTTGTTACTATGGCCCACAGAAATGCTTATAGAAGTAGTATTTTAAGCTACAAAATATGAACTGAATTTTTTTATCACTCCAATCTTCCATGAATTTTGTCTTAATGAGAAAGAAATTTTTAAAAAGAGAAAGATTTTCTGACATGCTTAGTTCTTTTTATAATGCTGCAGTTTCTTTTCATCTGGCCCCTATTTTCCTGTTTTGCATGTGATATAGAGCAGTAAACAAAGAAACCAGAAACATATGAAGGAAAATTAAAGTAAATAGGCAAAAATATGATGTTTTTCCAATAAAACAGTCAGTGTAGTTTTGGGATAAATGTTTATTTTTTTATGCTGCAAAGCATTGATTTAAAATGCTCAGTATAATAGATTTGGGCTTTTAATAGCACTGTTATATTATTTTCAGAACAGAACTGTGTTCCCAGAAATACTTTATCCTTTGAAAAGGTGTTTGAAGATTTAACGGAGTAGGAAATCTTTTAACCTCATAAGAGAAATAAAAATGGACGTATTGGGTTTATTACATTTCACCGAAAGATCTCCTGGTAAATACCATGTGCACGCAAATCCCTGTCTACGTGCACTGCTCTTCGAACAGCTCTGTATTGTTCTGCCTTTTCACTTGTTATAAGTATAGAAGCACAAACGTGTCAACCTGTAAGCACTTTTTGACTTTTGGACAGAATGTGCTCAGAGGCAGTATCTGGCATCGTAGCAGGCTTGGATCAAGCTGTTGCTTAAATATAGTTGCTTTGCCAAGTAAGACCTGATAAAGGGTAGGCCTGTTCTGTGGATAATACTGAGATAATGGAAAGTGATACATAAAATTCTGGTTTCTTTTCTAAGTGAATTGGAATAATTTAAAATTTAATGAATTATCTGAAAGTCCAAATGAGTAGAGATGTATTAAAAGATGACTTGAGACCAATATTAGATTTACAATTTTCCTTTACTAGATGCTTTTCTTATCCCTTATGTGATCTGGACCTGCCTGTGTTTATCTTGTAGCATTCAGTTCTTAGTGTTTTCGTTTGTGGAGTTATTCTTGCCAGAGCCAGAGAAAATACATTGCTGATAAAGTATCCCATTTTTTTTTCTTTAAATGATCAATGAACCTAAAATTTTTCCTTCATCTTTCACTAAAAATACTAAAAATGCCTCTTTTCAGACAATTAGACAATCGGTTCCTAGGTTTTTGGTGGAAATTCCCTTGCTAATTATACAGATGTCTGGAGAAGGCCACAGGTCCCTGTGCTAGGTCTTTAAGGCAGTGGCCCATGGCATTGCCATCTGTTGTACAGGTGCATGATATAAGCTAAGGCTATAGGGAGAACCAAAAAAAGCTCACAAGTCAGAGCAGCACTGATAAATTAACGTGTTGGACTTTTGTGAGATTGTAGATCTCCACATTTTAATCCTGGCTTTTGCTTTGATGCCTGCTGGGTGAGTTTAATTCTTATTTTTGCATTTCTTCTGCCCTATGTGGAAAAGGTGCCTTTTTTTTTTTTTTTTAAATGTGTGTGAGAAATGCTGTTCTGAAGAACCAGAAGGATTCTCAGTATGTGTTTGAATGCATACATGTGTGCATTCCTGCATCTGCACATTTGGGTATATGTATGTTGGTATATGATTTAAAAAAATGTCTTCAATAAGCTATTAATGCATTCTAGTTAACATACTTCATATATCACTGTAAGAAAATGCTACTGCAAAGAGATTCATATATCTTGGTAAGAAATCTGGTATATGTGTTACACTGCTCATGTCTGTGACTAGTGCAAGGCTAGCTTTTCTCTTGTTTTTCTGTAAGGAATAGCAATTGCATCAGTATTGAATCACATTAACAAAAATGAAGCTAAATTTTGAAATTAAAATTAGAAACTTCCAAACAAAAACAATTCAGGATTTCTTTTTAACAAGTTACTGAAGGGAATAAATCCTGACATAGTCTGACATTTGCTTCAAACTTCTCTCATATATTTCTGGGTCACTCAAGACTGGTTTAAAATTTAAAACCATTTTCTGTGTTCATGAGGTTTAGAATCTGTGTTAACAAAAACCACATGAACTCAAAAGGGGTATTTGCTTATGGGCACTAATTAAGCCAAAGGTCTGCTGTATTTCGCAGTAGAGCGCTCAAAGTGAGCCATTTTAAATGCTAATTCTAGAGGCTTTTTTGGTTAGGGGAAAATAGTGCGAATTTTAGATGCAACATTTATAACTAAAATAAGATTTTGAGGTTTAATTAGAGGATGTATTTTTATCTATATTCTTTCATCACAACAAAAGTGTGCTATTGTTTTCAGAGCAGTTTCTTCCCTTTTGCCCCTCTTTTTTGCAGCTAGAGAAATGGTAAGGAAGATGAACTGAAACTATCAATTTCTGAGTGCTTCTGCAATCTATGAGGGAAAATTTTGTCTTGCTTTAGTTTCTTCTGCTGAAATGGTTTGTTCTTTCTGTGTGTGACTGGAACAAGAGAGTAGAATAAGGAAAGAAAGTTTCCCATATGTCCTTAAACTCCTTATGCTTCCTTTCTTTGTTTTCTCTTCTCTACTGTTTCTTCAGATTCAGAAAAAAATTTGTCTCCTAACAGGATTGTTAATTTATTTTAGCTGCAAGCAATTTCAAGTCAAATCCCAAAGTACTCACTAGTCTCTCTTTCGTTTGCACGCTGTCCCCTTTTGCAGTGAAGTTCATTTCCTGAAGTATTTTTCCTTTTTGAGGTAATTTTTCTTCTTAAGAAAATCTTCCACTTAAATTGCACTGAAACCAATAATATAATGTTCTTGCTTACAGTAATAATATTTCCCATGTGGGAGTATGTGGTGATTTATAAGGAAAGTTTTGCTCTTTAACTTTAGTAGTTGACAGTTTTTAAAGTTTTAATTTAGGTCTTGGCTCCTTTAGGAACTGTTCTAGATTCTGTATGGTCAATATTTGCCACTTAGAAGCAAATTCTAAGTGTTTGAATTCTACATACAGATTTAGATTTCAGTGAAATTTTTTTCTAATTTTTGACTGAAGAATTTTTCTTTCACTTGCTGTTGTGGTAGTGATAGTAGAAGTTAATTTTGTTTATTACTTTTTGCCTGGATGCCTTATTTTACTGGAATTGCTGAATTTCAGAATCTCTCAATGGAGTATATAAAGTGGATGTTTGGGTATTTATGTGGTTCTTGGAGAGCATTGTTTGGGATGGCAGCTGGATATATTTAGCCTATGATGTCTTGTGTGCATGCCTGTGGGATGCTTATGTTCATGTATATATTGCACAGATGGGATTAATTCTCACTTAACCGGGAATGGGAGATTTAGGCTGAAATTTTCAAAGGTGGCAGGTGAATCCAGAAAGGTCTTGCAATAGTGAGTTCACTGAATGTCAGATTAATTTTTTTTTTTTTCATATCATGACCAAAATGAATCTAATCCTTATTATCTATCCAACTAGGTCTTCAGACCGCTATTCATATGCCATCTTTAAATATAATTTCACAGTTGACGTTTTTGTTCCAAGTTTTGTGCTGATGTTGAGTCTGAACACAAAATATTTGGGTTTAAGCATTTTCTCTTTTCTCCTTGAGAATTTTAATATGTGAATAATTTTCTTGCTTTGTAGTGTTAATTTTGTTTATTGAGTTTTCATCTGCTAATGAAAAATTATTTTGTCTTTGCTTTTCCTTTATTTCTCAGGTAACTTTTTTTTGCTGACATTATATACATTAAAAAAAAAATTATTTCATTTTGGCTAGACCTTAACAGAAGATTGGAACAAAAGTCCTTGGTATCCCACTTTTCATATTTCTTCTTAACTAGATCATTATAACACAACAGGCAGAAGGATCCACAAATCATTCTCCATCCAATCCTTTCTCATTTAAACCACTACTAATTCCCCGATAAGATGTTCAGAAGTGAAATGGTAGCTATAGCTAGTGCTTTCGTTTTTCTGTCTTTTGGCAGTTTATTGTCTGTCAAGTCTGGCTCAAGTTCAAGTACTGAGCCTTAAATCATGTTTACTTCCTCTCCTTTAGATTAATCTTTCTACTTTTTCCCATTCTTTCTCCTTAAGTTTGAAAAAGATCTTCTCTAACTTTTTCTCACTGGCTCAAAGCTTTCCTTTCATCTATTTCATCTGAGTGATCCTCTTCTGTCATTTTTCCCTTGTGCAGAAAGTTACTCCATCCATGAAAAGAATTTTTGAGTCTTGCTTTGGAACAAGTTTTCAAATATTTGTGCATTGAAAATAGTGGAAAAAAAATCAGAAATTCTAGATATACTTTTTACCCCTCCAAAACAAATTCAGAGGGAGGTCTGATAAAATTAAGAAAATGAATTTGGAATGTCAGGATTGTTTGAGAATTTTCTGAATTTGCATGCTGCACACAATGAGTTTGTAGCATGATTATTCTTAGAAATAGTAATATGATTATATTCTTAGAAATATTAATACTAATTATTAATATTAATAATATCTTCTGATAACAGGTTCACAAAAACTGCTGTGTAGAAGAAAGAGAAGTTTGATGTATTGTATCACTGGTTTTGCTATGAGCCTCATTGATACTATCCAAATAAGGTGTTTTACCTTTTCTTTAAGAACTTCTCATGGACAGCTGAATGAATGAAAGATGGTAGTAAGGTAGTTCATATGAGTGAGAGCAAAAGCCCACACCATTTCTAATATGGACAGTGGTTTTGCTTTTGTTTGTCCCATTACACCAATTTTTTTTTTTTTCTGGAAAGGAGGAACCAAAGTATTTCTCTGCTTTTGAACAAAGCCAAACGTTATAAATGTTTGCTAAATCTTGCATGACTATTAGAATAGAAGACTCTTCTGAGAGCTTTATAAGTCTCTCTTCTAGGAAGTCTTTTGTTTCAGTTTCAAATAAAGTTTAATTACAAAGGAAAGCTTGACTTCTCCCATAAGTATTTTCTTGTAATAATCTTTCTAATGTAGTTGTCCTCTTACAAATAAGAAATGTTCTTGCTTTTGGAACATGTGGATATTTATTGAAATGTGCACACTCCCACTGAGCTGTAAAATACCTGTTCAGGGACGAAAATTGATATATTCATGATGTCTGGGATCTGTTACAATTGGATGTATACAGTTTGTGTTCTCTTGATAACCTTCAAGAAATAATGGAGAGGACTGCTTTTCCCTTTTTGTTTCTGTGTATCTGTAGATGGATAGCACATTACAAATATATTATTGTTAGTAGTCATTGTTTTGATGTCTTCAAAACTCCTGCAGTCATTAAAAATGTAATGAATGGCAGTTTAGTAGTTACACTTTATATTTTTGCTTCAATATTTCTTGTACTTGGTAGTACTTACACTAGCTGGTCTCTGTTCCATACTGAATAGTATCTGTGTTCCTCTGGAAAGGCAGAGCTTCAGTGGGTGTGCTGTGTACATGACTGTGAACTTTTTTGTATTTTTCATTTGAGTGGTTAAGATGAACAGTCCTTGACATTTATAATAAATCATGGAATTGATGAAGGTTGTAAAAAAAGATTTGAAATCTTGATTGGAATGTCAGTGAAAGATTAGAAATTGTGTGTACATACTAGGTGGAGAAATGAAATTTTGTGAAAATTCCTTGTTTCTGAACTGTTTTGAGTTTACTTCACTTTTCTGGAACAAACTCTCTTCACTTTAATAACTTGGCAACTATAAAAAAATAATCCAGTAAGTTATCTACTAATCTGTTAGTGTTGGTGAAACAATTTTGTCTGTTTAATGCCGTGGTCTACATAGTAATGGTTTTACATTGGTAAAGAGAATGTGAGCATGTTTCTGTAGCCCAGGAAATAAACAAACAAACAAAAAATGACACCGGTCTGCAATTTTCTATCAGTGAAATCTCCAATTAAAAAAGTAATTTACTCCATTTAATTTTCCTTTCAGTGAAGAATTACCTTGGATTTTTAAAAATTCCAACCTTTTCTCTACACATAATACAGTTAGTCTCTGATCTAGGTGTATAAATGTGAAATTAATTCCCAGAGAGTAGGATTTGCATTTAAAGGTAATATTCTGTATTGAGTCTTATAACAAAACGTCCAATTATAAGAAGGTGAATGCTTCTGAAAAAGGGCCTTGCCTGCTGAGAACTAAACCTCCAATGTTTTCACGTCTCCCTAGTGAATGTTTAAAAACATAAAACAAATGAACAAATTGATTTAAGTTTAGATGTAGGAAACATTATGTATGTGGTAGGGGATTAAATCATTTGGTATGAAGGCATAAAGCATCCATTTTTAATATTGTTTACTGTGTAAAATATGGCTTTTAAAACACCTTTTGATTTCAGATCTAAATAACAGCATGTAACAGAATCACAGGATGGTTGAAGTTGGAAAAGGGAAATTCTGTAGCTGAATGTACATTTTACATATATTTAGGACTGAAAGACAACATAAGTTTAACATACACAGGTAGTAGTGTGTTTATAAGACTGTGTACCTTCCATGTTGGTAAAAATTTTGTGTTGAATTGGTGCATGCAGTTTAAAAACCTCTAAACATTCTTAGACTTTTGAAGTTAGCTATACTGTAGCTTTGTCTTCTTTTTCTTGTATAAAGTATTTACCCAATTTTTTTGCCTCATTGTTGAGGAAATATTTCTAAAGGCAGTTTTTATAGTCACCAAGATGATAGTTTATTATATATTTAGTACTATATGAAATGCAAAGGCAAGGAAATCAAGTGCAGAAATGGAATGGTATTAAATGCAATACAGGGGTAGAGTTCATAAAATGTTGAATGGGAGGACAAATGAGTTGGAAGAGTATGAGAAGGAAATGAAAATGTTATGTGCAGTCACAGATGGAGGGCATGGGGGAAGGGACAGAGCATAATGAAAGTTTGATAACGAGGACTGAGCAACCAAAGGGACCAGGTTTCAAATGGGTGGTTAGGGAACCCCCATATGAGACAGAAATTCAGGGTAAAAGTGCAGATTTCTTTGTGAGGTTTCTATCCAGGAGGTATAAACACGGCTCTCTGAAAGGCTCCTTGCCTCCTAAGAAACAAGAAAAGAAAAAAAATAATACGGCTTTAATTTCTAGGCAGACTATGCTCTTCAAAAACCATGAGGATCAAATCAAAATGAACAGTGGGAGGATCAATTGCAGCACATGGCTTCTTTAATATTTAACAATTTAATACCAGGTGAGATCTGTAATTTCAGAGAATTGAGTCCAACTATCTTCAGAGTGTAAATTGCATGCTCTTTTCTAGACTGTAGCTCTCTCTATTAGCCTTTGATGCTGTCAATTTAGTCTGTGTCACATTTTCTGTGTTAATTTAGAAAGGCCCATTGAACTCTTAAATTATAACAATGTATTTCAGAAAAATAAGCCATCTCTGCAATTATTTTTCAATAATTTTGACTTTAGCATGGGCATTCCTTGGGAATTCATTATCATAGTGAATTCTCTCTGTAAAAGGAAGTAAGAAAATCAATTATCTCTGTTAAGATAACAGTAAAAGTCTTAAGCTTGGATGAAGTCTTAATACTTTGAAGATGAACTTTGACTTGCATATGAAAACAACAGAGATCTTTAAATCCATGCACAAAAGGAGATATTCCTCAGCTGGCATAGTAATTAAGCTAGTGGTAGTAGTGCTAGTAGTGTAACGTTTATTTATGTAGTTTATAAGCAAAATATAGCATTTGTGGGAAATTAGACCTTATTCAAAGCTCATTGAAATCGATGAGAGAAATCTCCTTCAGTTGACAAATGGGTAAGTTCATATTTTTGCAGATCTGACACAATACTTTACCACCATAGCATGTCTCTGCTTATAGATCATAGAGCAGTTTACAGACTTTAACTAAACAAATTCAAGCATAATTCTGGCAAATGTTTCCAGGAATAAAGTGACTCAGCAGAATACCGAACCAGAAAGAAATGCAGGGAAAGCAAACATTGGGTTTTGTGTTTTTGAATAAGAGTTAAGCCTCGTTTGTAATTAATGTTATTTGCTCATTTCTGCTGGCAGAGTATGTACTGTACTCAGAATTTTCCTGGTATATTTTTATTAGAATAGTAGTAGTTCACCAGAATCACAGAAATTATTTGTTTCCCCATTGGCAAATTCAGTAGAATTCTGTTCTCGTGCAGCCTCTCATTTACACAACATTTTGCGCATTTTTACTATCAAGTAATTTCTGAAATTCTTTTAAAAGTATATTCCTGTGAATACTTGCCTACGAGTTTACTCATCAGTATTAAAATATCAGAGTGGCTAGAACTGAGTTGAAATCTCTTAAACTACATTTGTCAACTGTGAGATTGCAAAATTCTTAACCCAACTCTACCACGCGCCGATTGAACAGGACAAAACTGATTTCTGCTCTGGGTTGTGTCTAATCTAAATAAATAGCAGACCAATATCACTGAGTATGAGAACAAAACATTAGGCTAAAGTAATACCAGTTGATTTGATGACAGTAGCAGTTTCAATGCAGTGACAGCAGTCTGACTATTAACAGAAATTAGTGATTCAGGAAGCCCTGAAATTAACATGATCAAAAAAAAGGGAGATGGTAACATAATGTGCATTATCTCTTTCCAAAAGTTTATTGCTATGCTATACCCACACCACCCACTGCTTTTCTTAGACAAGAGGAGCTTGTGTGCGTGTTACTTTGATAAACTATGGAAAACTGTCCAGATGTTTCTTAATGCTCTAGACCCAAAAGTCTTGAACCACGTACACCAAGTTCTCAGTTATTAGTAATTTACTGGTATGCATCAGTATCCATATTGCTTTTTGTCAGATGGTTGGGTTGTAGGGGTTTTGTATTTGATAAAGCTTGACCTTCTTGTAAGCTTAACCTTTCATTCTCAGAAGATGAATGAACTAAGCCCGAGATAGCTACTTTTTTTTGCATGTTTTTTTTCCTAATGAAAATTTTAAAACTTCTTTTTGGCTTTGCTACCTATGGAAAAGAAAAGGCAGATAGCTCGGGAACACAGGTAAAAGATTAAGTAGGGAGGGTTGCAGCAGTGTTGCATTTTGCATTCTGTGATACATTCCTAATATAGTTAGCTCTTACCTTGTACATTTTAGCATTAATTCATGCAGCAGTAATTCATCACACCTTGCACACACCATATACTATGTAATATTAAAGACATTACACTTCTCAACACACTTGCTTACTTTGAAGGGATCTAAATTCCAGAGCAAATAGACCCTGAATGTTTCCATCTTCAGAACAATATTTCTAACTGTTGGTTCTTTTTCCAGAAGTTTTGGATGTATTTTCTCCTGACTTATTAGTGCTCTTATTCTGATATTAGAGAGATGAAAATGCAAAGCTAACTCTGGTGCAGAACAATGATCACATCTTTGGTTTTATCAAAACATTAACTTGATTACAGTCAGCCAAAATCAATTACATGTAATTTCCTGTATGTGCCCTTTAACCAATATAATGTCTAAAATCAAGCTGGATATTATAAGTTAAATGAGAGCTGCTCTCTGAGGTTTGCTAGTAGTGACTATTTCAGAAAAGGGAATAGCACAGAATGTTATTACTGGCAGAGCCCTATATAAAAACAAATAGTATAACTTTGGTAGTCATCTTTATTTTATATTTTTGTAAGAGTAAGCTATTCAAACAAAGTAGATTTTTTTAATGACATCAAACTAAGAAATTTATGAAAAGCACTGTCAAATACAGTATTGGAAACTCGCACCATGGTTGAACATGAGGAAGACATATAACCTTATTTTTGAAGACTTGAGTGGAATTTGGTACAAATCTTACAATAGACTTTATAATGATGCACTGTCATCACCTTCCTCAGTGATGGAGTAGTTTCCAGCTGCATTGGGTTTTCAAACAGATGGAGTGGGTAGGCAGTTGAAATTAAATTTACAGCACACGTGAGGAAGGCTAAAGGAGGAATTATTTCTCCATTCTCTCTGCCATAAGCACCAGTATTTCTGATGCAGAAGTGCATGAGAGTACAGTACCTACAGAAGGCACCTTATTAGCTCAAACCCATGAACAGATCAGACAAGACAAGTTGTGTTGCATCACAGAAACCGGCAAGCTTTTCTTGATATTACGTATTCTTTCCATCCTGAGGCTGGAAGAGTTTTCTACAATTGCCTAACAGGAAGGTAAAAGCTCGTCATGGGAGAATCATAGCACGTGCACATCTGGACCAGAAGAGCAATGGTCAGTCTGGCTTAATATTCTGTCTCTGAAAGGACTCATGGGAGCCCTGGAGATGGGGAGAGCTACAGGAAGAGCATGCCCAAAACTGGTCCCTTCTCCTGTACTTCCCTCTCATTTAGAATCTGGGGTGTTAGTGTACATTTCTCCCCTTCCTAAGCATATCAGTGCCTACTAATTGTTGGTCTTCCCTAAATTTAGGATCACATCACAGTTATGGCATCAGTATACTTTCTGAATCGTCAGATGTGCTC
Organism: Cephalopterus ornatus; assembly: GCA_013396775.1. Taxonomy (NCBI): domain Eukaryota; kingdom Metazoa; phylum Chordata; class Aves; order Passeriformes; family Cotingidae; genus Cephalopterus; species Cephalopterus ornatus. The sequence goes on along the minus strand of VZRE01016156.1, from coordinate 258,278 downwards.
TTTTCTTACAGGTGAACAATACTTAAAATAATTGTGGTATATTTAATCATTCAGTTCTGTGGTGCTGAGTATGGCTTTCAGAGTTGATTATAAATAATATTTTTGTAGAAATACATTCAACATTCCCACCTATTTCAATACTGTTTTTTTCATTTGGAGAAACAAGGTATTTAATATAATCAGAATTTTCAGTTGTGTCTCATGTATTCGAAATTTTTGGCACTGTAAGGGCAAATTCCCTTCTTAAAAACAAGTGAGTCTTTTTTTTCTCTCCTATTTTCAGGTACTTTTTTTATCCTTCATGTGTCCTGGTTTCAGATTTCAGTCTGTTCTAGTCTTTGTGTTGGAATTTATTTCACACAATTTTCTCACCATAATTGAAAATTGCTTCACTTTGAGACCTGAGGAGTAAAATGTCACCACCTCTAGATAATGGATATGAGCTTGTAATTTTTTATTTCCCTTAACTTTAATGCCTTCTTAAGGACTGATATGCTCTATTTTTGAAGAAGCAGCTTGTTGCAGTGACCCATTACCAGATGTTCCTGGATCAAGATGCTGCTAAAGAGGTATGTCAGGGAAATATGAAAGCTGTAGCTTTTCTCACTGAATAATAATAATAATTTTGAATTTGTATCTTGGTAAGTAATAATGGGGGAAAAAAAGAGAGATTATCTTTTGCAGTGTTGATTCCTAAGTGATTTTCAGAAGCCTCTTCTGCCTCTAGCACTGTGTATTAAAACCATTATCCTACTGTACAGTGTAATAATGACAGAACACATGCTGTGTAATGTAAACTTATAATCCAGTTCTAGGCAGATCTTATTAGACTGTCATCTTTCCAAGTAGCAGTAGTGGAATTAAAAAAAAACCAAACCACAAAATAACCACAGAAACAGAACACCCATGCCCCTCCCAAAGAAACCCAAAAACTAGCAATACAAAAACCCCCAAATAGCTTTCTCTCCCTCCTACCCCATCCATTCCAATAGCAATATCTGCCAAGTGATTTTGCAGTGATCAAGGTTTTCTTCCTTTAACAGATTCTTTTCTATTTAGTTTTGATTTGCTTGCCTCACCAATGAAGGCCAGTTCAATCTGGACCTTGTGTAACCTAGTGAATGATGTGACAGCTCTATATTTTTCCTTTGAGGGGGGAATTTGTTCTCTTCCAAAACAGTCCATCTTAAGGAGTATAGGAGAGTCTCTGGAATATAGATATTAGGAATGACACATATGCCATAATCATTCTGTGCATCTGTGTCTGACTTTATAAAAAGGAGTGAACCTGTCTTTCATTTGTTCTGTTTTAGTTTATAAACTAGGACTACATTCTAAGACTTTGTGACTAAATATTTCTCAGCCTCTAACAGTTTTTTTCTTCTATGGATGTTTGTGAGTTAGGGAAGCATTTTCATGGCAGCCATGTAGATAATTAAGTTCCCTGTAAAAAGCTTTTCCAGGGTGTGGGGAAGTATATGCAGCATTTTTTCATGCGCTGACTTGAAACTCATCTGTAGTTTCAAAATTTTTACAGCTTTCACTGACACAACCTTGTGGTGAGAGAGGAGGGCGCCCTAAGGGGGTGCTTCTTGCAAGACCTTACCATTACAATGAATTTCTTTTTCCTTGGCACTTCAGATTCCCTTCATTTTAAAACTCAATTATGTAGCTGCATTGACAGAAAACTATCTGTTTCTTAGTGGTTCTGTGTAATATTGTGTTTCATGGTAAGCAAATAGTTATAGAAACTGAAGGTACATTTCTGAGCTCATCTCTATTCTGTGATTATGACACTCAGCTTTCTCTCAGCTTTGCACTGGAGACAAAAGAAATCTGGGGCATCGGAAAGGGGCATTATGCCTGCTATCATGCATGTCCAGGTGACAGTCTATACCTAGGGTGCTGTTTGCTATGACTGCCCCTTGAGATCCTTATTAGCAGTCTTTATGATGAAGCAGTAGATGAAAACAAGCATTTCAGCCTCTTCTTGCTACGAGACAGTGATGTGACCCTTTGGTTACAGCAGCATCCCACTTTGACTTTATTTTGCACTCAGTCTTACAGTTTTTTTTCATCTTGCCTAAAATATCACCCAGCTCATTAAGGAGTGAAGAGAAAAATCCTCTTTCTTCAAATTTCTCTTTATGCAGCTTGGTTTTGATAATAATTTGCTACAATATTTGCATCTGGTACTTTTTTGGTCATAAAGAGAGAAATACAGGAAAAAATTAACATGAAATAATGAATAAAATATCACTGATAATGATGAGTTTTCTCTTATATGCCAGTTTGGACCCCCCTTTCCCTCTCCCCCCGTAGGGAAGGACTTGTGGATCTTTCCATCTTGAACGTTTGGTAGGTACCTTGCACTACAGAAATAAATAAATCCAGCAGCTTGGTTTAATGTGTACCCATCAGCTGAGACACAAGGGAACGTGTCGGATATGTAATTAGTTGAATAGCAATTTTATACTGTTCCTTAAATAGCCATTATGTATACATCAACATTTTGGAAGAAAATTTTCTGATGCAATTTATATATGAATGATAATATGAATAATCTGAAGGTTACTTATTCATGGGAAATCTTCCATCTGTCATGTGAATCTTATCTCATGCTGAGCGCTTTTCCTGCTCTCAAAAAGCTGAATTCTCAGACCAACATGGATCACTGGCTGAAAATCATATCCAAATATCTTAAGAATGCGTACACCTGAAGGATTTGATTTTTCAAATTTTGATTTTCATCTTCCTGTGACTAATTGCTAGAGGAGAAAGTTTGGACTTGGACTCTTTCCCTGCAGCAGTCTTGTTTACAGTATCTTTTGCCTTCATGTTTCTGCCGTGGGCAGGGTTACATGCAGCTTCCCTATCTGGCGCAAAGAGGTCATGTGCTGCAAGTGCACTGCTCAAGGCTGAGCTCTTTATTGGGATATGTGTTCAGCTGAGCAACCTGATGGACCAGCAGTTGTAGGCACTTTACAATGAATACTTTATTAGAAATTGAGTCTTAGATGAACATACTGGAAATGAAACAAGCAAATCAGTGCTGCTGAGAGAATATTTGGTAGCCTGTGGGATTTGTCACTAACTTTCAATAGCTTGCCCAGTAGCAGGGAGGAATCAGACCATTTAAAATTAGGAAATCCTCTGGCACAGAGACAGGAAGAAGTTCCAATATTCTGTCCTGAAACAACCAAATATCAACAGTGTTAGAGTGAGGGGAAAAATGTTTATTATAAGTTGTTTACTGCCAAATGATTATTTAATGTTCTAAATATCGTGAGGAAATAGGCCAGGACTTAAATCTCTGTGATAAAATATTTACCGTTGTCAGGCCAGCCGAGGTGTATGGGGAGGTGGATGGAGTGTTGTATGTGACCTAGATATATCTGAAGTCTTGCTAGATGGCAGAATATGATCTGAGAGGGATGATCCCTGAAGATTTCTATCACATGTCAAAACCAGGGTGGTTGTGAAATTTTTCTCTTGCTAAGATGATCACACCTGAAAAACCTCTTCTCAAGCCATTCACAAATTATTTCCTACATATAAATTTGAATGGACTTGCTTCTGGTGTATATCAACTCATATTCTATAAACTGCAGTAGTACAATCTTCTCGAGTTTATCAGTTAGAGAATTAAATTTTCTGTGTGCTGTGCAAGGGCAGAGAGCACAAAGAAGTGGGAGGGCCTGTGACACAATATAATTAAGGCTTATAAAAAATTACTGATTTTTCTGTCTTCTTGGGAGATGTGACTGGATTTTCAAAATCTGAAGAAGGTTCTCTTTGTGCAAGATGATTGCACAGTGGCTAATTTTGAATGGGATGTTAAATGGTAAAGGGCTTGTGACCTGCCAGTTTTAGCAAATATAGCTGGTTTATAATTTAAAATACCCCTTAAATTAAAAATTATAATTTAAAATAGCCCTACAGCTCCTCTCTTCCTTTTTCAGCTAGTCATTCATATCCTGCTGCAGGTAAGGTTTCCACTACATGATTTTACATGTCCTAACATGTAAAACTGATCACTTTGCACACCTGAAGAAATGGAAGGCTTTGCAGTGGGATAATAGGAATATATAACTGGATGGTGGGGGATGGAGGAACTTACCACAGTGAACAGTTGTTGATGGACTAGAAAATTTTGGTTAAAAGAAACTGTATTAGTGGAGTTTTTTTCTGCTTCATGTCTTATTCGTCGGTGATGCTGAGAAGGTTATAACTCCACTGGGAATGAAGCCCATACACCCTTCATGGCTCAAAAAGTAGCTGCTAACTGTGTGTAAAGCAGTAAATGAAGATTTTCTGGTATTGCAAACAGTATTTTCAGAACACAGGACTATAATCAGCTCTCATGAGGAGTTTTTCAATCAATATTTATTTTACTGCAAATATTATTACAGACTTTTTTAATGCAAGCATCCTATTTTAATGATTGCATACTTTTGAAAAGGTATGGTCTTATATTCCGTAGTTTAAATAAATTTACACTAGAAAAAAACCTGAGAAATGGGAGAAAAGATTTAAAAGTAAAATGCTGAAGTTGTACCGTTTTCCAACTGGCTTTTTGGACCATTAGTAATAGATAATATTGTGTTTTATTTTTTCCCCACAAAATAAGGTGGACTTCTTTTGTCTTTAAGAATATCAGCATGTAGAAGAACTTTTCCTTATCCTTTCCTTATGGTTGGGAGTGACCTAGTTCAACTTACTGGGTCCCTACAAGACCAGTGGTTCCTAAAGGCAAGAAAAGAACCAATTTTATCTATAATTATTTTGAGGTGAAATGGAAAATACAATAATAGATTCCACATTTTTTCAAGTGAGAGCTGGGTTGATTTGATGAAATTTGATAGACAGTACTTTCTACAATTTAGTTCCTTAGAGAGTCTGGGTATCAACTCCAGTAGTGTCCTAAGTCACAGAAGTGTGGGAAATTGACTTAATCTGGAATCTGATGTAAGTGTGCACTTTCCAACAACTTCACACAGCAGTAGTTCACCAAGATGGTTGAAAAATTATAGCTGTTCCTAGGCTATTTCACATTAACCAGGGATGCTTACATAGCTGTCTATTTTAGTGTTACGTGTTTAGGAATGTTTCTTCTTTATTAATGTTTCAGTCACTTGTGCTTGAGTTCTTCCATCATAAGAGTAGTTTAAACTTACACTGTCTTTTGCCTTTGCAATTTACTTAAAACACACAATAAGTTTTAGCTTTAGCCAGCAAGAGTTTATAATGTATTTATTTTTTTCTTGAATAAGAATTTCAGACATATATAATAATATTGGTTTGTTTCATGCTTTGCATTTCCAGATCTCTAAGATAAGTGAGATTAAAAAAATATACCAGAAATACATCTGTAGTGTAACCATAGACGATATTCTGTATACTGATCTTCTCAGTTGTTAATTGTGACACACCAAATGTCAGTAATATATACTTTCAGATTTTTGATCAGTTTTCATCTTTTATGTTTGGAACCAATTATTGGACAGAGTTTAATTAAATTGAATTGGTCTTCTAGACATTAAGCCAACTTATAAGTTCCAACTGATAGTCAACAAAGTAAAATGAAAATGTTGGTCTCTTGGTTTGTAAAAGGTCTGCTTGTATTTGTGGTTCTGATGATTTTACTGAAGATGCAGGTATTACAATATCAGCTGTTGACTTTTGAGAACTTAGAGAGAAAAATCAAAGTATTTATTATGAAAAAACTGGCAGGAAAAAGAAAGAGGAAGCTGAATTCAGCTCAGTTATTTCAGATAAAATTTCAGGCTCCAGTGAAAAGTAAACACCCAGATTATCTTTTTCAACTTTTTACCTCCACGCAAAACTGATCCATATGACAGAACTTTACATGTCTGTCATGTCTCCTTAGCCTTCTGGGATGGGGAGCCTTTGAGCCAAAAGACAGCATCAAGGATCAGATGAAGGCTCAAGGGGCAGTGGGATTGTTGGGGATAATGTGAATAATGGGATTATGTGTTTCAGTATTCAGAAATTCATGCTAGGATACCCAAAGTACGCTGTGTATCCTGGGCCAAGAACAGCGTCTGGATTTCAGCCAGGTATTCAAGGGACCAAGGGTCGGAACTCATCCTGAAAGCCTGCCCCCAAAAAGGGCACATAACCAGATGTCTGAAAGCAGCATTGTTTGTCTTAAAGCATTTTTGGCATTTTTCTTTTTACTTCACTGGAGGAACATGGGTATAATATCCCTTACTCTCCCTCTGGTCTAACAGGAAAAGCTAAAGATAAACAAGAGAAATGGCTCAATTGTCTGTAATGAAAAAAATACGCTCAGTGGACACTTTCATTTTACAGCTATTACCCTTAGGGCCTTCCTTGTTCTCTCAACTGGCTTTTGCTGATGATTAAAGTCTTGACTGATCATTATTCTCTGAGGTACTTTGGTAGGATTTATGGCTTTGAAGTGGTTGCCACATATGCCACTAAAGTACTTCACTCCTTTTTTTCCCCCCCATCCTGACACCTACAACCAAAAAAGGTTGACTGGACTGGAGCTTTAAGAAAAGTGAAATCATAGCAGCTTTGCCAGCAATAAGGGGTTTGAGATCAATTTAGTACAAAGACAAACTGTTAAAAACAAAATCACAGTGTTTCAGATGAGTATCCCTGGCTAAAATTTAATATTGTTGTTTGTGAAAGTGTTTTCTGTTTTTTTTGCATTACTGTTCAATTGATTAAATCTTGGTCAAATATGTAATGGAAGCTATGTTTGTGTTTTGTGTGGACAGTGTAAGAAGGGAGATTTTTTTTTATTGGTTTGCTTTAAGGAAAAAAGTAAACCTGAGTATTATACTGTTAATTTGTAGAGTTGTTGCATACAGAAAACAATATTACAGGTACTACACCAGTTCAGTGGAAAATACACCATTTAGGAACCTGCCCAATATGGTTAAACCAGAACAACTCAGATGTAAAGCCAATAAACTGAATCACAGAGTTCACAGAGCTGAAGCAAATCCTTAGTGTAAGAACTATGCAGGTCCTCATCAAAACAATTACTTCAGAAATGTAGAACAATGAAGTATAAGACCACCATTGAGTCAATACCCACTGTATGAAGTGAGACTGGTAAAATGCTGAAAGTACTGTCAAATTTCTGATCTCTTTAAATAAGCGAGAAAAGCTCAGGCACTATGAAATAACTGATCTGGAAAAGCAGATTGTTTAGAAGAAAAATTTTACTGTACTCTAATTTCAAGTTTTTTATGTGAAAAACAGTTGAAACACAGGCTTTGTCTCCTCAGCAAGGGGAATAGAAAAGGTATCCAGGCTGTAGGACAAATAAGAGTCTGTTGAGGTCAGGGCAGAAACTGGCATTTTCAAACTCATTGTCAGAGTACTGTGTATGTATCTGTGTGATAGTTTAGCTAGATCTGAACTCCAAGAGTGCCTGAAGTTACCATTTGAGGAAGTACTATGCTCTTGACCTTACTTTGCCCTTTACTCTTGTGATAGTCACTCAAGAAAGCAAATGCCAGTGTTATTTCTCAGTGTAGTTGTGTGATGTTTCTCTAGTGGTTGCTCAGTAGTTTCTCATCTGAGTTGTCAGTACTGTTTTTTCATGGGCTCTGTTGTATGGTGTTGCGTGATCTAAGTTAAACCAAAAAGCTTTTTTCAGAGGCAGTAGGACTGATGCTTCTTACAGAATATAGTCTACCACTATAGGTGTGTATTATTAGCTCAAGTAGTAGAGGTGAGGTGATTTCTGTTGGCTTACCCCCATGGGACAGCAGTGAGCAGTGTTACCAGTTTACTTTCACTGTGTGCATGGGAAACAGGGTATCTTTTTTAAAAATAAGAAGTAATACTTAATATCACAAATCCTTAAAAATGAAAGTAAAGAATATTTTAAGGATTTAGTCATCAAATGTTCAAAACATGAATGTCATGGCTACAGCTGCTTGTGATCTTAGAGAGGTGAAACAGTAGACAGGATAAGATTTCCCTACACAATATCTATTTATCACCCATTTTTTTGCAAGCCACCAGAGTACATTTTGTATCAGTCACAGGCCCTTAAATTAGTCTCCAAGATTATCTAGTCATCTGATTCTCCACTGAGACTACAGTTGTGAACTGCAAGGAAAATCATGTCCTGATACTAGGAAACCTTTTAAAAAAAAATCTTGTTTTTCTGACTGCTTAGGAATGAAAGCTTTAGTTCTGACAGTTTCAGGGAAAGGACAGGAGAGAGAATTACCTGTTTCCTTGTCAAGTGTTACTCTAAATGTACTCGATGCGGCCATTAGAAGCTGTAATGTCCATATGGCCTCTTTTGTTGTCAAAGTTTCCATCTCAAATGCAAAGGCGAGCTGCTAAAAGACTCCAACAGATCTAGGATTTGGCTTTCTGCTGTAGTGCACCCCCTGCTCCTTTCTTCTCATCTTGTTAATTGTATCAAATTGTGTCTTTTTTCCTTTTCCCTCAACATGCTCTCTGCCATTGATTGTCCCCTAAATGAGGCAAGGCTCCAAGACAGAATCCCACAACTAACCTGCAGGCCATAGAAGTACCATGGGGTGGGCAGCTAAGAGGCAGCCAGCCACTTGGACTAGGTGGATGCCATCTGGCTTCCCTGTCAGCACCTACCTATTTGCTGGCCAAAATACATGAGCTATCTGACTGCTTAGCTGTGCACCCAGAAGGTACCTACTGCTTTTTTAGCTCTCATGGGAAGCTAAATGTCTCAAGAAGTATATCTGATTTGGATTGTATTTTTTGAAGTGGATTTGAGGAGAGTCATTCATTAGCTGAAAAAGAATTTTAGTTCTGTATTGCTATTTTACTATTAATTTAATAACTCTGAACAGATTTAATAGGATACAAAGTGAAGACAGCTGACAGTGAGACACTGGAAGACAACATGAAGCCAGCATTTTAAAGCTTGTCTACTTCTGTTAGCATTAAAATATGGAGTTTGTTAATACGTTTTTAAATTACAACAGAAAAAAAGAACTGGTGTAAGCCCTGTGCTGTGAACTGTGTTGTTCTGTTGTTAAGACACCCCCTGTCCTCTTGTTGCTGCTCTCTTGACTAACTTTCCCTTACAGAGAATGTGTTTACTAACAATTTCCTTCTGTGGAGGAAAAGGAAATAGATGTTTTGCCAGGAGACTGTAGCTTTTCCCTTTGTTTCTGAGGGTCTTGTTTATATTAGAAATGTTGTTTGTTATGTGCTAGGTTAACAGAGTTTTAATCAATTTATGATCCCCTGCCATGACCCCTTTTTAACCCGTGAAAAACTTTCCAGGCTCCTTCAGCATCTTGATGTTAATATTTGTCGTGTCTTTTGGAGAAAATGGTAAACCTTCTTCTCTTTTGTAGGAAGTTGCTTTAGCCAATCTTCCTCTCTTAAGTTCCTTGAGTATTTATATCTAGATTGATTCTTAGGGCATTATCAGTTATTTTCTCGTTCTTTTAACAATGGAATATATTTCCTCATGTCAGAAATCTAAACATTTCATGTTTCCTCATATCCAAAATCTGAAATAACTACAAACCCAGGAAATTAGGTTAGAGAAAACGGGAGCGAAATTACTGTCATCATAGTAGACATCTGCTAAATTACCTTAGTAACTGCTTGCAGTTGGACTTACTAAGTTCTCAATGACCATTACAACATTTTCATTAATTATTTGTTTCTGTTTATTCTCTTAAACTTTTGTTTGACAACTGGATGTTTTGGTTTCATGACAGTTAATAATAAGAACTAGAAAAGAGATGATGGGCATTGTGCTCAGAAAGCCTTGCAGAACAGTGGTGAATCTGCCATGGGGAACACAGACTCTGCTGCTGAGATGCTTGAGAGACCCTAATGGTAGTGAAGAAAAAGGAAACCAGAGGGACCCCTATAAGGGACTTGGACAAAGATGAAGACTGAAATGATTCAATAACAAACAGTTATGAAGATTGTGTGGTGGGAAATGAAAAATGAAAGTGAGAACTGCAGCAGAGGGCAAACTGAGAAACTGATACATCTGTTTGCATTTTGGTGATAGAGATTATTCCTCTTTGGGGAAAAAAGCACATAAATGGGATCAACAGTACTGTGATGGCTAGGAGTAAAAATAAATATGATATGGAAAGAGTGAAGAACAGTATGTCTGCAGGGCTTGTAGAAGTTGGGGGCTCTATCTATCGTGATCAAAAGACCAGGAAGTTTTGATGGCTAGTAAGTATACAGGTGGTATAAGCGTACACATAGAATACAAAAAAAGGAAACCAATGATTGAATGAATAGAATCAGTGCCCTTTCATTTCTTTGATATGGGCCCACATTGCTTATCCTGTATCACTTGGGAGGGGAGGTTCTAGGGCTTCTGACTTGGAAAAGGCCAGGATAGAGAGCTGAAGTGCTGGGATAGCAGGGAACATGGCATGGGACCACTCTGTGTTAAATGAACTTGACTTTCATAAATATCGAATGTTTCATTTCTCTGAAAATGTTTGTCAATTATATAATTTTTTAGCATCTCTCAAACAAAAATGGGTTTATTCTAAGTGATACACAGTTGTTTTACAGTTACATTTCACCGTTACTTTGATGCAAAGATGGCATTTGTTTTGCTCTTGTTTGTGTTTCCTGTCCTATTTGTTGAACCTAAAAGTCTTTAGTGATGTCCAGCCTTTTAAAAATTCAAGGAGACATCTGAAAAGACTGGTTAGAACAGTTATTTCTGCTTTGAAAGTCTCAGCAGGAGGATTAGCCAAGGGGTGAGATTAAATCCACCTGTGTTTGTGAATTTGAATTTCTGGTGAAACACAGTTGTGAATTGCATAGACCTGTGGTTATATTAATGTTTTGATTTATATATTATGACTACCATAAAAGTTTCATGTGGCTAGTGATAGAGTAATGTTTTGTGCCTTTTGCCAACATTTGCCATCCAAAAGAATAAGGAGACACAATCCAACTGCAGAAGTATTTTAATCTTAATGCTTTGCATGTTTTACATATTCCAAAGTGGAAAAATAGTTCAGTTCCCATGGTAGATGCTTTGGGTTTGGAAGCCCACTTTAAAAAGAGCAAAGTTGGAAGGCTTTTTGAATGACATTTTTATTTATTCATTGCCTGATGTCAATGATTTGTGTGGTACTGACTGTTACCCAGCTCTGTTAAGATCAGGAACTTGGCTAGCACATTTCTATTGACATTTTAGTGACCTTTTTTTTAAACATCTTTGAGTCTGGTTGACTTGTCTGAACATTCAAAGTTCCAGCCATGCCTAATGGGTGTTGCTTTTGCAGCCCTTTTCAAAGCTGAGCTCTTAACTGCATATGCAGGTTGCATTTATCATACCATCTTATATTCAGAGTCAAATTTTTTACTTCCTTATTTTTTTTAAGTCTACAGTATCTTATTTGGAGGTGGTGCATGCTACTTTTTGTAGTATGCAAATGACACTGAAATCTTTCCTGTGAATCTGTGCATGGAATACAGGAGTATTTCCTCTAAACATGAAAGAGGGAACATATATGCAGTAAATGCAGGCTGGAGTGTGATAGATGAGAAGCTGTGATACTGCAGGGAGGTTTAAATTATTATTAGCAAAAACCTGCTAATCTTCATGAGAAGAAAATTATTACAGGCAGAGATTTTGGAGACTGCAAGGATGGCAGTTTCATCTGAACTGCCTGTAATATCCTGTGGGAAATGAGATAGCCAACAAGGATTTCAAGTTGGCTTATTCTCCAGCATTCCTAATCTGCTTACTTTATGATGGGGTTTGATGCAATAATATACTTTTCCTCTGTGTTGCAAGCTGCTCAATATGAATCCTTAAATTTATATTTTGGCATGAGAAAATAGAAGAATGCTGTTTCAGCTGTCCCATCACAGTCACTTTCCCTCTCTATGACAAAAAATAGAGGTTAGAGAGGTCTGCTGAGGTTTGACAGTAAGATAGTGGCAAGGGTTATATTACTCATATAAAACACAGCGCGATTAAAAAAAAAAAGGAAAAAACAATATAGGCAATAAACTTTTCCCCATCCTTTCAGAATATCTTTAGCAAACCCAAATTTGGGGACTCTTTCAAGAAAGCCTGGAGCACTAGAACAGTGGAGTTCATTGCCCTTTGACAGGTCATTAACCCATCTTGACAGTGAAAGGCAGCCAGAACTAGAGGCATGAAGATGAGAACGGATTTTTAAGAGAGTTGAAGTGCAGAGTCCTATGTTGAAATAAAAGGAAGGAGGGGTGTGCTGTCCTTTTCTCTGCTGATTTTGTAACAGGAATTTCACAAATAGCAGTAGTTATTCCGTCAAATATATGTGTCCTGTAGAATTAGACAAAGATAAGCATGGTTGAATAATGGAGAAATGACCAGGATTACTTGTAACTGAGAAGTAAAAAATCAAGTGTCTTTCTCACAACTCTGCGTCGGGTAGGTTTATGTCAAAACAAAAAGGAACAGAGGCTGATCTTCTTTCAGTCTGTTTATTGGTTTTGCTATGTTCGAAAGTAGTGGCCCACATAAGTCTGAAGACATTTGAATTCTTATTTAAATCTATTCCCTTCCTATGCAGAACAAATCTAAAGGGCTATTTTTGGGTAATTTGCATTTATTCTAAACTACTTGTGAGCTATCTGGTCTTGAAAGGCTGTATAAAAATTTAGTTATTTGTACAATTTGGCCAATTTGCAATTGTATTTTCTATAATTCCTGCCCATGTACTTCCTTCCCAAACTTGTCTGCATCTGTATTACTATGCATTAACAGTTTTGATGCAGTGCCTTTGAATATGGCCTTGAACATATATGCCCTCAAATATTCACTCACATCTGCTAGTCTTCGCAATCTGTTGGTGCTCCTCTTCTCTGTTGTCTCCCACAAGGAGGACCCTTGAATGCCATTGTATTAAATCTAATTTCAAGAACAGTCAATAGACTTTGCCACATGTTAAGCCATTATGCTTCCTTCTGACCTTAGTTCATAAGAGCAAGCATCATATAGAATTTATGCTACTTAATTGGTATTGCTGTCTGCTACTGTGTCAGAGTGGGCTGGAAAGCAGGTTTTTGCAGGTGGTAGCAGAACTTACTAGATTTACATTCAAGGGAGTTTCCAAAATCCAGGAAAAAGAGATTTAGCGATTGGTTAGTTATGACTCACAGTGATCTGGAATAAACTCTTGGTAAAAAAGTCAAACTCAGCTCTTTTCATTTGTTAAAACCTTGTCTTTTGTGAAACCACCTTGTGAAAAGACGTGTTGATTGATTTCTGCATGAATTCATTGTGGAGCATCATGTAACTTTCTGTGAAATTCAGCGAGGGGGAAGGTGTTGGAGATATTTCATACATACTCTTTTCTTATTTATGAGTGTTCAAAGTTGGTGTCAGTTGCATAGCAGATTTACATGTCAGCTTGCTTGTTTAATTTGTGGTTGATTATATTTCAAATCCAAAAATGAGTTTGAGTGGCTGCTTACATTTACCATACAGGAAGAAATGAGTGCCACACATATAAAATGAAATCTGAGAACTTCTTTCCTGCCTCTGAGTCATGGAGCACATATAAGACAGCCTTCTGTTGAAAAGGCTGAGTACACATTATAAATAAGTACTACCCTAAACAGTCATAAATAACATTCTTAGCCTTTAATGTATAATTAATATTGAGTACTAGCTAGTAACACAGCTGAATAATTATGCCACATTTTAAGACTATTTCTGTCTGCTTCAGCCACACAGTCAAGCAGTTAAAATATGACCAGTTCTTTGGGGTTTGACACAGTAATTTTTAGCTACAGATTCCCAGTGAGCTCTTTAAAATTCTAATTAGTAACAACCATTAGTGTTGGCTTATTACTCTGTTTCAGAGACTAAATAAGCAGCCTGCTTTAGTAGGGTAAAGTCCTACAGTGTACTCAGAGTACTAACTGCAATAGTTCATTTTCCTCTTCCTCCTAAATCAAAGCACCTAAAGTTATCCAGTTGTCCGAGTGGCTGAACTCAGTAATGTGTCTCTCAGTTGGGTACCAGACTACTTTCATGTCCTGATTCCTTGTGACCAGGGCACTCCATCCTGCAGTAGGAGTTGAAAGCCCTCCCTAGCTTACATATTTGGTGTGGACTTGTGCTAAGCGGTCTGCCTCGAATAAATACACAGAAGAGAATGATTAGCTGAGCCTGCCCATATGAAATCTGACTGAGGTTAAGTGAGAAGGCTGATCAGGGATGTTGGACAGTCCAGTTACTTTCACGAGTTTCTTCTCAATCCTCTACTTGAGCACTTCAGTAGGTCACGACATGCAACCTGGCCTGATTCAAAGGAGCAGACTACTAGCTGCAATATGATGTAATGTATGCAAATATACCATCATAAAACTGAATTTTAAATAAAAAATGTACACCTTCATTTCTGTGGTTTAGCCTGTAAGGTGACTAAATGTTTAATGTGCTGTCAAAATTTAAAAGCCATTGTGTGCCTTTGTTTCCTCATTTACAGCAAGTGTTACCTTATGTGACTGTAGTGGGATTGACCTGATTTAATATCACAGAGTTCTTAGAGATACTTTCCAGAGAAAGTTTCAGTAAAAGCAGAACAAGAGCAAGATGCGTGGCTTTACAGTTATTTAATACAAGGACTATGCAACAAAAGAATGTTGCATGCACTGGAGAATGATAGTTGTGCAGTGAATTGTTTGTAAAGCCCATTTTATGCTCAATACCTACATTTGTCAATACTTTATGAGTAGCTGTTACAATTTATATTATATACATATATCGATAGTATATTTCACATTGAGTTTACAAATTATGCACGGATTGTGTAGCATAAGGCCATGAATATCAGTGCAGGTCTTGGAAAAAGGAAATATTTTAAATGCTTATTATCTTATTTTTTAAGTATTTTTATGTAGTGCAGTCAAAAAGGGCATAGAACTTTCAATACTAAATAAAAGTATAATGCTTTCAAGGCCACTTAGGATTTCTTCCTGTCTGCTGCTTCTACCTATAGTAAGTGTTATTAGAAACACATATCTTCTGTCTTTTAGGGGTTTATCCTTTAGTGACAAAAAGTCTCTTTAATTTGTGAGGTTTTAGATTTATTTGAAATAGAAGTTGTCTATTTTGATGATCTCTGTTTCTTTACTGAAGAGCTGATTTCCAAAATAATTAGAAGTTGTTCTGATTTGACTTCATGTAGGATTTGGCGGCTATTGAGTTACCCTTCCTCTATGTAAACATTACTTTGAGATTTCATTCCACTCAAATCACTATCTAATATCTATATGCTTTCAAGGTTATCAGTTTAGAGTACATATTAGTCTTTGTTCTGTGTAACAAGTGCTATTGGATCCTTAAAAATGGTAATGATAAATCATACTTTTCAATGTAGTTTTACCAGGGGTTTTATTCAAGATGTGTTTTTACTATGTAGTTGAACTTTATATATTCATATAGGTGATGTAATTACTGTTGGGCATACTGGAACACTACAGTAAAGAACACCTACTGAGTTTTTATGTTTTTTTTTTAATCCAAATTCCTTATTCTTCCTTGAATGTGGCAATTGACCTGCTTCTCACCACATCCTGGTGTAACTGGAGAGAAGGACAGTGTGTTTGCCTGAGTTTTTAACTGATCTTCTGACTCTCAGATTGTCTAACTAGAAGTTCTCAATTTTTCCCCTCCATCTCTCTTAATTCTATCACTTAATCTCTTTATAGTACACTTTGTCCTTTCCCTTACTTTGTTTACCCAGACAGGTGATGGGATTGGCTCCAGCAGGGACACTGAAGGCATAATATATCCCAAATTCATTGCAGAAGGCTGAGGCAGTGGCCTTGAAAAACATCTACTTCATTTCTGTTCCCTGCTATGGATCCAAGCAATTTTCACTGCTGTAAAACTCTGTTTGCTAATGCAATCCAATAACTGATATTTCTGGCATGAATTAATCCTTGCTGGAAATAGCCCCTTTGCTTTCAGTAGAGCTATTTTAGGGATGGATTTAGTCATCTAGCTTGTTAAATTATGCTCCTTTCTTTTCCTTGATTTCCTCCGTTCCCACAATGTGAAATCTATAGTCTTCTCTCGTGGGTCAGCATTTTATTTCCAATGTGAAACATACATCCTGGCTCCAAGGCCATAAACCATTTAAAGAGATTCTGTTTCATTAAGGATTGAGTGTTTATTCTACCACTGAGTAGAAGGAGCTAAATACTGGAAGGTCTACTATTTTTGCAAAATGCGTTTTTTACAAGAAAGTACTAGGCTAATAATGTGTAAGATTGCTTTTATACTATGCTGTACTTTGAATTTCAAAAGAAAACAGAAAATCAGGAGATGAAAGAGTTGAGAAGACGCATGTGGATTATGCAGCTGACATCCAACAGACCTGAGAGCATCTGAGTAGTAACAGGGAACTGATTTACCGTGAGTGATTTTTGTCCATCTAAATTCTTGACTTTTCACATCTGCAAAACTGTTTTGCTAGCTCTACTTATGATTTAGCTTGGGTTTTGTCGGGTTTCTTTTTGGTAAGGTCTATTCTATTGCAGCTCTGGAAATGTACTCTATAAAGGAATGGGTATAATTATGAATCTGAACTTTTATCGGTCCTTCAAAGACTAACAGGCTCTTCAGTGCATGTCAGAACACCCTTTCTGCATCTGCCTCAAAGGAATTTAAATTTAACAAGAACAGTTTTATATTCTGTGCCTGATTTTCTCATAGATTAAAAAAGACCAATGAAATGCTTTCTTGGGTGTCTGAGGCATCTCTTTAATCAGTTTGGGTTTTTTCCCCCCCAGTTCTGAACACTGCATACCTAAGACTGAGTCACACATTTGCAAATATGTTAAATCTAAAGTACACAAAAACTAAATTATGATATTGAATATTAAATAAGTAGTTAAAAGTATTATGGAAGTGGTGCAGAAGAAAAAGATTGGTTTTGTTGGTGGTGGGGTTTTTGTTTGTTTGTTTGTTTTTTTTTTCGATCCTGTCCGTAAAAGTTTGCTGAGACTGACCGTGTATCTGGATCTGTTTCTGGCTTCATTAGCAACAGTATTGTTCTGCACAAAACATAATTGGAGATCTTTGACACATGAAGCTGAAAAGAGAAACATCAATTGGTGATACTCGGTTTCTATGGATAAGCTTTTGTTCAGGTTTCAGGGCATGATGTGATCAGTACAAAATGTTTATGATAAAGCAATCTAAAAATGGAGTTACTGAAGGACAGGCTATATTTCCTTGCTTGGTCTTCCAATGTTAGTGACAGATTTTGAGGTCTCAAACTGGATGAATGCACTGAAATGTCATTGCAAAGCATAAACATTGTCAGCAGTAAAGGCTGTGCAACAAAGAGTTGAAATGGACAGGCCAGGACCAGCAAATAATTCAGAAATAAGGATGATTTAGTCAAACTACAGTACACATAATCAGTAAATGTGGTTTGTGTGCTCTTGCTTCCTGCTGCCTAGGTATTTGAAGGCTGTGAGGTGCCTACAGGTTGAAGTTGCTAAACAGAGTTCCAGGAATATCTGGAGAACTGTACATGACAAATTGTTAGAGTCTGTACAAAAAGCAAATGACCTTGTGGATAAATACACTGAGGAAGGGTCAGCATAACTTCTGTAAAGTGAATCACTCTGTACTAATGTACAAAGCAATGAACAGGGGAATAAGAAAGGAAGTTCTTGAAAGGGTAAATCAGTGATTTAAACGTGGGAAACACAGGGAAGGAACAAATGATCGATTTCCTAAGTCACCAGTGGAGTTCAAAAGTATTTGTGCAGGGACCTGGGCTGTCAAGCATGTGTAACAATGTACAACTGGTAGAGTAAGAAAGCTTGGTGATGACTTTAAATGGAAATACTAAAGTTAAGTTGAAGAACTGAAGGAGGATCCAAGACAACTCAGTACATGCATAGTAAAATGGCAGATGAAGTTTGGTGAAGGTAAAGGTTAAATTTTCCACATGGAAAAAGTAAATTTTGATGTTATATTTGAAATGATGAATTCTGAGATGATTTTTAGTAGTCAGAATTACAGTTTGTGAGGTTATACAACAAAAAGTCCATAGAAGAGTCTGTTTAATATCTACTAGCAAATGAAATAGAAACACAAATTAACTGAAAGGAATTACTAAAAAACAGACAACATGTCACTGCATAAATCTAGAGATCTCCCATATCTTGCATATTTTATATTTCCCTAATTAATTAAATCTTTAATATCTGCATATATGCATATGAATAGCTAGAAGATGGGACATAGTAGGGAAAATAGGACATGATTGCTTACGACTTGCATTCTGATGAGGCCAGCTTTTGGCCACTGAAGTGGGATGGAGTATTTGGGATTAACCAGTATGTCAAATCTTACACTTTTTTCTTACAGTACAGTAGAATAAATAAAACATCATCTAACTTCTGTTTCTACAATCCTTCATTCTATTTTTAAAATGAGAAAATTACTTTCTCATTAGTATATATGCTGAATCCATTCTTTGGCACTTCACATTCATACACATAAACATTTAGTATCTTGGATTTTTTCTAAATTTTAAAAGTTTAAAAACTTTTCTAAAAAATTGCCATGCCTAACAAATGACCATATTTTACTCATATTTTTTTCCCCTCACATTTAGAACTATTTCATTCTAGTTTGAGAGAATAACTACACCATGCATGCAGATTTTTTAAAAAGTTATTTTTCTTCTTATTTTCCTCTTTTTATTCATCTCTCTTTAGCATCATGCTTTTGGTATCTCTATCACACTTTGAGAAAACTTCCTTTGAAGTGCTCAGCACTTTGAAAGCAGGACAGGAGAGAAGGTGGTCAGAAGTTTCCTCAGGTATCTGCTGAGACCTGTCTGTTTAGAAATTGAGGAGCACTGACCAAAAAACTGAGACTTTTCCAGTTTTTCGATCCAGTGTGCACTTGCTTTGCTAATAGGTGTGAATAAAACAACACGTAGTGGTAACATCAGGTTTAGAGCAACAACAATTCTTTTAGCTATACTTCGTGTGTGAAAAAAAGGAATGGAGAAGTCAAGTGTAACATGGGCAACAAAAAAACTGAGACCCATGTCACCTCTGCACGCCTTTCATTTCGATGGTTGAAAACTCTAGATCCTTCTGAATGCTTTGTAAAAGCTGTTGTTTCCTTATCTGTTTTCCATCTGTACTGTAAGGCATGAAATTGTAACTTTGGATAATTTCAGACACAGAAAGTCTGGTCACTTGGAATAAAATGCATTACAGATCAGACTAGTTAAACTATTAATTACCATTGCTATTAATTACAAATACAGTATCTTCTTTCCCTTACCTTTTAATACATCCCTATTTCTGTAATTGTCATAGTCATTCATAAATATCTGCTATTTTTAGCAAACAATTTTCAACTAATTGCATGAAATGAACCATTGAAAGTGAGCAATTTATTTGCTTCAGTTATTTGTTATTCACTGCTTGGGGTATAGCTGGTCTGTACGTAATTTGTTATTGTTTTTTAATAGATGACCGAAATCTTTTTAATCTGGCAAATTATAAATGCCGTGATGTAGAGAACTCTTGTTCTGATTTTAAGCATTTTTCATTTATTTAAGTTCCTAACATATGAAATTATCTAAATAATCTAGTTTAAATATAAATGTAAAAAAAACTGGAGGTGCACAGTTCTTCTACCAGTGGTAGATAAGTGGTAGGGAAGATCACTTCTGGGGAGAAAAGGAGGAGTTATGAATGGGAGAAGTGTATGCAAGTCAGCCCCTTCACCAAGGGAGTCCTATACAGTGACAAGATGAAAGAACTCATGTTTTGTACTATAGAAATTTACTTTAACAGCTGAGTTTGTATTTAGTGGATTTACACTAGTCCCTGCAGTGCTGCAAAGTCATACCAAGAATACCTATACAAAATACTGTTTGATCTCTTTTACCTTCCTGTCTTACATTTTATTTTCCGTGCTGCTGTCATTTAATAGACTTTTTTTTCCAGAGAATGAGGGTTAGATTTACTTACTAGTTTTCTGTTCACTAAATCTGTTAATTTACTTTATCTGGCTTTTATTTTTTCCTTCTGCTGGCACTAAGGTGTACAACAGAGAGCACTGCTTCTATAGGCCACTTGCAAAACTAACTTAAGGCATAATGGCTTTTTGGTGATTTGAGAGACATTATGTTAAAGGCAAAATAATAAACAATTCCATCTTTAGTCTGGAGGTAAGATAGGAAATAGAGATCAGAATGGCATCATCAGATGCCTTCTGAGAAAAAAATCAGTGATTGTATTAAAAAAAGGGAAACAAAAGCCTATGACATTCAGAGGCAAACTAGGGAAATGAGATCTAAATAAAATCACTACTATGCAAGTAACGACTATACATAATTTATAGACAACCCAGAAAGCATAAAAAATTATGTCCTGTAGTAGTCATGTTAATTGACGCTTTTGAAAGGTTGCTTTGATCTGCATCTTCAGTCCATATTCCTACTATTTTGATAGATAGTAATGTTAAAGGTGAATGTCATAGTGAGATTTCATTTGCATTTGAAGCAGTCTTGCACTTTTGTCTCTTGACTTTCCAACATCCCAACAATCTTGGTTTTTTTTTTTTAAATGTTAATTTATGTGTGCAAAAGCTAATGGGATATTAGACCATTTTAAAGCTCTGAAATGTGAATAGAGAAGATTTTTAGATGTTAATTAAAACTGGTAAGTGTGGTTGGATACCAGAAGGTTATTGTTTAAATTAAAATAGGTCTAATTTAGAAAGAATACTTCTGATAACAAGATGAGTTTGTGCATAGCTACATTCTATGGAGTGTTGCACAGACCATTGGCTTGTGGAGAGGAAACTATATTGAAGAGATGTGACGGGATCTTCTGTTACTTCTGTTGAGATGTCCCATGTTGTAATTGTGAATCTGGGATTATTCAAGCAGAGAGCTTCCACCTTTCTAGCAAAATGCAGAGTGAGGGAGTTCCTTCCCCTCCTATTTGACCTATAGCCGTGTGCTAATTTGTGAAGGGAAATGTGAACCCTTAGTCATGTCTTTAGCTGGATGTTTGCATGCTGTTCAGTCCTTGAAAATAGGAGGGAATAAAACTACTGGATCAAACAGAAAATTCAGTGCTAATATTTTTCTTTATTAACTCAATTTTTTTTCTTTTTCTTCCATTTTTTTTGAAACTGCTGTGCTGTGGCTTCCAGTGTCTCTGTAGGGAGGAGTCTGAAACAGGTGGCAGAAGCTCATTGCAGTGCAAAAGGTTCAAACCCCTCTACGTGCAGTTTAGAAGTAATTGTGTCAAGCTCACAGAAAATTACCAATTCATGCCAAATTAGCAAAAGATTGATTTTTTTTTTTTTAATTGTTACTGTGTTTCTTTTTAAAGCTTTGGAAGCACTAAAAGAGGCAGCAGCAAAATTTACTGTTTGTTATGTACAGGTGCACGTTAAAATATGGGTCAGCATGCAGTTTTTGGCACCATTGTGTTCTCCCTTTGCAAACTTGAGTCTTCATTTATGCACTGAGAAACACAACAATAAATTAGGTGGGTGACTTTACAGAAATATTAGAGTGAAAAGATGGGTGAATCTGGGAGGTGCAAAGGGGAAATACACACTATAAAATAAATGTCTCCATTTTAATATTTCCACCTACTCTCCTTATGGTGATACCATGTGGCTCTTCTCAATTTTGTCTGCCTTTGTAGTTTGAAACTGAGAGAAGTAATGTTTGGGACAATGAAACTGTGAAAGAAAACAATTTACCAGGTTGTTCTCTCTACAAGCTGTAGTTCCTGCAAATATTTTGGGTGGAAGGTTAACTTTCAAATCTTCTGCCCTTGAACTTTTCATCTTTTTATTTATGTCCTTAAAAGCACAGCTACATTTTATATCCCGTCCTGGTCCACTTCATCAGAAATGGTAATGAAGTACTAAAAACATGTTGGAATGGCCTACAAGCTGTAAACAAAGAGCAACTTTTACCAGAACATTCTCTTGTGGAAAGGAAACAGTGGGCTCTGGAATTACCGGCAATGACTGTAACGGAGACAGGTATTAAGCTCTTGCCTAAAGGACACCTATTGCCTTCCTTTCATTCATGTGCAACTCTGAGTGCTCTGTCTGCATCTTTGAATGTTTCTGTAAGGGAGCTTCTGAACACTTTCTCGGATTTCCTGGTGTTTCTGCATACTTCCAAAAGTTTGTGGGAGATAGTTTCAGCAACCTTTTGCTTTCTCCATGTACTGACTTAGTAGAAGACCATCACTATTAAACCACTTCGAACTGCCATCTGTCTTTTATACTGTTAACTGAAATATTTTGGCTGTAAAGCTGCAGTCTGGCTCACAGAATCCAATATAAAAATATTGGCAAAAGAAACAGAACAGTATTGAGGAGAATGTTAGGAGGAAAAGAAAAAGAAAATTCTGGGGGAGAGGAGAAGAGAAAACCAAAGGAATACAAATTAAAATGGCCCATGAAGAAAATGAGTCAAAAATTATGCATTCCTGGAATGAAGCAATTTTGAATGAGACCAGCAATCGGCTGCAGTAATTAAAATCCCAGCAGATAGAGATGCCTGTGTTTTATTTGCCAGAGTTATTTTTCTATAGTAAAAAGATAGCAGGAGAGGTGAATTACTGAAACCATATTGTCAGGTTTCCTTCTTTTTTTTCTTTCCACCTCCAACTAGTTTTTCTCTTCTCATCTCTTCTCTAGAGGTGAATGGGTCATGGCTTCTCTGCTGTGATTCCTTTCCTTCTGTTTCTTATTATCAAAGAACCCCAAACAAACTGTCATTTTGTGTTGATGATATCTCAGCAGAACTTTGGGATGTTGATAATAGGAAAAAAAGGAAAATATTTAACATTAATACATAGTGTAACATTAATTGTAACATTTATCTAACTGATAACTGCAGACTTCAAACCTAAACATCAGACCTCTGGATTTCGGCCATATAGACCATATAGGTATGGTTTGGAGCATGAATAGTGGTCTATGTCTAAACTCAAGATTAAATAACAACTATATCAGAAATGTGTTCTTTACTGTAACACGAAGCAAGTAAAAAACTATAGTAGTAGACCACAGAAAAGTCAATTTGAGCCCATCTCCCAGATCAAGCAGTTACTCAGTTTAACATTTTGAAAGGGTAAGAAACTCCTGTCTGTTCCTCTTCTCTGATATCTGCTGTTTTATAGTCTGTTTTGAAAACCTTTCAGTTCTGTCAGATTTATGTGTTCCATGACTGCTCTTTCTGTTTGTTTTGTGGTTGTTCCTCTCCTCCTCCACAAATTATTCTTGTCCTGTTTCAGATGAAGTGTCTGAAACTGTGGGCCTCCGTTGAGAAGTGCACTTCGTAAGAATCTACATATTAGCAGTTTTATATGGTATTGTGATGATAATGGCATATTACTGCAAAGAAAAAGGTAGAGAAAACCAGGGAAAAGATGAAAACATTTACAACAAGATGAAAACTTAAACCAACCATGGATCTTAGGAGAAGTAGCTTAATATTTTTATATTTAATGGAAACCTAAATAAACTGTAGTTAACAAAATAGCTGTGCATTCAGACAGAAACTGCTTTTGACTCTATAGAAACACAAACTATTCACTGCTGGTTTTTAAGTATTGGACCACTGAAAGCTATTAGTACAGTTCCTTGAGTTACAGGGAATTTGGCTTCTGTAGGAGTTGGATAGTTCAATTCTTAGTGCTGTTAAGAAGTTTATATTCAGTATTTTTGCCAATGCCACAAATGATTGCTGTCTTGAACAATGTGAGATATTGGTCAAGAATGGTTTGGGTTGGAAGGGCCCTTAAACATCATCAAGTTCCAAGCCCCCTGACATGGGCAGGGAACCTTCCACTAGAGCAGGTTGCTCCAAGCCTTGAACACTACCAGGGATGGGACATGCACAGCTTCTCTGACCAGCCTGTTCCAGTGCCGCACCATCCTCATAGTAAAGAATGTTTTCCTAATATTTCACCTAAACCTCTTTTAGTTTAAAGTCATTCCCCCTTGTCCTATCACTTCATGCCCTTGCAAAATGTCCCTCTCCAACTTTCTCTTTTTAGCTATTGGAAGCCTGCTATAAGGTCTCCCTGGAGCTTTCTCTTCTCCAGGCTAAAAACCCCCCATTTCTCTCAGCCTTTCTTCGCAGGGAAGATTGTCTGGTCTATGTTCATTTTTGTGGCTTTCATTCTTTACTATATGTAATGAAAACATAAATCAAAAATTTGAATGCTGGGCAGTTCCTTCAGTGACTTTCTCCCATGCTCTTTATTGACTAATGGCATTACTATTAAGTTACACTCCATTGAAGTTGGTGAAACCACCCATTTTCCTTAAACATGCTAATGGTATAATCTGTTATATTTTATTTTCTTGCATTACAATAAGACTACTTCCACTTTGTCAAGTAAGAAATTTGATCTTGCTGGCATGTACCACACTATTTAAGTGGCATTACAAGGATTTGTGACATAGAAAAGATGTGAGAATCCTTCTGCTAAGGAAAATACCTGGAACTGCCAGAATCTACTGGGAAATTCACGTACAAAATGTAAATGATGCTGGAGAAACGAAGCTGGATTAGCAGACTTAAGGGGATTTATAATGAAATAAAGGAAAAGGAAGCTAACACCTTAGGGACTTTTTCCCCCTAATAGTCATTGCAGCTGTGTTTTTTTTTTTACTGATACTCCTTGTTTGAAACATTTCAGTGTTTAGTAAAATATTCTTAATAATATTGAACAGTATCTTTTTTTCAGAAGATGTATCCAAATAAAATTAATGGCATGGTTATAGTAATGTTTCTTTGAAACTTTATATCATAATTTGAAGTGTTAATGTTCACAATGTCTTAGCCAAAATCCAATCATATTAATTACAGTTAGTGTTTCAAATTTCACCTGGCAGTTTCCAATGGAGAGAACTGTTTTATTTCTTTCCTGCAGCATTACCAGGTTCTCTTAACAGCTGTCATGTAAAGCCCTGGAGAACTATTAATCAGAAAGAATCTTGGTAATATACTGAAGTGGAAAGTGTAATTCAAGGATTCAAGTTTTAATTTTCAGATTATTTTTGTAGATTAATGTTATTAATAGGAAAAAACAGACCTTTTGGTAATAACTTACTCTGGGTCTCAGTCAGTAAGGCAAAGAATTTCTGCATTTTTTACAAACATACTCTAGACTGTGGTTTATATTAGACACTCACTTTGCAAGCTGGTATGTGGCTTACTTCTGGGAGACTGTTTACAAATTTATCTTTCTGGCCTTGTGTCTGCATCTGTGTAACCATGCAGCCCAATGCAGTTTCAGAAGCTGTATCACTAGAATAAGGATTTAACTTCTGAGATAAGATCTGAGTTATATTCTGTGGCATAAATGTTTTTTTTCTGTCTTCTTCTATTTGACTCTTTCTGCTCTTTCTTTTGGTTATTTATTTTTAAAATACAGATGCACAAACTGAAGTGTAAGACCTGGGCAATTTATGAGTGATTCCATATTATAGTTTTATAGGATAGGAAAGCAAACTAATATTGTTTCATAGGAGAACTCATACATTTTTTTTCCAAAAATGCAAAAGATCTTCATCTTTATTGTAGAAATCTTAGATACCAATCACATAAATTAAGACCTTGTTCAGGACAGCTGTTGAATAGATGACAAGAGCCTGTATTTTTTAAGAAACATTATAGTTTGCTTGTAGTGAATCACAGTGGCTTTTTGGAGACCCTAGAAGGCTGAGAGTCTTACATTACTGCTTTGTTTTTCTTTTAATGATAATGCACTCTGAGTATATTTGAGACTATTTAAGGGAAAATCACTTAGTTGCAGCATCATGATAGGGTCAGTGCATAGTGAAAAGGATGTTGGTTTCCTGCCCTGCATTTAATGCGACTTGGTAGAATTTAAAAACAAGACAAAACAAGAAAAACAAAACAAACACAAAAAAAACCCCAAAACAAACCACCAAAAAATCAAATTAAAAAACCTGGAGTGTTTTTTTTTGGTTGGTTTGGGGTTTTGTAGCAAATATTTATATATATTTTTATGATGCAAGTATTATATATTTGTATGAAGGAAAACATGACTTGGTAAATGCAGAAGATCTCAATTAGTATCTTTGGAAGAAGAGGTGTGCCACTTTATCCTCCAGAGCAGGACTTAACTGGTACATAGTAAAGGAGGTAATACTACTAGCTCTCAAAACCTATTTTTTTTTTTTTTTGTGACTCACAGTGTTTAGGGGGTTTCTTCAGATGCCAAATTCTAAATCTCTTCAATTGCATGAGAATCACAACAGAAAGTTGAAATAGAAGCAAGTTTCTGATTCTCTTGATTGCAGACATGAGCTTAATAGCTGAAAGGAAGTAACCTCAAACTTTAGCCATTTTAAAAAAATCCCTCCTGATTATTTTAAACAATTCATGATTATTTTAGAATTTGAATGATTAACTCGGAATTTCTCAAGGGGACAACAGAGTGCAAGTGCTTCTTTTCCTGTCCTATATGCTACCTGAAGCCACTATCTGCCAAGGTACTGTTTATATAAACCTTTGGTCTAATTCAGCACTTAGAAAATATATTTCCAGATCTATTTAAAGTAACTTTTTCTCTTTAAATAAACAAAACAACCCCAAGAATAATATGGTTCCTCTCTTTTGCACCTTTCTGCTCCAGCTTCATTATGACCTTCTTCTTAATGCTTGCAATGCACTGAGTGTACAAGAGCTTATTATTTCATAACTGTAGTAAGTACTGAGTTTTGGAATGTTTTTTAATTAATATTTTAATTGCTCATCAAAGTAAATTGAAAGCTATGTTGGAAAAATTGTTCATCTACTAATCCCTTTGGTACTAGTCAATACTAAGCTTTTCTCAAGGTCAAATGTGTGCTTGTGATGGTGGGAATTTTTTCGGCTGATGTAGTGCCAAAGACTTGCTGGGTGGAGATGTTTTTACCATGCCTTGCAATCTGTCTCTGCCTGTGACGGGGGAACAAAGAGGTATTATTCTGTGCATAGTTACTTGGGAAGACTTGCTCTGAGAAGACCTTATTGCTTATCAAAGCCAGCCTTCACTTGTAAACATACAAGATGAGTCTTAAGTGATTAATGCTGGTAGGCAAACTTTCATTTATGACTGCTCTTGGACAGTGTGTGCACTCAGGGATGCTCCTCCCACTGCTGAAATACGATCACCGGAATCTAAGCTAAGGCTCAGTTCCTGGAACTGTCTAGGGAAGACATTGAACAGGCAAGGATTTAAGTATTAAATCCATATTAAGCTGGAAGCTTCATACCCCTTAAAAGGGTATGAAATAATTGTTTAGATATTGTTTAAACGAGCTGTATAAGTCCTCACTAATTTTTACAGGAAGCAATGAAATGACCTCACTAATCAGTTTGTCTTGCCTTACTTTGAATGTGCTTTGGAAAATCCTGCTCATTGTCTTCTCTCATCAAGTCTCATGTTTTAGCTTGCAATGAACTTACCCTTCTTCAGCCTGCTGAGAGGATTCCAGCCGACTTTCAACAGAGAGCTCAGAAAGAATATTGAAATACTAGGTTTGTCTATTTTTGCTTTAAATCTGGAGTTTCAAATGATTAATGTGATGTACTGGGATTTTACCATCCCACTTGTGCAAAGACAACAGTGTTGTATGGTCTAAAATTTGGTGTGTGAAAAGTAGAAAAGGTGAGATGAACCCTTCTGTTCGTCTTTTTTCTACATAATTTCCTCAAACTTCCCTTTTGTTCATTCCTTTTAAAGAGAATTTGGGCATTATAGTCTTCATAAACTGTATTATATGTCTTTATGCAATACAAGGCAATGCAATTCATAAGTCTTCTCAGTGGTTTTGTAGGATTTTTTCTAATTTTGTACAAAAAATGTTTTGTTTTGAAATGTGTCAATACACTCCTCTGAGGAATGAAAATGGAATGAAATGGAGCAAAAGCTTTTTATTTCAGAATTAGATTTTTGTTCATATGTAGGGTTGTCTTTTTACAGTATTTGTGGTATTTTGCATAGCAGAGTTGCATAATTATATTATAAATCACCCGTGGAAGAAATTTCAGGTCTTGACAAACTCAGGTTGCTTTCCTCCAGTCCAGACCCTCTGTGTGAACTTAAAATGGACTATTTGTTATTTAATCTGTAGAGTTTTTAATATATGAAAAATTGCTTAGATAAATTCTGTACTTAAAAGTATTGTCCTTTTAGTGAAAATTTATTCTATTTTTCAGAGCAATGAGATAGTCACAATACTTGTTAAAGTTACCATAGGTTGTTTTAAGCCCATATAAGCCCATGTTAAGAATTTATTTTTACATTTGTGCTAAAATGTAGGCCTTAATCTTTTCAGTGAGCCAGTTTCTGAAGCAGAGGTATATTGGAAATTGAGGAAGAAGAAAAAATAAATAAATCGTTGAACTAACTTTGATGAACCTTCAAAGCTCTTCTGGGTATCATAATGGTCACAGAACATTTGAAGTCTTAGAAAAAGCCTGTTTTACTTTGTGCTCATTGGTAAATTAGGATAAATTGCTAGCTGAGCTTGCAGTTGAAATGTAATTGGCTCATTGTCACTGGAAAGGTTTAGGACGGGAAAGTACACTGCTTATTGCTTTGGAAGTTATAAAACAGGAAGTCTCCGCTATGTTTGAAATGAAAATAAAACAGCTAGAGATTGACCCATTGAAACACTTCATACTTTTCATTGCTAGCAGGAGATCCTCGGTGAGGCAGATCAAATGTAATTATTGAGAGAACATAAAGAAAACATCTTTGTTTGCCCTGTTGTAATGAGGACAGCTCAGCAGGATTGGTCCTGAGTGTGCTGGCTTCTGACTGGTGTATGGGCTTGTACGCTGCAGAATTAGCAGGGGTCTGAGTTGTTTAATTACACAGAGTTATTTTTGCTTTTGCAAGCACTAGTAACTTTCTTTTGAAAAGAGGTAGGAGCTTGCAATACCTAATGTGCACTTCATATCCTAAAGGTGCTTTACAATTAGTAAGCAATTAGTGTGAATGCCACTTGGGTGTACTTCTAGCCCTCCATATGTATGTTGTAGTGATGGATATAACCTAACCCCAAATACGTCCATTTACAGATGGAGAAACAAACCAAAATCAGTTCTTTAGTTATGTTCGAAATCAGGTTCAGAGAGTTAAAGAAGTTGTTTTCCATGTGATAGCTAATCAGTGATCTGTTTGGAAATACAGCTGATCATTTTGTGCTAGATGAGGGTTTCTTATCTCTAGTACTGGTGCTTGAGTCTTGGCTTCCAGTTCTTGTACCCATCTTTTTCTTTTATGAGTATGAATTTTAACATCGTTTAAACTGGGAGAAAGGAAAGGATATTTGTACTTCTTTGTTTTAGGTGAGAATATTCATTTCTTAAAGCTATGGTAGTTTCATCTCTGAGAATTCACTTATATTTAAAGAGGACAAAGGATCTTTCATCAGGTGACTGTGAACAGAAGCCTAATGGAAGAGATGTGAGTTATTCTCTGAAGAATTCTCTTGCTCACTGTGTACTACACAGAACCTCAAGGGATACAAGTCTCTTAACCTCACTATCTAGTATCAGCAATGTTAATATGCTCTTCTGTCTTCCTGAAATCCAGTTATGAGTTTCTTATAAGAAAGAGCTTTGGCAATGAACACCTGTATACATAAAAGGCTAAGGCTTTTATGTATAAAAATAGTGAGTGATATATGCGAAGAATATGCAAATAACATACCTAAAAAATAAGTAATCTAACCCTGCAGTTGATAACATTTCTTAGTGATCACACTTGATCTTTAATTCTTTGGATACTGACCGCTACTGAAGCTGCAAACTTTGGCCACAAAAGTAGTGAGACACCCATGTTTTATGTTTGTATATGCTCAAAGTCATAATTTTCTCAGGTTTCTCAATGTGTAACATATTTAGTCACAAACAACCCCTTGAACAACCTCTTTCCAGTGGGAAATCCCACAAATTGGAATTGTTTTGCTTCACTTCCAAATTGAAATGGAAAACTGAATTTCTTGTTTCTTAAAGAATTTGATATTTTCAAAAAATGTTACTTAGTGCATACAGTTTTCAAATAACACCTGTAATGTCATAGTTTAAAACAAAAAATATGTTAAGGGTTAATATTTTCCTCATCAAAACAATATTTTAAGATTATTTAAATTAAAAGGAAATGTGTAATGATTAATTTTGCCAATTCTTTCTGTGAAATTCTGTCCACAACACTGCATTCCTGCAAAATGCTGAATTTTCTGATGGAAAACCATTTTCTTAGTTTGCACCAATTCTATAGGAAAGTATTGTTCTCAGGCATGTACCTAGTTTGGGCTACATAACTTGTTCCTGAACACATGGAGCATTGCATATTAAAATATGTCTTTGATTGCAATCTTAATTTTTCTCCCTTTGCGTTAAAAAAACATATTGGATCAAATGTGGCTGAAGCTAGGAAAAAAAAACTAGGGGAAAATTGGATGACATCTCATTTCCTCAGATTAATCTGAAATATTAAAATAATGCTCCATTCATTAAGTAAAATTGCTTTTCACTGTGATAAGATAGTTTGGAAGTGGGTCATTCATTGAACTGGAACACACTTTTAAAATTTGTGTCTTGTGTCTGAACCTGGCTCTTGTGTAGCATGTATGCCACAGGTTCACCGGTGTGCTCTTTCAAGTCCTTTCGAACTCCCTCAAAAAGAAAATGGATGGTCCTTATGTCCCAGATGGTCAGTATTAGTTTATAGGTCTTTAGTATTTGATCTGCCTAATTTATTCTTCTCCTTCTATGTCTTCTCTTTATGACTACAAGTACTAGCCAGAATCCTTAATCCTTACAGCATGCTTATGTGCTCTGCATTTTCAGTTTTACTGAACATGGGATCAAGTCCTTTTGAAAGAAGAATATTTTTTCAGAACTGTCTTTCTGCATGCAAATCATGCTTTTTCTTCCTTTGGTTTACATTCTTGAGAGAGGTAGTTTTCTCACCTGATTGATTCTCTGTGTGTAAAAAAAAACAAAAACAAAAACAAAAAAAACCCAAAACCACAATCTGGTTTTTTTTTTTTTTTTTTTTTATTTCCCAGTTGTGTTAATATTGTTTTCCTCTGATCTACTACTCACCTGGAATAGGAAGGAAGTCTTACAAGAGCTTAGCGGTAACAGCTATTGTATTGAAATGAGAATATCAACATTAAGATAACATATTAAAATGATTTTTTCTGTAATGGAAAGATGAAGATTAATAGTTCTGTGATACGATATATAAAAACATTATGTCTTGATTGACTGTGGGTACAAGTTTCTACTTTTGAGGATATGATTATGGGGACTGAGTTGTCTTAATATAAAATTCCAAAGCCTGCACAAACATTTCTTTTGTTTCCTAAGATTTTATTTTCATTGTCTCTGAGTTCAGTTTAAGAGTTTGGAGTTGTGTTGACCAATCCAGAAACTTGACCTTTTCCCTCTGATAGAATATTCTCTCCTAAACTGCACAGTCTATATATGTCACTGCAATACACATGTGCCTTAAGCAGTAGGGACTAACATTTGACACATGCCAGCTGTCAATTTATTATTTCTTCATATATTATTATTACATATAGTGCTGTATATACTTGTATGAATATATTTGTTTATATACCCTTTAGAAGGGGTCAGTTATGTGATAATTTTATCTGGCCTGTTGGTACTTACAGCAGTGGCTGTATTTCTGGCAAT
The DNA here is from genome assembly GCA_013396775.1 of Cephalopterus ornatus. NCBI lineage: Eukaryota > Metazoa > Chordata > Aves > Passeriformes > Cotingidae > Cephalopterus > Cephalopterus ornatus. The sequence goes on along the minus strand of VZRE01016156.1, from coordinate 226,500 downwards.
ATTATACGAGTAATTAGAGTCAGTGCCTGCAAGACAGGGTGATGTACTGGGAGCAACAATATTAGACAAGGTATGAGCTGCTGCTGTTCATGATGTAGTTGTATTGCATAGTTTTAGGTTTCAACTTTCTTGCATTCTCTCACTCTCAAAACAGTTAAGTTCTTGATTCTGTGTGTTTTTCTGGCTTTTGATTTATGCTATTTATTAAATGCTTCATAATTATTAACTGCTTGATGCTTTGATTTTCCCTTATAACCTTGTTTGACAGTCTTTTTTTTGAAGGAGAAGATGAAGTGATAGTGTAAGGATAAAATGAATGCATTGAGATTTCTCAGGTTCGTTTTATCATCTGATGACTCCAGAACATGGTTTCAGCAGTGGGGAGTTGACTGAATTTGCCTCCATCCTGTGCTCATCTGGCATATAAAAGGAGACCAGTGTGTTGATTTTCCATCAGGAGGTAGTAGCGTGTAGGCAGAAAAAGAGCAGCAGGATTTTCCAATGGTGTTCAATACAGCTAGGGAAGCAGAATTTCAGGGTATTAGAGCACATTTAGCAGGCAGCGTAGGCAAAGTCTTTATTTGCCTCAGCCTCTAGGCATAGTAAAAGATAACTAAACCCAGTCAATATATAAAACAGTATTTTTAAAATATTGTCTCATCCTTAATGTCTTTGGTGTAAGTAAACCATAATAACTTTAGAGAAAATGAAAGGCATTGAAGGAAAAAAAGGGAAGATATATTCTAGAAAATAGTTATTTTGTCTGTATGTCTGTCCTCTTGGACAGCTAATAGGGAGGGAGGAAGTTAAAAAAAACATTTTACTTTTCGACAATAATCAGGAAATAGGAAATTTTGTATTGTTCGTTTTTGTTGACTTGGTTTTCTGCAGAATGAAGCAGTTTCCTTTTCCAGAGGCTGGGAGAAACAAACACTTCACCAGTTTTACACGATTTTGCATTTCCTCCTGGCTGATCTTTTATGTTTTTTTTTTTTCTCTGACTCATGCCAAGAGCTATTTCAGCTTGACATGCTGTAAGTGCATTTTCTGTCTATAATGAAATGGAGAAATGTGAATGATGGATGTGCAGTAGGCTTGCTCACTCCTATATACCTTGCTATTGATAAGTAAGCTGGGGTAGCCAGAAATGAACTTGTATTTACTTCAAAACCGTCTGGGCTCCCTTCATTCAAGTTGTCTGTAGCACTGTGGGTGTCCTCTTGTCCTTGCATTGATTCATACCTCTGGCTACAGCAGATTTCCCCTTTCTTCTTTACCTCAGTCGTTGTAAATAAATAAAATAGGCCACTTCTTTACATGGCATCTTTTAAATGTATGATCTTTCCTCTTCCACAGACAGCTAGAACACTCTTTGGTAGCTCTATTAACTTTAGGAGCATGTATTTTCGTTTGATTTCTATAGTGTATACATACTATACTGTAGCCAGATGCTAACCTGTTGTGCCTCAGTTTTACAAGTGTAAAGTGAGAATGGTGTTTCCTTACACCATAAAGACTGTTTTGTAGTCTTGCTAATTAACATCAGTAACATTTCACATAGTGAGGGTCGGTTGCTGACAGCAAGAGTCAAGCTTGCTGGCTTCTCCATGAATAATATCTTTATGATTTTGCATTGTGTATTTCAGATGTCCACACTGATTCATTGGATTTTGCATTCCCAGTTAAGTGTCCTCTGCCACTGTTATACGACATTCTAACTTGGACCTCATTATCTGGCTCCTGTTAGGGGAGGCTGATAAGAAGATTATGACTGCTGTAATCCCATGTGTAACTGATGCCAGTTCAGTTTGGGTGGTAGGTTTGTCATTTTATACCAATAGGATGTTGATCCCTCATTCAGCTTTCAGATACATGCAAAAATCTTATTTCACAAAATGAAGGTGAAGTTGTCTGAAGAGTTCCTCTACCTTACCTCTCCCTTTGCTTCAGCAAAGAAATTTCAAGGTGTTTTGAGATCTGACTCAACTTCTAAATGCCTGAATTTGACAAATCTGTAATATTATTTTCCTCTATTTGCGATAAACTTTGTATCTGTGAAAGCAATCAGTACAAGTAAATCTCAGTCATGTCAAGGAAATAGAAATATTCCCATGGGCAGGGAAAGCGGGTCAAAGTTCTGACCTAGTATTTTCTTTATCAGTGTAGGAAGCTAAAAGGTGTGCTGGTGCATCCAACAGGACACTGGGAAATCACAATAACTTGTGAAACCCGTGGATTCTATGGCATGCAAATGGAAACCCCCAACCACATTTCCATGCATTCAGCAGAAATTTTAAACCCACAAGAAACAAACAAATAAACAAATAAATCCCAAGACAAGTTACTGTTTTGGCCACCTGGAGATGTTCCTTGAACCTTGGTTCATGCATTAGTGTTCATTTCAGCAATAATTAGATCTGAAAAAATATCTTGAGCAAGTTAGCCAGAAGTTCTCCATGTCTCCAGTCACAAGCAGTCTTCAAATTAAGAATGCTACGTGCTAGTTATTTTATATAGCTGCTGGATTTTCAGCAGAAATTAGCAATCTACTGTTTCCAGTAGGAGTAATGAAGACTTTTGATTTATAGTCTTTTCTTACATTTCTCTACTCCTTCTGCAGTAGCTTCCATAATTTGAGATATTTTAAGGGATCTAATTACTTTGTGCTTTTACTTTCCATTATAGGTAATTTTAAAAGAATGATGGCTAGAAAATTAACGTTCATAAGCTGAGTAGTGGAAATGTAATGGCCGTGTAGATATAGGCTACCTGGTACCCACTAAATTCTCAGTTTCTAATTTTTACCTTTGTCAGTGTTTTCAGCCACTAGCTGTGGAAAGAACATAGTAAATCTAAAGTTGTATAATTCATTCTTTTTATTACATTACTTACTATTTTTTAAACTTACAAGCAACTTGAATCTTGATCATCAAGATTATCTTTTTTCTCTACAGTAATCAGCAGTATCTTCTCAATTCAGCTGTGAGATACTAACTGCTTAGGAATGATCTTATCACGAGGAAAACTTCAAATATTTAAAATCAAATATAAGAATGTCCATAATGTAGTTCTAGGAAGGGAAAAGAATTTTGAAATAAGTCCTAGCTTAAATTGAACATGTTGCTTGTTTAAAATAGACTTTAGGTATTAATGTGAAATTTCAGGTCATTAAATGTGCATTTTTCCTCACTCTTCTCTGATCTTTACAGTGGATTGTTGCCTTTCTTCTTAGAATCTTAGAATTCAACAACAAATATTCTATCAAGACTTTAAATATAAAAAATCTGACCACGTTTACATTGAGTTGTTTTGTGGCATCCTTTAATACCATTTACACATAACTATTTCTGAGGGAAGACCTCAGACGGTCTACAGCTTGCTCAAGAGGGGAAGTGGAGAGGCGGGCACTGATCTCTTCTATATCATGACCAGCGACAGGACCTGAGGGAATGGCACAACGCACTGTGAGGGGAGGTTTAGGTTGGATATTAGAAGAAGGTTCTTCACCCAGAGGGTGGTTGGATACTGGAACAGGCTCCCCAGGGAAGTGGTCACAGCACCAAGCCTGACAGAGTTCAAGAAGTGTTTGGACAGGGCATATGGTGTGATTTTTGTGGCTGTCCTGTGCAGGGCCAGGAGTTGGACTCGATGATGCTTGTGGGTCCCTTCCAACTCAGGATATTCTATGATTCCCTCTTATTAGGTGATACGGATGTCTTAATTGACATGAATCTTACAGACCTCCTTGTCCTTTCAAATGAACTTTCAGGTTATGAAAATTCAATAGCTTCAACAGATGCTGCAGTAAACATCTGAACTTGAATATTAGGCAACCACATTTTGATGGAGAAGTGATGAGATGAATAATTTATATAATGTTTTCCAAAGATCTGTACTTCAGTGCTGAAAGTCTTACGTTTCAACACAGCTGACAATTAATGAAAAGATGCCACTCTGGATTGGAACCACCTTTTTTTTTTTTTTTTTTTGTTGCTGAT